>VONZ01000402.1:0-70000 GCA_012976165.1 Labeo catla | reverse complement strand
TACACTGGAGGAAGTGCTATTATATCAGCTGTTTGGACTCATATTCTGACGGCACCCATTCACTGCAGAGGATTTATTGGTGAGAAATTGATGGAATGACACATTTCTCATAATCGGATTAAAAATGAACTGGAATCAGGACATGCAAGATTAGGATGAGTTTGTTTTTTCATTAGATTTGTAGAAATGTGTCATTTCATCAATTGCTCGCCAATCAACCCTCTGCAGTGAATGGGTGCCGTCAGAACATTGTTGAGTTGAGTCCAAACAGCTGATAAAAACATCACAATCTGCAGTAATCCACACCACTCCAGTTCATCAGTTAACATCTTAAGAAGAAAAAAAAATCCATCATTAAGATGATTTTAACATAACCTATAATAATGTTTCCTGAATCAGGAGAGAAATCTGCACAGATCAAGCACCCGTTTACAAGCCAAAGCAGCTCTAAAAAAATATGTAGCTGAATTTTGAATGTGAGAGACAACAGGAAATGGACTTCAGTTTGGTTAATCATGATCTTTAATGGTTTATTGATCAATTTTATTGTTAAGTAGCTATTAATCATTGTTTTATGTTGCTTTTTCAGGCAAGGCGTCACGGTTTCAGGCAAACCTTGCCATGATCCAATTCACTCCTGTCTTACAGTTTTTGTCATTTAATATCTTATTACTAAGAAATATGTCATATTATGCAACTATAATGAGTTTAAAATGTTTTACAGTGACTTAATTGTCCACCATGTCTGTGTTTTAAAGTGTGACTGTGTTGTGTGTCATTGTAATCTGTCTTTGTGTTTCTTGTGAGGAAAGGCTGTTTCACAGGTCAGTACTCATTCATTGTAATGCTTATTAGTTAATCCTTAATAGGGAATTATCCAGTTCAGCAAAACTTTCTGTTTAAAGCTTCGCTTACAGGAACTCAATGGGCAGCTGAATTCGTTTAAGTCGATTTACGATGATATTAAAACAAACATGCAGCGAAACGATTAGCTGTAATCCTCTCAAAGCCGCCGTCATTATTTCTGTCATCTGAAATCTCTTTTTGAACAAAGCAATGTCTGATTTTTGTGCTTTGGATTGTGTGTGCGTTTTTCATGCACTTTACTGCTCTGCCGTTTTCATGTTTTAGTTGTTCTACATCAGAAGAAGAACTAATGGCGTTGGCAAAAGCTAAAAACAATGTTTTATAATCTCTTTTCATCGTTTTGTAGCTCATGCAGAGTTGTTGTTTTTGTGTATTTCTATTGGAGTTAGTCACTGTTTTCTGTGCTCATGTTTGCTGTGTGAAAATAAATAAATTAATAAAATAAAAATAAATAATATGTATAAATATAATAATGTATAAAAAAACCCAAAGCTAAACCCATTAAAAATTGCTACTTGAAATTAAAATGCATTTAATTGAAATGAATAAAAATGCAAAAAACATAAACATATTTTATTTCAGCTCATTGCTGAGGCAACATTTCTCATTTTTATTTAGTTGAACTTCATGTACTAAAACAGGTCAAACTAAAACTGAAATGTCAGTGTCTGCAATTTGCTGTGTGAAAATGAGCAAATAAATAAAATAAAATAAAATAAAATAAAAATAAATATGTAAAAATATTATAATGTATAATAATTATTAATATAATTTAATGTTAGAAATAACATAATAAAAACATTTAAAAATAAAATCTAAACATACACATACATATATATTTTGACACAAAAAATACATAAAAACTAATGTTTTTACTAAAAAATACATATAATTGGATAGTTCATTTTCTTTTACTGTAGATTATATGGCAATTCATAGTTTTTACTTGCAAAAACCATAAAAGTTTACAATAGTTTACAGAAGAATTAAATGTAATTTCCTTTTTTTTTACTGTAAATTATATCGCAATTCATAGTTTTTACTTTCATATTACAAAATACATTTTATTGTATTTTACAGAAAAATTACATATAATTAGATTTTTTTTACTCTAAATTATATGGCAATTCATAGTTTTTACATCCAAAACCCAAAAATTTTGCAGTATTTTACAGAAAAATTGCATGTAATTAGATTTTTTTCAAAGCTAAACCCATTAAAAATTGCTATTTTAAATAAAATGCATTTAATTAAAATAAATAAAATTGCAAAAAACATAAACACATTTTATTTCAGCTCATTGTTTAGTTTAGTTTAGTCATTAGTTTAACTTCATGTACTAAAACAGGTAAAACTAAAACTGAAATGTCAATGTCTGCAATTTGCTGCGTGAAATGAACAAATAAATAAAACAAAAATAAATAATATGTAAAAATATAATAATTGTAATAATAATATAATAATTAATATATTTTAATGTTAGAAATTACATAATAAAAAATTATATATATATATAAATTTTTTTCATTAAGTTTCACTTCATGTACTAAAATGTCAACTAAAATTTGAAGAAAAATACATTTAAAACAACTATTTAAAAAACCAATAAAAATCACAAAAACAACAAAATTACTAAACTGAAAAAAAATTAAATGTAAAAAACTTATTTAAAACTACTAAATTACTAAAAACTATAATAGTATGCCAATGATACTGACATAACCCTGAACAGCAGTGAATGAGAGACACTAAAACAAAGAATCAAGAGCTTGTCAGCTTACTAATTCATGTTTCATTATAGTGAAATGATATTCATTTTGAATAATTAATCACTGACCTCTCATTCACACTGATATTACAGCATGTAGATCCCAGAGGAAACAATGACGACAAAACACACACACACATAAACGCTTAGAGCCCTCTGTGTGTGTGTGTGTGTGTGTGTGTGTGTGTGGTTTGTGTAGTTGATGTTTGCTGTTTGCTGTTGTTTGCCGTCAAGCCTGATTTCCTCAGCGAGTTCTCGATTAACACACACTCAGGTAATTATGATGACACACATGTAAGATGGGCTGTGATGGATTGTGACTCTTGTTTTCTCTCTGTCTTTCTCTCAGTGGATGAAGTCACTGGGTCTGGTGATCTTTGAGAGCTCAAGGTGAACATGCGTACATTTTGTGAATGATATCAGAGGAAACTCAGTGTTTGACGTCATTATTAGAGGCTGTAGATCCAGACGTCCAGCGCTGATGTCAGATCGGGTGAGTAAGTCACCTCCATCACATCACAGCCGGCTGCAAAACACTAAAACACACGGTAAAAAATTCAGTGAGAATGTTTGGGGTATTACAGGATGGCATATTGTTTTACAGATTATAACAGTATATTATGTTATATATTGTTAATATACCAAGCTACACGAATGACTGCTTTGTGCCCTAAGATGCAGCATAATACTGAAGGCGGTAAAACAGAAACTCTGAAGGTCATTGTAAGTTGGCTGTCCTTAAAATAGAGCCAGTATTTGTATATAGATATGCTGTTTATACAGTAAATATGCTACAGATGCTGTACAAGGTCAAAACAATGTATAAGAATGCATTAAAGATTAACTCAATAATATTAAATGTTAACATTACTATTGATATTTTAAATATTAAAAAGACCCTAATGTAAGTGACAACACAAATAACTTAATTTAAATAAAATATTATCATATTTGACACTGTAAATGTACAGTAATCCACAGTTTTTACTTTCAAAACCCACAAATTCAGAGTAAGTTATACTAAAATTACATGTAATCTAATATTTCCATTTACAATTTTTTCATGGTATATGGAAAATGAACTTACTGTTTCAAAACCCACAAAATTTGACATAAAAAACATATAAACTAATGTTTGTACTATAATTTATATGGCAATTCATAGTTTTTACTTCCAAAAATCATTAAAACTGTAAAATATTTTACAGAAAAATTACATATAATTTGCCTTTTTTTACTGTAAATTATATGGCAATTAATATTTTACAATTCATTGTAAAATTTTACAATATTCTACAGAAAAACTACATATAATTTAATTTATAATTTACAATAAATAAATAACAATGATAATTCTAGTTTTTACTTAAAAAACCCACAAAATTTGACAGAAAAATACATATAATCTAATGTTTTTACTATAATTTATAGTGTGTGGAAAATCATAGTTTTTACTTCCAAAAACCATATTTTAAAGCAGTATTTTACAGAAAAGTTACATATAATTTCATTATTATTTTTTTTTACTGTAAATTATATGGTAATTCATTGCTTTTACTTCCAAAAAAACTTTACATTTTACAGTATTTTACAGAAAAATTACATATAATTTGATTGATTTATTTATTTATTTATTTTTACTGTAAATGATATGGTAATTCATAATTTTACTTCAAAACACCACAGAATTTTACAAAAAATTAGATATAATCTAGTGTTTTTAACTGTAAATTATATGATAATTCATAGTTTTTAATAGCAGAAACCATAAAATGTAGTCTTTTGCATACTTTCCATAAATTTGACAGTATTTTAGTGTAAAATTGCATTTAATCTTATATTTGACCATGTACAGTTTTTCACTGCATATGATAAAGTGTTTGTCATTGTAGATTATATGGTAATTTATAGTTTTTACATCCAAACACCATAAAGATTTACAGTATTTTACAGAAAAATTACATATAAATTGATTCTATTATATAGGTAATTCATATTAATATACAATTTGACAGTAAATTTTAATTTTTTTTTTTTTTTTCACAAATTTTCTGTAAAAAATTACCAAAACTTACTTTACAGTGCACTCCTCTTCTTACTTTGATTCATAACTGTGTTTATTAAATGAAAACCAAAAGTATTTTAGAGTGTTAAAATGATCATTTTACACATCGAGGTATATGGAGAACTAAACATTAGGTGTAGCGCAGTTGTATTCAGCAAGCACATTATGTAGCTGCTCCTCCTCATTATGGCTGTGTTTTCTCATCTCTGTGTCGGTCGGCTTCAGAGGGCCGGGGGGCGGCAGCCGGAGAGGATTGTGGGATTCATTAGCTGGATGACTCATGGCAGTGTGGGTGACCTCTCGTGTGTTTGTCTTTCATGGATTTATTCTTTTTTCTGCGTCCTGCTGGAGGCATTAAGGGTCGGACGGAGTCTAAACAGACCAGCTGCTGCTTTAAACAGATGAAGTCCTGCATCGCTCTGATGTCAGAGACGGGCCGCGCTTCACAAATGAGCCCTGAATGCGCCGACGTGCAGAAAACAAATCATCAGCTCAGACAGACTGTGTATGTATGGAGATCAATATAGACTATAGAACAGTTTGAGCTAAAACCCAACATCCTCATTTGATTCAAGTATATATATATATATATGAAGAGTTCATTTGCAAAAACATGATTTTCATTGTTTATTCCAATTAACCTCAATCAAACTGCAGTTGGGTTGTTTTTAATAAGTAAAAATTACAAAAAAAAACAACAACAAAAAAATACAGCTAACTAACAATAAAAACACGTTAACATAATAAAAAACATGATTTTTGAACATTTCAAAAAACTGAGTATATATGTATGTATATATATATCTATATATAATTAAATTATAATTTATTCTCTCCAAAGTCATAATTTCATTTAATATTTAAAAAAGATTAAATATTAAATAATTAAAAATGGATTCAAAACAGTATATGTAAATAAAGCAAATTATGTATTTATTAATTTATAGTTAGTTAGTTAGTTAGTTAGTGATAAAAATGATTAGTTGGGGTTAGGGTTTGTTATTGGGTTTGTTTTTTGTCCTCTAATGTAAAATATTTACTTGCTTAAATAAATAAATATAAAAACAATATTTACATGATTTTTAAGTTAATATTTCAATATTAAAAAAAAAACAATAGTCAATAGTCTCATGACATGCAGCTTAAAAAAAAAAAAAATATATATATATATATATATAGTAGGGGAAACTATAATATTTATATTTTAGTAATTGCTTTATTTTTTATTTTTAAAATTATTTATTATTTATTTATTTTAATTTTTAATCATGCATTTTAATTAGCCATTTTTATTATTAAGATTAATAAATGAATAAAATAAATATTTATAATAAAATATTTAATTATAATTAAATATTTATAATAAAATAAAAATTAAATATTTAATTATTATTTGCTTACGTGTAGGAAACCCTGATCGACACATATCTAGACTTCTATTCTTTTAATATTTTTAAACAGTAAATTTTAAAAGCTAAAGACAACTTTAAATCCAATTTAGATAACTAAATTAAGAGTGTGTGTGTGTGTATATTTAATCAAATTTTGTCTAGGCCCTAAAAATCATTTCTTTTAATGCATCATTTTAATGTGGATTTGTTCATTATAGACTCCTAGTGTACTGCATACTGCACAGTAAATCTGAATAATGTTTTTTAAAAATGCAATATAAAAGAGGACACATTATGCAATGCTAAACCACTATAATATGTGGTTTAAAAACTGATCGAGATCTGATTCCTGGTTCAGTTTGAACAAACTGGGTATATTTGTAGCAATAGACAAAAATACATTGTATGGGTCAAAATGATCAATTTTTCTTTTATGCCAAAAATCATTAGGATATTAAGTAAAGATGATGTTCCATGAAGATATTTTGTATTTTCCTACCGTAAATATATCAAAACTTAAGTTTTGATTAGTGATATGCATTGCTAAAAATTTAATTTGGACAACTTTAAAGGCGATTTTCTCAATATTTAGATTTTTTACACCTCAAATAGTTGTTTCTTGGCCAAATATTGTCATGCATCAAACATGCATCAATAAAAATCTTAATTATTCAGCTTTCAGATGATGTATACATTTCAAAAAAACAGCCTTATGACTGGTTTTGTGATCCGGGGTCACATATGGGACTTCAGGTTCATCGTTGAGAACATGACCTTTAGTTTTCTGTCTTTTCTAATGACTTTCATCATGCTCATTATTATGACAACTAATGTAGATAATTCAGATAGCAACAACGTCTGAACACATCTGGTTCCTTCAGTCATAAAATTACTATGAGGACAGTCATAAAATCAGGCTGTCATGATCAATATACTTTACTGTCTCTGTCTGTCTGTCTGTCAGCAGGGTTTTGCCTCCAGCTGTCGTGTCTCAGTGTGAGCGTCACTGTCGTACAGGTGTTTGTCTTTACACCAGTATGATTGAAGAAACCCTGAAAATCGGCCTCTCGCGTCCTCGCCTGCCGGCGTAAGGACATCCAGCACTCAGTACCTGCGATTGGGATGTGATGATCACAGCTGCGCCGCTGCTCCCAGCTGAGGAACACACAAAATCACAAGCCCAATAAACCACACGGGGGCCAAATTAGCAATGCCTTTATGCTAATGAAAGCCTCTGATGCTGTTGACGAGGAGACCTGTTATGTTTCCACTCCAGCTCAGCTCATAAAACACGGCAGGATCCGTTTAGAAATGACGCGCGAAGGAACGGGAGAAAAGCTCCAGCAGCCGCTGAATGGAGATTCGCACTCCCTGAGGTGATCTAGCATTGAAAGAGGGAGAAAATTAAACGCAATAATCGTTAAGAAGCGATAGAATCCAGAAAGTCATCTGTTGAACAGCAAGCAGACAAGTGTCAGAATATGAGCACAAGAGCCTTTCTATATAAATCAGTTCATAATTATCATCAATTTTCACACTTTCTTTAATAGTTTGGGCTGCTAGTTAGTGCTCATGGTGCTGGTTATGTTCAGTAGTTCTGATTAATGCTGTTCAGCAGCAGACAGTGTGTGTGATTGAGTTCAGCACCACGGACAGCAGCCGCATATTTAATAGGCCATCTACAGTCATTTACAAACAATCAGGTTTATCTTTAAAAATCAATCGATAGAAATGAATCAGATTCGTTTTAATTTAAAGTACCCTAAATGATTTCTGCATTATTGGCATATACAGACATTTGAGATGCATGTAGAACAACACTAAATTCATTTAAAGCATAAATGTGAAGTTTTAAGCAGTCAGTACCATGGTAGAGTTGTTTTAGTATAATTTAGATACTGTTAAATATTTTTATTAACATTTTAAATAAGTTTTTATTTTGTATTTTCTGTTTTCATTTAATTTTTTGTTAAAGTTTTAGTATTTTTTTATTTTTTGGTCATTTTTAGTTTTTTTTTAGTTTTTTTTTTTAGATACATTTTTATTTATATTTTTAATTACTTTAGGACATCAAGTTACTCTGCCATCTCAAGTCTGAATGATGGCAGTCATTTACAAACAATCAGGTTTATCTTTAAAAATCAAACGATAGAAATGAATCAGATTCGTTTTAATTTAAAGTACCCTAAATGATTTCTGCATTATTGGCATATACAGACATTTGAGATGCATGTAGAACAAAGAGTCTAGTTTATAATCAACACTAAATTCATTTAAAGCATAAATGTGAAGTTTTAAGCAGTCAATACCATGGTAGAGTTATTTTAGTATCATTTAGATACTGTTAAACATTTTTTTATTAACATTTTAAATAAGTTTTTATTTTGTATTTTCTGTTTTCATTTTATTTTTTGTTAATTTTTTTTTATTTTATTTATTTATTTTTTTTTAATACATTTTTATTTATATTTTTAATTACTTTAGGACATCAAGTTACTCGGCCGTCTCAAGTCTGAATGATGCCAGCCATTTACAAACAGTCAGGTTTATCTTTAAAAACAATAGAAGTGAATCAGTTTCATTTCATTTTAAAGTATTTTTTCTTCACCATCATTCTTAACCCTAAATGATTTCTGCATTATTGGCATATACAGACATTTGAGATGCATGCAGAAAGTCTGGTTTATAATCAACACTAAATTCATTTAAAGCATAAATGTGAAGTTTTAAGCAGTCAATACCATGCTAGAGTTATTTTAGTATCATTAAGATACTGTTAAATATTTTTTATTAACATTTTAAATACGTTTTTATTTTGTATTTTATGTTTTCATTTGAATTTTTGTTAAATTTTTTTTAATTTTTTTATTTTTTGGTTTTTGTTTTTTTTTTATACATTTTTATTTATATTTTTAATTACTTTAGGACATCAAGTTACTCTGCCATCTCAAGTCTGAAGTGAATCAATAGAAGTGAATCAGTTTCATTTTAATTTAAAGTATTTTCCTTCACCATCATTCTTAACCCTAAATGATTTCTGTATACTGACATATACAGACATTTGAGTTGTATGCAGAACAAAGAGTCTAGTTTAGAATCAAGACTAAATTCATTTAAAGCATAAATGTGAAGTTTTAAGCAGTCAGTACCATGCTAGAGTTATTTTAGTATCATTTGGATACTGTTAAATATTTTTTATTAACATTTTAAATATGTTTTTATTTTGTATTTTCTGTTTTCATTTTAATTTTTGTTAAAGTTTTAGTATTTTTTTTATTTTTTGGTAATTTTTAGTTTTTTTTTAGTTTTTTTTTTTAGATACATTTTTATTTATATTTTTAATTACTTTAGGACATCAAGTTACTCGGCCATCTCAAGTCTGAATGATGCCAGCCATTTACAAACAGTCAGGTTTATCTTTAAAAACAATAGAAGTGAATCAGTTTCATTTCATTTTAAAGTATTTTTTCTTCACCATCATTCTTAACCCTAAATTATTTCTGCATTATTGGCATATACAGACATTTGAGATGCATGCAGAAAGTCTGGTTTATAATCAACACTAAATTCATTTAAAGCATAAATGTGAAGTTTTAAGCAGTCAATACCATGCTAGAGTTATTTTAGTATCATTAAGATACTGTTAAATATTTTTTATTAACATTTTAAATACGTTTTTATTTTGTATTTTATGTTTTCATTTGAATTTTTGTTAAATTTTTTTATTTTTTTTTATTTTTTGGTTTTTGTTTTTTTTTATACATTTTTATTTATATTTTAATTACTTTAGGACATCAAGTTACTCGGCCATCTCAAGTCTGAATGATGCCAGCCATTTACAAACAGTCAGGTTTATCTTTAAAAACAATAGAAGTGAATCAGTTTCATTTTAATTTAAAGTATTTTTTCTTCACCATTATTCTTAACCCTAAATGATTTCTGCATTATTGGCATATACAGACATTTGAGATGCCTATAGCAGAGCAATGAGTCTAGTTTAGAATCAACACTAAATTCATTTAAAGCATAAATGGAAAGTTTTAAGCAGTCAATACCATGCTAGAGTTATTTTAGTATCACTTAGATACTGTTAAATATTTTTGTATTAATTAAATTGTTTTTATTATTTTTTTGTTAAAGTTTTAGTAATTTTGTTGTTTGTTTTTTTTTGGTAATTTTTAGTGTTTTTTTTTATTTTGTCTGTGTAGCTTTTATTAATTTTTGTTCATATTTGTAGTTATTTTAGTACATCAAGTTACTCTGCCATCTCAAGTCTGAATGATTCCAGTCATTTACAAACAGTCAGGTTTATCTTTAAAGGTTTATCTTTAAAAATCAAACAATACAAGTGAATCAGTTTCATTTTAATTTAAAGTATTTTTTCTTCACTATCATTCTTAACCCTAAATGATTTCTGTATTATTGGCATATACAGACATTTGAGATGCCTATAGCAGAGCAATGAATCTAGCTTAGGATCAACACTAATTTCATTTAAAGCATAAATCTAAAGTTTTAAGCAGTCAATACCATGCTAGAGTTATTTTAGTATCACTTAGATACTGTTAATTTTTTTTTTATTAATTAAATTAATTTTTGTTTTGTTAAAATTTTAGTAATGTTGTTGGTTTTGAGTCATTTTTAGAAGTTTTTTTTTTTTTAATTATTTTTTATTTTTTAATTAATTAATTTATTTTTTTTAGTTATTAGTTATATTTATATTTTTAGTTATTTATTTATATTTTTAGTACATCAAGTTAATAGGCATCTCAAGTCTAAATGATGCCAGACACTTACAAACAATCAGGTTGGCTCATCTTTTAAAGTTAAACAATAGAAGCGAATCAGTTTCATTTTAAAGTATTTTTTCTTCACCATCATTCTCAACCCTAAATGATTTCTGTATTATTGGCATATACAGACATTTGAGATGCATGCAGAACAATGAGTCTAGTTTAGAATCAACACTAAATTCATTTTAAGCAGTTTTAAGTGGTAGAGTTATTTTAGTATCACTTAGATATTGTCAAATATTTTTATAATATGTTTTTATTTGGATTTTTGCTTAAGTTTTAGTAATCTTGTTGGGTTTTGTCCATTTTAGTGTTTTTTTTTATTCTGTCTATGTAGTTTTTATTAATTTTTATTTCAGTTTTAGATATTTTAGTACTAAATGAAAATGAGAAATGTTGCCTTGACAACCACCTGAAATAAAAGTGTTTTATATTTTATTTCAAGTAACAAAAATGTTTTTAGAGGTTTAATTTTAGTTTCAGTTTTAGTTAACTAAAATAACCCTATGGTTAGATTGTAATAGCATGGCACTGAATCACTACTGTAGGCCTGTTTATTGTACATAGAAAAATACTATGGTAATATCAAGCTACTTTGCTTGAGGACAAAAGATTATAACCAAACAAAAGCTTTCTTGTTGATTTAAAATGTAAATAATGTAGCTCAGCCAAGCATAAATTAATTTTCATCGACTTATTCTGTACTGTAGATTTTTAAATAAAAGTGACTTTTGAAGAAAAAAAAAAACATGCAGATGTGTTTTTTTTTTTAATCGAGATGTGTAAGAAAATAGCAATAAACAGTACGTTTATGTATTTTTTCAATTTTACTTATTAGGGGTGAATTAAGGTAATCTGGGACACTTTTTGCCGTTGAGATGACTGGGAAAAAATGTTCCAATTTTAACCAGAAGTCATCCCTAATTCAGTTGGAATGATTTAATTGTAGCTATTTTGAGGTTATTTATACACCCGCCAATTAAAGGGTTAAAGCTGCTAAATGCAGCTTCACAAACATGTTGCTTTTATAAAAATTCCCTGCGTGTTTTGGGATCCAAACCTTTAAACGCCGTAAAAACGCTCGCCTCGTGGCTCCGCCCCCCACGAGCACCTTCACTCACGCCGCCCCGCGATTGGCCGGCCCGGACTTGTTATGCAAATGAGCAGCGGGTCTCTTCAAAAAGCGCGAGCTGACGTCACGAGTCAGAGTGGCAGCTGACACACGGGGAGAGAGACAGATGGAGAAAGTGAAAGAATCCTGAGGAGAAAACACGCAAGACCGAGAAAACCAAGAGAGGAGCGTACAGCTGTGACAGAGGGAGAGGAAGAGAAAGAAAGAGAGAGGGGGAGGAGGAGGAGTGGATGGTAGAGAGCCGGAGACACAGCGAGCGGGAGGGAGAAAGATGGCCTCGGTCACGGCGGAGAATGGTTTCAGCACCACGAACAGCTCCGGCAGAATGAACGGACTCAACAGTGCGATCCCGATGAAAGATCACGACGCCATCAAGCTCTTCATCGGTCAGATCCCGCGCAACCTGGAGGAGAAGGACCTTAAGCCGCTCTTTGAGGAGTTCGGCAAGATCTACGAGCTCACGGTGCTCAAGGACCGGTTCACCGGGATGCATAAAGGTCGGACTTGGTTTTCTTTTGCTTAAATGAGCCTGTGCACATGCAATCCGCCCATCTTCTCAACATGCATGTGAAGAAGCTTTAAAGTAGCATCATGCATGTTCATAAAACTGCTGATCAACTTGCACTATTAAAAAAACAATAAAGGTTCTAATTCGAAACAAAAATGCCTTTACAGACTGACAAGCCTTTAAAAAATATCAAGAACTTTTTTAATCTCCAAAAAACTAAAAATGCCATTGTTCAAGTCAAAAATATTATATAGCATAGAACTAGAAATAGTTCTTTATGGTAACAATTGCAGGTAAATTTTTTTTTTTTTTTTTACAGTAAAGAGCAAATTGGGTTACACTTTATTTTAAGTTGTCCTTGCTACAGTGTAATTATATAAGTACTGAGCAATGTTAATTAACTACATGTACTAATTATATGTCTGGGGTTAGGATTAGGGTTACTTGCATGTAATTATGCATGTACTTATGAGTGATCAGCATATGCAATCTGCCCATCTTCTTAGCATGCATGTGAAAAAGCTTTAACATAGCATCATGCATGTTTTTAAAACTGCTAGGCAACTTGCACAATTAAAATATGATTTTATTCAAGTCAAAAATGTTATATACTGTATAGCATCACTAAACCAACCTTAGTGCATTAGTTTGTACCAATGAAACTATTTTTATGGGTTACATCAGATAGAAATAGCTCTTTATGGTAACAATTGCAGGTTGCAATTTATTTTATTTTATTTTTTTTTTTTACAGCAAAGAGCAAATTGGGTTACACTTTATTTTAAGGTGTCCTTCATTAGCTACATGTACTTACTATGCTTATAGGGTTTGATTTAGGGTTACTTGCATGTAATTATGTGTGATCAGCACATGCAATCTGTCAGTCTTCTCAACATGCATGTGAAGAACCAATAAAGTAGCATCATGCTTGTTCATAAAACTGCAGGTCAACTTGCTGTATTAAAAAATAATAAAGGTTCTAAATGATTCTATTTAAGTCAAAAATGTTATATACTGTATAGCATCACTAAACCAACCTTAGCGCATTAGTTTGTACCAACGAAACTATTTTTATGGGTTAAATCAGGTAGAAATAGCTCTTTATGGTAACAATTGCAGGTTACAGTTTTTATTTTATTTTATATTTTTTTACAGTAAAGAGCAAATTGGGTTACACTTTATTTTAAGGTGTCCTTAATTAACTACATGTACTTACTATATGGTTATAGGGCTCAGATTAGGATTTGATGTAGGGTTACTTGCATGTAATTATGTGTGATCAGCACATGCAATCTGTCAGTTTTCTCAACATGCATGTGAAGAACCTATAAAGTAGCATCATGCATGTTCATAAAACTGCTGGTGAACTTGCACTATTTCAAATAAAGGTTCTAGTTTGAAACAAAAATGCCTTTACAACCAGGCGAGCCTTAAAAAATATCAAGAACTTTTTTTAATCTCTAAAAAACCTAAAATAGTAACCTAACATCACTAAACCAACCTTTGCACATCAGTTTGTACCAACAAAACTATTTTTATGGGTAAAATCAGGTAGCTCTTTAAGGTAACATTTGCAGGTTATCACTTTTAAAGATAAAGAGCAAAGTTGTAGTACAAAGAGGATCATTAAAGAAGCTTTATTTTAAGTGTGAATGAAGTGTGTGTGTGTGTTTGTGGATCAGAGCAGCATCAAAGCAAACACAAACCCAGATGAAACAGCATTCAGCCATTTTCATGAAGCATGTCTCCTGATGTTATGATGGAGCTTATTTGAGCTTTTGCATGGGGAAATTTCTTCTGCATCTCTTCGTCTGCTCGTTTATCACTCTGGATGTGAGTTTCTCCATCACAGGCATGTATACAGCATATTGCTTTTATGCTTTGCACTGGTTGCCTCACATCAAAGCAATCGCGTTTTACTCTGGAAAGTCAAAGATAATCTTATAAAGTTCATTTTAGTTAGTCAATGCTGGGTTTGTGTCTTTGAGAGCAAAACAGAGACCAGTGATGTCATGCACAAAACTGGGAATAAAGAAATAAAAAATACACTGGGCAGAAATTGGACTAAATTATTAAAGAATGTGCCGAAGCATGCAAATGCATTATTATTTAATTTTATTTTGCATGCATTTAGCTAACAATCTGTAGTTACGCATGAACAAAAAGCCAGTTTGTATTTATTAAATAATGCATCTCACATCTTTGTGCTTGTTTTGAATTACTAACATTATCTCAGGCACATTCACATAATTTTCCACATGCATTGTGCTGATTAACATGTCTCCGTTCTGTGCATGCTCATATTTTCCTCTTTCATTAGAAGGCAGTTTTTTTCAAAAGCCTCAACATTATACAGGCATTATATCATCTACAAGTGCAAAGTCCAGTATATTTCCATTAGGTTAGTCCTTCATAAACTCTCTCTCTCTCTTGTTGTAATCACAGTTGTGCAGGTTTTGTGCTGATGGTTCCCTGTGGATCAGACGTGTAGCATTAAAGCTGTTAGTTTACATTAATAGGCCGGAGGAGAGTCAAATGGTGACACACATACAGCCGTCAGGGCAGCGCGGCAACACTTACACCAACATGAGCAGTTTAGTCTCCTCAAACCCTTTGAGAACATCAGCAGAGACTGAGTTACAAATTGCGCTCTAGTTAAAAACACTATGTCAGCAGGAGTTTATCATTTAACGTTGACATGCAAGAAGGAACACCTTTCTTTCAGCACATTTAATTAATTACAGTGCGTCATCTGTAATGCGTTTTTGGCTCTGTAAATGGCAAACCGCAGGCGGCTCGTTCTGATCGTTGCTTGTGGGTGTTGTTGATTTGGTTTGACCGGCCGTCGGCATCCGTGCCCTTCACACCTCTCTCAGCGTCGGCCCGTGTGCCGGTTGAGCTGTTTTGCAGCGGCCTGTGGGGTAAATCTCAGGTCTGAGACGCTGTGATGTTTCCTTTCATCATTCACTTCTGTGCAACAGCAGTGTCAGAATGCGGTGACCTCAAAAGGCTTAACCCTGCAAAGCCTGAAATATGAAGAGTAGTTATTGAATCTTCAGACAAAATCTATGCATATGTGTTTTTTGTTGAGTATCATATTCGATGCATTAAGATTTTATGCCGCATTTAATCTGAGATAGTGAGAATATGGAGGACAAACAGCTCAGTTTTATTTAGAGAGACAAACTGAGCAAAAAATATAATAAGTATACCATAAAAAGTTTTCACCCGTTTCAACTTAAAAACTTAAGTTCAGCAGCTGCCTTAAAATTTTAGGTTGAATCAACTTAAAAGTACAAGTCATTTTAACTCATTTTATTGTATTTGAATTGAAATGACTTGTAGTTTGTATTTGAGTTGAAATGACTTTTAAGGCAGCGGTTGAATTTAAGTTTTTAAGTTGGAACCTTTGAAAACTTTTTACAGTGTATGATGAAATTCTGATGCTTAATGTAAATCAGTGAGATCTTTATAACATCAGAAACTGACATAAAATGATCTAAATATCAGTCGTCACCCTGTATCTCCAATAATATGCCTTAGTACGATGAGACTGAAATGATCGAAACATATAATGCAATGCAATACAATGACATTTGAGAGATGAACAAATAAACGTTCCTTGAAAGAAATGAGATGTTTTGGAGGCTGGGGAAGACCATTCCTCCACTAAGGAAGATTGAAAGTAAAGTTAATGGAAACAAATGTTCCTCAAGAGATCCTGATGATCAGATTTGAGACGCACATTTGTACAATTACATTACTTGACAGAAGTCATATAGTAGATTGTTGAATCAACAGGTTTAAGAGCAAAATTTTGATATTGTTGATCATTTTGAAGCTTACAGTAAGCTTTATGGGGTTAAGTCACACTTAAAGATGTTTGAATATCATTGCATGAATCTCAAAGCAAGGGTTAGCAATTCAAACTTCAGTATATATGTATGTCTCGCATATATACTGAAGGCCTGTATATCTGTAGAGATTTTGATGTCAAGCTGTATTTTCTGGTTTGTGGTGAGTTGTGTGTTTGATGGCTTTGGCAGTTTCAGGTCCTGCTGCGCTTACATAATGTTATTTAACTTGTTCTGCCGCCGCTGGACTCCTGCATCAGCACTTTCTCATTGTCAGTCTGTTTGCATTTAGTTTAGTGTGTGTTGGAGTTTTACTGTCAGTGTGTGTGTGTGTGACGCCCAGGTCATGAAGGAGAAGGTGCTTTTAGATCTCGACTATAATCTTATTAACTTATATATAAACTTATCCACATTTAAATGTTTTAGTGTGTTTATTATATCACTTAATTCAAGTTCTATAAAAACTACTGTCAAACACATACTGAAACTCACTGATCTTCACTACAGATTCCCAAAATAAAAGTTTGGTTTAACTTGAAGAAATGATGACAAAAATATATCACTGCTGTATAGTAGAAATGTAATTCTCAAAGTAATTAATAATAAAAAATAATACTATTTTAAAGGAATTTTATACAACCAAGACCTTTTTGATCCATGTTTTAATTAGGGATGCACCGATACCACTTTTTCCAGTACTCGCCCGATACCGATACTTTTATTTTTGGTACTTGCCGATTCCGAGTACCGATACCGATATTTTACAATTTACAGGTAGATTTGTAAAATATAGGGTACAGAAACTAAAAGAATATGTATAATGTTAGTTGGTCAACTTTATTTATCAAATAGATACAGTCAAACCAAAATGTATTTAGAACCCATTATCATAAACTGTGTCCTGCACCCACTAGTAAAAAAAAAATAATATATATATATATATATATCAAAAATTGTCAAAAGATGGTGTATATCTGCTGTCTGAATAATTTTTGGGTTGACTATATATCCCTTAATTATTTTTATTTTTACACTTAATTATGCCCATTAAAATGTGTTTTGTTACTTTCACTGTTTTTTTTTTTCTTGCTCTATGGTACATCATCTTCAATTTAATAGCATTAAACTGCTCCATTGCAGCGGCTCAGTACTGTAATCACGTGAACCACTCATTATGAATCTCCTAACTCTGATATTTTCAGAAATATAAGTCACGTTTTTTTATCTGAAATATGCTGCTATTTGGGCTACAATCCAAAGCGACTCAAATAATGAAGAATCACTCGTGAAGCAAGCAAAACATTGCGTCGCATTTCACACAGGCTGCTATAGTTTCACTTTCGCCGGACATTCGTGTATGCTTAAGGTTGAAAAAAAAAACAATGTTTATAGCGAATGCCCCTATATATATATATATATATATTTTTTATATCTACGAATTTGTTTTAATCCAAAAGATGCGTGTGCTAAATATGCGAACATCAATGAAGATCACGCAACAGCGCGCGCTCTCTCTCTTTCTTTGTCTCGCGCTCTCTCTCTCGCTCCCTCTCTCTCTATACCGTTAAATAACTTGTGAATTGATTTACTTAAATTGTTTTTGACATATCTCACCGAACTACAAACTTTCCAGTGATGTCAAGGCGGGATATTAACTCGACAAGCCCGCACATCTTGGCCGCCGCGCGCTCAATCCAATCTGCGTGCTCCAGTTATACAAGCTTAATACTGAATGTTTAACATTGTATTACTTACATACACATACTTCGTAGACATCCTTATACTCTAATGACTTCATTCTGCTGTCTGTTGTTTTGTTGTCGGTGTTTCTTTGCCTGCACATGATGTGGTATCGGCATTTGGTATCGGGGCATTTTAACGAGTACGAGTACAGGAGCTCAGTATCGGGCCCGATACCGATACCAGTATCGGTATCGGTGCATCCCTAGTTTTAATTTAATACAGCTCTGTTTTGCAGCATCTTATTTGACAAAAATTAAAAATGCAATTTTTTTGTTGTTATATTTTTCATTTAATTGCATTTTAAAAGATTTATTACATTGTTAAAGTTCATTAGACACTATTTTTGATGCTAAATTTGTATTAAATTATAAAACAGAATCCAGAAAAAATAAAATGGAAAACACAGAATTTGTTGAAAATAAAATGATTTTATGAGGCCCCGAATTGAAAAGATATCTTACTCTGTGGAGTTTAATTGTGAACAAACAAGTTATGTTTACATTCATTTTCAAGGTCTAACAAACATGTGGAAAGCATTCCCTTCCTCATTAATCCTAAATTAATATTAAGATGAATATCAATATTGTATGATATGAAAAAAATATTGTGATGATATTTTTTGCCATATCACCCAGCCCTAGTTTAAAATACATAATCAAGACTTTAATAATTTTGAGTAGTTTACTTCTTTTATGATAATTATTTATGATATATTTATTATATTTTTTAATGTTATTTTCACAAAAGCTTGTATCCACCATGTAATTAAACAATAGAAAACGTAATTGCAATTGAGTATCTCATAATCAGGATTATTTATTTTTTTTTTTTTTCAGAATTGCAAGATATAAATGTTCAGTTGCAAGCTTAAAAAACAGAATTGAGAAGTAGCATTGTAATTACCTTTTAATCTTTGTTTTTCATGGCAGAAAAAAAAAACAGAATTATGAAATAAAAAATTGCAATTGCTTTTTAAATAAATTTATTTTCTTTTTAATCCTGCATATGGCAGAAACAGCTTCCATGCAATGCACATTTGTAATGCATTGCATAAAAAATGCAATATTAAGCACTGGGCTCCTGGGACGACACATGCACTCAGCATGCAATATAACACAATCTGGATTTTTTACTAACAACAAACACACCTGCAAACTCGTTTCACATAACGCCACAGTCTCAGCGAGTAGTTGAACCCAAACCCGGTCAGAACTCACCCAGCCACAAAGCATTCTGGGTAACCAGCAGCGTCACAGCAATGTGTGACCAGCTGAACTGCGTCTGCCGAAAATGCAAAAGCAGAACGTCAAAGAGCTGAAATTCAAAAGTGTGTTTGAATCAAGTAAAACTTTGATGTTTTTCAGTGGAGTTAACTCTCATGGTCTTTTTGGGGTCTCAGACGCCCCGTGGCCATTTTATAATACATAAAGCATGAATATATGCAATGGATTTTCTGCAATACTCTGAGTGGTGTAGAGAAACACTCCTGCCACACTGAAAAAACATTTATGATCAGTGTTTTTGACCATTTTCTGGTAAATTTCCAGTGAAGAAACTGGAATGAACAGCAGTCATACAGTTTCAGCATGTCTATTGTATTTTGATGAGGACAGATGAACATATTAAAATCATTTTTACTAGTAGCACTAAGTGTGATGGAGGTACTAGTGAAGATACTAGTGCAGCAGTGAAAACGGGTATTATATACTGTATATAATCATGCATGCAAGAACCAAAAATCCCGTAGTTCAAGCAGTGGAGTGCTGTGTTTGCAATGCTAATGCATGCAATTAAATATATGCAATCAATTACAAAACAAAAATATAATGCAATATATAAAGTAGCCTAATATGTTACTTTATATAGAAAACTAGTGCGTTTTTCAATATACTGCAATATATGCATGTATATTTTGTTACATATAAAACATTTAATTGAATAAATTTCATATATAAGGAAATATATTTTCTTTGCATAAGGGATATAAGTTGCTTTGGGAAAAAAATCTGTCAGATGCATAAAAATGCATGTGTTATGATAGCAAAATAAATGAAAATTGTAGTTTGCAGTTCAAGATGTTTACGAGACCAACATTCTTGAACTGCAAAGTAAAGCCTGTTGAGTTTTTGTAAAGTATCTCCACTTGACATCCCGTGTTAAAGTCCCGGAGAGCCGCTGTGTGTACCCGGCTGCAGGTTTGGCCGATGGGTGCCGCGCGTGTGTTGGTGGTCCCTAAGGAGGGCACTTCAGCACGTCTGCTGTAAGGTGATGAGAAATTGTGCCACCGCTGCAGAAATGCATCTCAAGAGGGTCACCGCCGCCACACACGGGGCAAAAAACACATTTGCTTTTGATGTTTAAGCATGTTCGCATTAATTTGCAGAGCCACTTTGGCTGAAAATGCATATGTGGTGATGTTTTCTGCTGTTTGTCCAATTAATACAATTTTGAATATTGCTATCGTTTGCATAACCGTCAGACATGTCTCTATGTATGATTTTTTTTTTTTTTTTTATGTCTCTTTGAAGCCCTGAAACTGTTAACCAGTCTAATCATTCACATTACAAAAAATCAAATGAACAGCTCATTTGTTCTCTTTGGCTTTCAATTTAAAAATAGGGATTATTTTTTTCTCTGTTTATTGCATGTGCCATTTTTATTATTTAATTTAATTTAATTTTTATTTTTTATAATTAATACTTTGTTTTTATACTGCATTTTGGTCAGCTTTTGTTGTTTTAAATTGAGCTTTATAAGTAAACTGACACTGAAAATTGACAAATAATGCAGTTTTGAATATATATATAATTATATTTTATTTTATTATATTTTATTTTATTTTATTTTATTTTTTATGTTATCATATTTTTTTTTATTTTATACCTTGTTCTTATACTACACTTCAATCAACTTTTGTTATTTAAAATTGTTTATAAGTAAATAGACATTGAAAATCTCTGTATGTTCTCAGTGATTTTTCTGTGATTTTTAATTCTTTGTCTCTTTGCTGCCCTGAAACCAGTCTACCAATTCACATTAGAAATGCAATTTTAATTTAATTTAATTTAATTTAATTTATATAATGATTTATACTTAATTCTCAACTTTTGTTCCTTTAAATAGTGTTTTATAAGTAAATAGACAATGAAAATCTCTGTATGTTCTCAGTGATTTTTCTGTGATTTTTAATTCTTTTGTCTCTTTGCAGCCCTGAAACCAGTCTACCAATTCACATTAGAAATGCAATTTTAATTTAATTTAATTTAATTTAATTTATATAATGATTTATACTTAATTCTCAACTTTTGTTCCTTTAAATAGTGTTTTATAAGTAAATAGACAATGAAAATCTCTGTATGTTCTCAGTGATTTTTCTGTAGTTTTTAATTCTTTATGTCTCTTTGCAGTCCTGAAACCAGTCTACCAATTCACATTAGAAATGCAATTTTAATTTAATTTAATTTAATTTAATTTAATTATTTTATTTAGTTTTATTATTTTATTTTATCTTATTCTTTATAATTTATTCTTATACTTCACTTTGGTCAAGTTTTGTTGTTTTAAATTGTGCTTTTTAAGTAAATTGCCATTGAAAATTGACAATGAATGTGATTTTGAATATTGCTGTCATCTGGATAATGGTCAGATGTGTCTCTCTGCATGATTTTTTCATTTTTTATTCCTTACGACTCTTTGTGATTAGACAGCTATAGCCTGTCAAGGTAAAACTAATAAAAATCTAAACATGATTTAAAAGAAACCAGATTTTTTTGACTTTCTGATGGTGCTTGCATGTGCAAAACTCACGCAGATGAAGTGTTGAATGGGCTGACCCGTGTGTGTTTGTGTGTTTCAGGATGTGCCTTTCTAACGTACTGTGCCAGAGAGTCAGCGCTGAAGGCCCAGAGCGCTCTCCACGAACAAAAGACTCTACCCGGGGTGAGACACACGTTATTCTTTGATTTCTCTCTCGCTCTTTCTCCTGAACTCATAATCAAACTAACACTAATAGTGTCAACACAGCTCCGCTGCTGCTGGCAGCTGATTGGCTGTCGGACCGTTCAAGGTTCCGTCTGATTCGCTCATGTTCATTAATGAGGTTTTTTGAGGGCAGCGTTTGACATCTGAGCAAGATCAGGCAAATAACATCAGACTCATTGTTATAATGTAAAGGAGCTTGTCTCATTTTCTCTGGCTGTGTTCATAAGCCTGATTTGCTTTTTGGATTTGAACAGCAGATATCGCATGATTTCAGTCACCATAACAAATGTGCAAATGTGCAAAACTATATTCATTGAAATATACTGATGTATATTTTGGACAGTGGAAGTATTAATGCTGATGCATTGATTAAATTTTATATAGATAAAATTTTATATAAATACTTATCATATGAAATGGTACTTTTTTCTTTAATTTTAGTAAAAGTTTTAGTATTAAATTATTTATTTTATTTTTATTTAAATTTAGTTTTTTTTGTCTACAAAAAAAAAACAACAACAACAAAAAAACACTATATATATATTTATATATATATATAGTGGTACCAGTGTTATTTTAGATTTTAGTATGGTTGAGATACTATTACAGTTTTTGTTAATATTTTGAATTTGTTTTTATTTTCATATTTTCATTTTTTTTTATTTTAGTGCAAGTCTTAGTAATAAATTAGGTTATATTAATTTTGTTATGTAAAAAACATACAACAAAATTAATAAAACCTAATTTATTACTAAAACTTTAGTTACTTTGTTACTTTTCATTTTTATTTTTTTTCTGTAAATATGTCTACATTGTTTTTTTTATATATATATAGTTTTAGTGTTATTTTAGTATCATTGAGATACTATTAGAGTTTTTGTTGATATTTTGAATTTGTTTTTATTTTTATATTTTCAGGTTTTTTCAATTTTTAGTAGAAGTTAATTAATACATTTGGTTTTATTAATTGTGTTATGTCGTAAACACACAACAAAATTATTAAAACCTTTTATTATTATTTTCTATTTCAGTTTTATGTCGTTTTAGTGCATCTAAATGAACTAAATGAAAAAGTAAAATAAAAGTTTTAGTAATAAATTAGGTTTTCTTAATTGTGTTATGTCAAAAACACACAACAGAATTAATAAAAAATGTAATTTATTAATAAAACCTTAGTTACTCTGTTATTTTTATCATTTTTACTATAAATATGTCTGCATAATTATTTTTTTTTATTAATTTCTATTTCAGTTTCATGTTTTTTTTTTTGCGGTACCAGTGTTATTTTAGTATCATTGAGATGCTATTACAGTTTTTGTTAATATTTTGAATTTGTTTTTATTTTTATATTTTCATTTTTTTTTTTTTTTTAAATTTTTTAGTAATAATTAATTAAAACTATAACTTTAGTTACTTTGTTACTTTTCATTTGTATTTTTTCTGTAAATATATCTGCATAGTTTTTATTATTATTAATTTTTTTTTTCATTTTATATAGTTTTAGGTATTTTGGTGCATCAAAGTTGAACTAAATGAAAATGTTGCACTAACTAACTAAGCTGAAATAAAATAA
Source organism: Labeo catla (assembly GCA_012976165.1). Taxonomy (NCBI): domain Eukaryota; kingdom Metazoa; phylum Chordata; class Actinopteri; order Cypriniformes; family Cyprinidae; genus Labeo; species Labeo catla. The sequence continues at coordinate 46,325 of VONZ01000402.1, read as the reverse complement.
GCAGATTTTTTCTATATTTTATTTTATTCTAGTTTGTTTTTAAGTTACTACACTACACCTATTGCTACACTTACATTTATTCAGTTAAAAGTATGAATCTGGTTAAATATGGCTAGCTGTGGAACAAGCAATATTCACTTAGATAAATGCATCAGATTAAAACAGATTGGATTTATTGATGAGTATATAAACATTCAGTTTATTAGTGCTATTAAAGAAATCTTAACTGTTTCTTTTTATAACAAATATACATTAAGTTTATTAGTTTATGTTTAAAACTTAGATTGGGAGTTCAAATATGCAGCTCAAATACATAAATCTTAAATTTAGGCCTGAATGTTTCTGAGTGCATAATAACTTTGAATGATACTTGAAATTTGTTGATGATGTTTTCAAAAGCGAGTCTGGAAGAGGAGGCCGGAGCAGAGTCGCGATCGTGCGAAGCGTCTCTCGTTCTGTCGCGTCACGGCAGATGTATTATGAATAGATTTGATGTGTGGACCGCCTTATGTATTCCCCTCACCCTCAGACCAAGAGAGTCAGAAGTCAGAAAGAGAAGAAAGACACTCCAAACTTTTGCAGTCTGATGAATCTCTTGGGCAATTATCATGTTCAGGAAAACGTGGGGAGATTCTGACATGCTGATCCAAACCTGTTTGACTTTCTTTCGTCTGTGGAACAAAGAAGGAAAGAAGAATTTTTTGGAATGTTCAAACTGCTCTTTTGATACAGTGATGTTGATACAATGAAAGTAACATTAATAACGTTGCCTTGGAAACCAGCTGAAATAAAATACTTTTTTTAAAAAAAATATCTTTAGTTAAGATTTATTTTAATAACAAAAATGTTTTTAATAGTTTTAGTTTTAGCTTTAGTTAACTAAAACCATGTGCTGCTTTACCTCATCTTAATTAAATGCAATAAGCAGCAAAAATAAATAAATAAATAAATAAATAAATAAAATAAGGAGCTCTCAAGCTCCAAAAACACCATAAAAGACGTATAAAAGCAGTTCATATGATTTGTGCATTATAGAGCCTCACGGTGACTGATCATTGCATGAGAAAGAAACTCAACATTCAGGTTTAAAGTAACATGAGGCAGTAAATGATGACCGAATCTGATTTTTGGCTGGAATACACTGCTCTAATCTGTGTGTGGGTCACCTGCACGTGTGTGTTTTGGTGTTCAGGTGAGATCACAGCCGTTATATTTGCTGAATGAGCTGAGAATAAGCAAAATGCAAACCAAACAGGACAGAATCACAGCGTTTATAGACATCATGAAAAGCTTATGTTACGTTAGAAACTAAACTCACATAATTTAGGAAGATTTAAATGCATAATAAAACATAAACAGTTTCAGTGCTTTATTGGTTTAGCAAAAATGTTGCATTGGTTTGTATTGCCAAAGCAAGCATTTGAATGTATAAATATACAAATAAAACAGTCTAAAATAAAAAAGTGCATATCATGCATAAGGGAAAAGAACAACATCATTTGAAAAAATAAATAAAACAACACAGTTGTTTGCTGAATTAAACTTGTTTCAAAATTGATGAACTTTACACAGTTACTGAACCGAATCAATAACAACGATGCCATTGTCTTTTTAGAGCTGCTTTACAGCTCTTTATTTGATGATGTTTGCATCATGGATTTTGCTGTTTTCCTGTTTATTACTGTGAGGCTGCTTTGAAACAATTTCAACCCAGGTTCATTAGAAATACGTGCCTCTACATACAGTTCTGCAATGGCGTAATTACGTACCTTACTGCACGTTTCGCGGCAGTGAAATGTCCAGAGGGTGGCGCTAAAACACACGTTCAACACGTGACCTTGGCACGTTTTTATTATGTTGGTACAGGCACGTATTGCTGCATTTTTATTACGCTGCTTGAGGTTCGTATTGTTTAGAATTCAAATATCCAGGGCGTGTCGCTAAAGGTTAATGCTTTGCCCTATTGGAAATATATCCCCTACACCAAACCCAACCCTAAACCTAACCGACAGTGTTAACAAATGCAAAACTGATTAAAAAAAATGCATTTTGTGATGCAGCTGTGCTATTTTTACTTCCTCATTCAGATTTGAGCTTATTTGTCACAAACTGCGTTTGAAAACTCATGTATATGAAGCTGTTTATGTGATGACAGCGTTCAAAGGTATCGATTTCCAAACCACGCAGGATGTTAAATTGTTTTAAAGGAGAAGTCCACTTCCGGAACAACAATTCACAAATAATTTACTCACCCCCTTGTCACACCTCAATCGCTAAATTGGAGATATTCTTGTCTAACTTACATCCCTGCTCCGGCGTCGAAACAATGGAGGTCGGACTGTTACAGCTGATTTAAGGCGGGTCTGAGGTAAGACGCTCATGTCAATCAACTATCGTGGGAGCGGCCTCTGTCGGTGTGAGAACGGCTCGATTTGAAAAAGGGAATATTATTTTTACAGATTAATTAAAAACCACTGCATGGGGCGTTTTATCATTATAGGGTAGATTTGTACATGCACTGACAACACACATTACCCGATGACCCCTTTAAATACATTTTCTTGCATTTTTTTTTTAGAGAAGAACATTTCAGGATCAATAAAAAAAAATGCAGCATAATGTATTCTGAAAGTTATTTTAATGCATTAATTATGTCTTGTAATGCACTTTATAATGCATTGTGTGATCTCATGAATAATTGTAACCACAATTATAATATATTATAACACCTTTCTATTAATTGTTACACCTTTAGAAAGTATAATGCATTAAAACAGCAAACAAACCTACAAATATTTTAATGCATTTAAACTTTATTTCTGAAAAGATGTAATGCATTATATTGTACACTATAAACACCTTTATAATGCATTATGCAAAATATGCAAAATATGAAATGTGCACTCACATAACATTTTCTAGAATATAAGAGGAACATATTAACAGAAATACAGTCAGTTATAAAGTTGCATTAAATACTTTTGCACAGAAAAACAGTTAAAAGACTCCTCACTGCTAAACATTAAATCTTTGCATGTATAATTTAGATATATTAAAGTCTATTTAATTCTAAAAATAGATTTGGACATTTATCAGTATCATTAGAAATGCTTTGCAGATGATCCACCCTTCAGATCCTAATAAAATCACTGCAATCAAACATTATTTTGAGCTTTTTAAATGTTTTTTAAAAAAATTCATGTGTTTAGTCTTTTATTTTGACAGGTATTTCTTTTATCCTCTTCCTGATTTTTTTCCATGTGTTTCCTGTTAGTTATTGTGAGTTAATCACGGACCTCATGGTTCAGCTGGTTAGCTGTGTTAGTTAGTACCTACTTATGAATCTACAGGCCAAAACATCTTTCTTTACATCATTGCGCATGAGTAAAAATGGCATCACTTTTTTGAGACTAAGATATGGGAATCCTAATGTATAAGAGACTCCAGATATTAGATTGGAATATATATTTGTGTTTGTCAGCGTCCTTCGTTGAGTCATTTTGGTGAGTATTCATTGCTTCTTGTTGTTTCCTGTCACGCTTTTGTGCTTGGTTGATGCATACTTTATTTTTAAAAAATGTTACGCTTTGCAATTGCCGTCTGATTTAATAAATATTCAAGAAGCAGATGTTTAGCAGTGCAGATGACTTTTCTTCTGTTTCATTTATTGCACTGCAGATGGAAAGTCTGGTTGCACTGCGCTGTGAATTCAGTCACTGTGGAGTGTTGCATATTCTGCGTTTTCTTGGCAGATACAGCAGGTCCTTTTTGTCTTTAATGTTTGTGTTGAGACTCCAGCAGCAAATGTGGCGTTTCCTAACTTACATAATGTCATCTTATGGACGTTTTGCTTGTGAATGCTTGAGTTCGGTCTGATGGAGCTCATTTCCCTTGTCAGATGATGCTGATTGTTCTGTTGTTCTTGGTGACGTTGGTGTTTCTCTGCACTGAAAGGAGTGTCTTCATAAAACTGTTTTTATGCGGCAGCGAGACAGTAGTTGGAGGAAAAGATTCTCCTGCAGCGAGTTTAAAGAGTTTTGCTTGATCCTCAGAGTTTACTGATGTTTCTCCTCCAAACTTGCTAATCTCATGTGTTTATTTCATGCATTTAACTGTTTTTATTAATTTTGAGGAAAACTGAATCTCTTTTTTTCTTTTATTTTTTTGTGAGTGAGATGAATTAATGCATGTTCAGATTTATTCTAGAACCAACGTAATGTCTTACTCCTGATTTCTCTCAATATGGGACAGGAGAACGTTCAATAAATAAATGAGGAAAAAAGTAACTTAGATATTTTCTTGTAAATGGAAAAAGTAATGTGTTACTTTACTAGTTACTTGAAAAATCTGATTGCGTAACTGGCATTATTTTAATTTATTTTATTTTAGTTTATTTTAGTTTATTTAGTTTATTTTCATTTATTTCATCATTAATTGTAATTCATTATTTTCATCATTAATTGTAATTAATTGAATTATTTATTTATTTATGCATGTATTTATGTATGTATGTATTTTATTTATTTATTTATTATTTATTTTTTAATTTTTATTTTATTTTATAGTTTTTATTATTTTATTTTATTTTTTATTTTAGAATTTATATTATTTTGTATTATATTATTTTATTTTAATTGTAATTAATTGAATTATTTATGTATTTATTTATTTATTTTATATTATTTTATTTTATTTGTAATTAATTTAATTATTTATGTATGTTATTTTATATTTTATATTTTATATTTTATTTTATTTAATATTATTTTATTTTATTTTAATTGTAATTAATTAATTAATGTTATTTATTTATGTTGAAAGTGACTTTAAAATTAATTTTTAAGTAGAAGTCTTAGTTTGATCTTAGTTCAGTGTTTGAGTGCGTGTGTGTGTGCTGTTATTGCGTGGTGCGTGTGGCGTGTGTGCGTGTGTGTGCGTGTGTGTGTCGCGTGTGTGTGCGTGCGTGTGCGTGCGCGTGATATCATATATATGCGTGCGTGTGTGCGTGCATGCGTATATGTGTGTGTGTGTACTTGTTTTTGCTACATTGTGGGGACCAAATGTCTCCACAAGGATAGTAAAAACGTTCTCCCTCGTTGTCTCCCTCCTCTGTCCTCCGTGTCTCCGTCTGTCTCTCAGAGACATGTCCGAGCCTCTATTAGACGCATATTACCGCATTCCTGCCGTCTGACGGATTACAGTCGTGAGGTGAATCCTAAAGCAGCCGTCCGATTGTCCGCCACTCCTGCTAATGGAGGTGAAGTCGTTATCAGAGCCGAAACGCTGAACCCGCGGCCCGCCGATCTCCGGTCCCGCCCGTCCATGTGATCCGAGCACCAACACCTCATTATCACCTCCGGTTGGTGCGCGGCTCATTCATTAAACCATCCTTTTAGAGCTTTTAAGCGGCACCTTTGGTCCCTTTTAGTGCTGGATGTGAGAAACTGAGAGAAACGTAACGCAGAGACGCCGAACAGCCTGGAGCGCAGATGATTCGCTGTGATTCAGAAATAAACACGATTAGGAAACAAATGGGACGATTTGGCACGAGTGAGGAAGCCAGGGCTTTTTTAAAGTGGCGGAATATAAAAAATAATTGTGATTAGCACTTCTTGCGTCTCCCAGCAGGCCGACAGAAGCTCACTGTGATAGTGGTGTTTAATGTAGAGGAGGACGATTCAATTACCTTCCAGGACGTCCAGCGCTCTAATGCTTGACTTGATCTGTAGTTTTTAGTTATTTAAAATATTTTTTAGAAATTATAAATTCAATATAAAAATTTTTTTTAGCAGTTGGAAATGTTTATATTGTCACTTTGGATCAGTTTAATGCATCCTTGCTGAAAAAAAAATCTATTTTAATATTATATGCTATATGTTTACAATATTTGTTAGAAATTATATATTTTTTTAGGAGTTATAAATGTTTATATCGTCACTCTCAATTAATTTAATGCATCTTTGCTGAATAAAAATATTTAATTATTTTTCAAAATCTTTTTCATATATTTCAGATTTTTTAAATATATTCAGTATATGTTTACTTCAGTTTTTAGATTTCTAAAGTATTTTTTAGAAATTATAAATTCAGTATAAAAATTATTTATTTTTTAGGAGTTAAAAATGTTTATATTGTCACTTTCAATTAATTTAATTTCTTTTTAAAAACTATTTTAATATTATATGTTATATATTTACAATATATTTAAAAGATCTGCAGTTTTTACATTTTTAAAATATATATATATATATATATATATATATATATATTTTTAGAAATTATTAATTTAATATAAAAACTATATATATTTTTAGGAGTTTATATTGCCACTTTCAGTCAAATTAATGCATCCTTGCTGAAAAAAACATTTCTTTTTTAAAAATCTAAAATTCAATATAAAAACATTCTATATATTTATATTTAATTATTTATATTGTCACTTTCAATTAATGTAATGCATCCTTGCTGAATAAAAATATTAATTTCTTTTTTAAAAATCTATTTTAATATTATATATTCTATATTTAGAATATATTTAAAAGATTTGCAATTTTCACATTTTTATTTTTTAAATATATATTTTTTAGAAATGATAAATTCAATATAAAAACATTATATATATTTATATTTATTTATATTGTCACTTTCAATTAATGTAATGCATCCTTGCGGAATAAAAATATTAATTTATTTTTTAAAAATCTATTTTAATATTATATGTTCTATATTTACAATATATTTAAAAGATCTGCAATTTTTACATTTTTTTTAAAAATATATTTTTTTAGAAATGATAAATTCAGTATAAAAATATTTTTTTTTGGTTACAAATGTTTATACTGTCACTTTCAATCAATTTAATGCATCCTGAATAAAAATATTAATTTCTTTTTACATCAGCGTTGTGTGTTTGATTTGTATGTTGTTGTTGAGCTATAGCGTTTGTTTTCTCAGCGTATTTTCCAGGTAACGGCCGCCTACACGGTCTGCGCTCGTCAGCTGAGACAGAATATGTGTGTGTAATAAATGCTGTAGGATCTGATGTGACACGCAGGTGTGTGTTTGTGTGTTTGTGAAGGGCGGCTGGTGTCGAAATAACGAAATAACAAACACACTGATCGCAGCTGAGACCCTGCGGCGCGTCTCACGCTCAGAGACACAAATACACACCCAAAAATACACACACATGCAGAGAGGACAGGAAAACAGAAGGACAAAAAGAAAGAGAGGATGTTTCTAAGCTGCAGTTGCTCTTAGAGTAAAATTCATAAAAATACAGAGGTTTAGTGGCGATGTCTCTTCTGCTCACCAAGGCTGCATTTATTTGATCAAAAATACAGTAAAAATGTGAAATAATATTACAATTTTAAAAAAGCAGTTTTCTATGTGAATATCTGTTAAAATGTAATTTATTTCTGTGATCAAAGCTGAATTTTCAGCATCATTACTCCAGTCTACACGATTCTTCAGAAATCATTCTATATGCTGATTTGCTGCTTAAGAAACATTTCTAAATATTAGCATGATGAAAACAGTTGTGCTGCCCAATATTTTTTGTGGAAAACATAAAACATTTTAGTTTTCAGGATTCACAGATAAATAGAAAGTTCAAAAGAACAGCATTTATTTCAAATAGAATTTTTTGTAACATTATAAATATCTGGCAGTTTAATTGCATTCTTGCTGAATACAAATATACATTTCTTTTTTAAAATGTATTTTAATATTATATGTTAAAATATAAAATATTTTATTAGAAATTATAAATTCAATATAAAATAATTATATATTTTTTAGGAATTATAAATGTTTATATTGTCACTTTCAATCAGTTTAATGCATCCTTGCTAAATAAAATTATTATTTTTTTTAAATCTATTTTAATATTATAGGAAATATATTTACCATATATTTAAAACATCTGCAGTTTTTATATTTTAAAAATATATATACTTTTAGAAATGAATTCGAAATAAAAACCTATATATATATTTTTTTAAAGTTATAAATGTTGATATTGCCACTTTCAGTCAATTTAATGCATCTTTGTTGAATAAAAATAGTAATTTATTTTTAAAAATTTATTTTTATATTATATATTTAAAACATCTGCAGTTTTTACATAAAAAAAAAATATATTTATATATATATATATATATATATTTTATAAATTTAATGCATCCTTCCTGAATAAAAATATTAATTTCTTTTTAAAATCTTTTTTAATATTATATGTTCTATATTTACAATATATTTAAAAGAGCTGCAGTTTTTAAATCTTTAAATGTTTTTTAGAAATTATAAATTCAATATAAAAAAATCTATATTTTTTAGGAATTATAAATGTTTATGTTTATATAATGTCATATTCAATCAATTTAATCCATCCTTGCTGAATACAAAAATGTCATTTATTTTTAAAAATAATTTAATATTATATGTTATATATTTACAATATTTTTTAAAAAAATCTGCAATTTTTACATTTTTAAAATACTTTTTTTAGAAATTTAAAAATTCAGTATAAAAAATGATATATATTTTTTTAAGAGTTATGAATGTTTATGTTGTCACTTTCAATTAATTTAATGCAGCCCTGCTCAGTTAATACTACTACTACTACTACTACTAATAATAATAAATTGACCCCATACTTTTGAATATAACATAGAAATATATCGTTATTTTTTTATTAATTAAATGATAAAAAAACAGCGTGTTCTTAGTATTGAATAAAATGTAAAAAAATATTTTGAACATCTTGTTCTTATGTATTGTTGCAAAGGCTCGTCATAGTTCAGTGAAGTATGTGAGCAGTGTAATCGTGCAAAAGTAAAAGAAACGTTTCTTAAAGGGGCAGCAGCTCATTTCCTAATTGGTGGAGGATGAGAAATAATGATTGGTGCAAAAACATAATCACATTATAAGTGTATGATGTGACCCTTTTGAAAATCCTCCAGCATGTGTTTCTTTGTTCCTCCGTCTTTCCTCGTCCTCTTCCTCAGAGCGGTAATGTGGCAGACGTGCGTCTGACTGATTGTCAGCTCGGCTCCTGACCGGCGGTCGACGGCCCCGAGGTGTGATCCGTGAGCCGCCGTCGGCCGTCAGATTGATGGACGGTCAGACGTGCCTTTGAGGGACCGGAGGAGCGGCTGTCACCGGCCCGACGTTTGTCCTCCGGAGGATTGGGCGGCGCTGGGAGAGAGCAGCGGACTCGCTCACCTGCCGTCTGTCTGCCGCTAACGCGATGACATCCGGCCCGCGCGTTTGACTCCGCTGTCAAAATATGACGTGAGCTCAGACTGAAATCACGTCTCGTCCTCTACAGCTGCCATATGACCGGCTTCTCCAGTGATGTTCAGTCACGCTGCTGACCGCCGGCTCGCCGTGACAAATGACCTCGCCGAGCCAAAAACATTACAGTTAAAAATCAGTAATGATTAATAGGAATATTTCACCTGGAAATGAAAATTCATGTCATTCTGAAGCTGTATGACTCAAAAGGAGATGTTTAACAGAATCGACTAGACGTCTTAAAGGGACACTTCATCCAAAACTGAAAGTTCTGTTATCATTTACTCACCCTCAAGTTGTTCCAGACCTGCATGAGTTTCTTTCTCATGTTTACTTTTTCATAAAAGAAGATATTTTGAACATTGTTGGTAACCAAACAGTTGCTGGTAGCCATTAAAGTCAATGGGGACCATCAGCATTCTTCCAAATATCAGCTTTTGTGTTCAGCTGACTAAAATAAGAATAAATAAAATTATGCTAAAATAATTAAATTCAGAAAGTTTTAAAATTATCAGAAATAAAAATATCAGACATTTAGCAATCAAATATATTGGTGATATATACGAAAAAAAAAGATATATAAAAAATATATAATCTATAAAAATATATACAATTATAAATTATTAATAATTATTTATATATATATATAATATATAAAAACGTATATTAAAAAATAAATTCTTCTTCTTATTATTATTATTATTTTATTTTTTTCCATATTATTTTTTCTGGAATCCATTTAATGTTTGAATAAAATTTTAATGTATAATCAATTGTAGTCATAAAACTTAAAAACTGATCATTTAAAACTTCAATAATAATTAATCATTTATTTATTTTCATTTTCTGGTTTAATTTTTCTGGTTTTAATTTTAGTTGAATTTTTCAATGGTTTAATAAAATTGTAATAATCAAAAAATAAATGTTTAATCAATTGAATTCATAAAACGTTAATGCATTTACAGTGGCAGTAGTCAAAAATTTGACAATAAACATCAAAATACTCACAAAATAGCTGCATATTTTTGTTTTCTGAATTATGGTTTAGTCTCGTTGTACATTAATTTCTGTGAGTCAGTGTTATTTTAGTATTATTTATTTATTGATATTTATTTATTTTATAGTATTTATTAATATTTTAATTAATATTTAATATTTTCAAATTTCATTTTAAATTGTGCTTTAGTTTTTATAATAATTACATTAGTATACCCATTTAATGTTTGAATAAAATTTAATAATCATAAAATGATTTACATTCAATTGTAGTCCTAATACTTAAATAATAACTTATTGAATTTTTTTTTTTTTTTTTAAATTTTCCATTTTAATTTTTCTTAATTCAATTTAAATGGTTTAATAACATTTTGATAATTAAAAAATAAATGTTTAATCAATTGAATTCGTAAAACTTTAATGCATTTATAGAGGCAGTTGTCCAAACATAACATAAACATCAAAATACTCAAAATAAGACCTGCATTTTTTTTTTTTTTAATTATGGTTTAGTCTCGTTGTCATTCATTTATTTATTTATTTATTTATTTATTTATATAACAGAAATAGTGCAGTTTATTTAATTTTAATGTTCTGAATTCAATTTAAATTTAAATTAATACAATTTTAAGAATAAAAAAGAAATGTTTGATCAGTTGAATTCATAAAAGTTTAACAATTTAGTAATGCAATAAAATTCTAATAATAATAGTGCCCTATTAATATGTTTTTATTTATTTGGTTTTAAGAAATTCTGTGTTTTTGGTTTTAATTTTCATGAATTGTGTGCTTTATGATTTTTTTTACAAATGTATTATGAAAAACAGTGCTGATCAAATTAATGCATACATATTTAACATTGTTATTAAGATATTAAAATTCAGTCAAATGCAATTTAAACATTTCATTTTATTTGTTGGCAAACAAAGCATTGCACAACAGGTTTACTGTTAAAATGAAAACATGGACACAAATTGTGTGTTATTCCTTAAAAATCACACAAAAATCATGTATTATTATTATTTCCATTATCATTATTAAGTACGAGAAGTGAAAAGTAAGTCATGACAACATATGAAGAGTTTATTTGTTTTTTTGTTTTTTTTTAAATGTTCAAAAATCATGTTTTTTTAATGTCATTGTTTTTATTGTGTTAGCTGCGTTTTTTAGTTATTTTAGTTACTTTATATCAAAATGAATTGCACAATGAAAAAACATAATTTCTGAAAAAGTAATGTTTTTGCAAATGAACTCTTTGTATGTTTTCATATTACTTTGACTCATCAAATTGAGTCGAGCAATTTCATTTTTTTTTTTGCGATCAGTTCAGTGTAATTGAAGTTGAAATGCCTAGTTCAACTAAGTCGATTAAAACTTAAAAACATAAGGCAGCAATTAAACTTTAAAAGTCTCTAAACTTAAGTTTTTAAGTTGAAGTGGGTACATTCTACTGTACAGTAGTAATACATGTGTCATCATTTCTTAAAGTTAAACCAAACTTTTATTTTGTCGAGTTGTAGTGAAGATCTGTTATGAAGCATTAAGTGTAAGTTTGAAGTGTTTTATCGGCTCTAGCTGATATAAAACTGTGCTGAAGTGTGATTTTTCAGCGCTTTTTTCTCTCTCAGACCTGCTCTTGTTAAAGTCCACAGCGACAGACGGGGAAATTTTTCCCCCAGTAAAATCACATTTATGTAATGATTTAATCAGATCATCTCTTTCCCCTCCGATCCGGTCTCAGCGCTCAATTTAACGAGGGTCTCAGTAATGGATCCTTAATGAGGCCTGGATCGTAATGAGGGTCAGACGGCATCTGTGCTGCAGACGGACACTTACATGATCTGACGCACTGATTCTTGCATGTATTTCTGTGGAAATCATGTCTTTACGGTCACTTTTACTTCACCCGAGATCTGTCTGGTGTCATGTTGCACAACGAGTGTAGCAGCAGTCGTAAAGGACGTTTGGTTTAGACTCCAAACGGCAGGTTTGTTCTCTCCGCTGGCAGATGTTCACCTGGAGAGCGTTTGAGGGAGGTTTGTGTCTGGTCTGGAGGCGTGTGTTTTGCAGGCAGACTGTAGTGTTTTGTGAGGCCGGCGTCTCTCAGCAGGACCGGGCTTGGGCAGATGGAGATGTTTGAGCTTCATTGTTCTCCTGAGTGGAGAATAAACTCAGTCCTGAGGCTGAGAGAGTCTGGGATAGTCAATGACACGGCCGCCCTGAGGTGACACACATGCTCTGGATCTCTGACAGACCGCCTGCGTCACGCTAAAGTCGTTAAAGCTTTACTCTGAATCTGTCTCGTGTGGACCGCGGTTCTGCGCTGATGCATCGCACAAGGAACTTCACTGATGTATCCAACTGTTTATGGACTAGTGTGTGCAAAGAGCATATCCTATGCCTTTTAATCATTTAATATTATATTAAAGTCATAATGAGAGTGTCAAGTGGCTCGAATGCTTCACGTTAACTTGAAATGATTGTGGTTCAAAACATGTTGGACTCCATTAACAGCATCTTTCACAATTACCACAGAAACTCATTTCAACGTATTTATTTGTTTGTTTTATAACTTTTTTTATATTTTTAATATTTTATATGTAATTTTATTTATTTATATTAAATTAATTAATTTCATTTATATTTTTATATTTAATTTTGTTTTATTGTTTGTTTGTTTTTTTTTAAATAGACAAAATCACAGTTACATTAATGCATTTACAGTGGCAGTAGTCAAAGCTTGACAATAAATGTCAGAATTATAAATTATAATAATATTGTAATAAATTAAAAAAATATTAAAATAAAATTATAGCCAAGTTAAATGTTTTTAACTTCAAGTCGTAAGCATTTTTACACTTCATATGATGATTTAGGCTCTACAGCTCAAGTAATGATTGATTTCTAATTATTAATTCAATTCTGCTTTAACAAAAATATAAGCTGCGTACATTTTAGTCTCATTCTACATTCATTTCTGCTACTCAGTGTTATTTTGGAATTATTTATTTATTGTTATAGTATTTAGCAATATTTTAATACGCTTTATTTTTATATTATTTTTATATTATAAATTGTGCTTTAGATTGTATAATTACATTAGTGTATTATATATTATAATATATATTTTATATTATAATTAGATTGTTTATAATAGCATAATGTTTTTTTATTTACTTATTATCCCCTTTTTCTTTGTTTATTTTAATTAGCTTTTTTATTTTACATTTTCAAATTTAATTTTAAATTGTGCTTTTTTTGTATAATAATTACATTCCATTATGCTTTATAATATATATTTTATATTATAATTAGATTATATATAAAATCATAATATTATAACATTTACTTATTAATATTATTTTTTATTTTAGTTTATTTTAATTAGCTTTTATTTTCATAATTTTAATTTTAAATTGTGCTTTAGTTTTTATAATTATATTAGTATATTATAATATATATTTTATATTGTAATTACATTATACATAATATCATATTTTTTATTTACTTATTAATATTATATATTTTTATTTTACTTTATTTTAATTAGCTTTTATTTTTATAATTTTTATTTTAAATTGTGCTTTAGTTTTTATAATAATTATATTAGTATATTATATTTTATAATATATATTTTATATTGTAATTACATTACACATAATATCATATTTTTTATTTACTTATTAATATTATATATTTTTATTTTAGTTTATTTTAATTAGCTTTTATTTTTATAATTTGTATTTTAAATTGTGCTTTAGTTTTTATAATAATTATATTAGTATTTTATGTAATATATATTTTATTATAATTAAAATATATATTATATCATAATTGTGTTTATTTATTAATTCATTTTATTTATTTATTTATTCATTTATTTTAGGCTTACTTATTTTAGTCATTTACATTTTTAGTTTTTCATCTAATATTTATGTTTTATTTTATTTCAGCTTTATTTCAGTGACCTAAAAACACATTTGAATAGTTTTATATTTAGCTGCTGTAACTGTGATCGTGGCTTTAAACACTGAATTAATGACAAACACCTTTAAAGAGCAAAAGTATCTTGTTAAATTCATGTTTATGCTAATATCTGGTTCTGGCTCTGATTTGATTAGTTGGAGCGGAGCTTCTTCGGGTCTCCATGGAAACGGCTGCTAATTACTGTAATGTATTTATTGTTAAAGATACAGTGTCTAATGAGACAGAACAAACATCACCTCTGACTCCAGCTATAATTTCCTCCTGAACTCCGATGAGAGAGAGAGAGACAGATGACAGAGACAGAGAAACGACACCTTTCTAGAGACACAAAACGAGAATCAAGTGTGTTCAAACTGGTCTGAACACATGAATCATTTCTGAATCAGTACGAGTCATCATAAGTCATTTTGAATCAGAATGAATCCTTTTGAATCATTTAAGTCATTATGAATCATGAATCATTTTTGAATCAGTATGAATCATAATGAATCTTTTTAAATCGTTTAAGTCATCATGAATCCTAAATAATTTTTGAATCAGTACGAGTCATCATAAATCATTTTGAATCAGTATGAATCATTATGAATCATTTTAAATCATTTAAGTCATCATGAATCCTAAATAATTTTTGAATCAGTACGAGTCATCATAAATCATTTTGAATCAGTATGAATCATTATGAATAATTTTAAATCATTTAAGTCATTCTGAATCATTTCTAAATCAGTGCGAGTCATCATAAATCATTTTGAATGAGTATGAATCATTATGAATCATTTTAAATCAAAGTCATCATGAATCATAAATAATTTTTGAATCAGTACGAGTCATCATAAATCATTTTGAATTATTTAAGTCATTCTGAATCATTTCTAAATCAGTACGAGTCATCATAAATCATTTTGAGTCAGTATGAATCATTATGAATTATTTTAAATCATTTAAGTCATTCTGAATCATTTCTAAATCAGTGCGAGTCATCATAAATCATTTTGAATGAGTATGAATCATTATGAATCATTTTAAATCATTTAAGTCATCATGAATCATAAATAATTCTTGAATCAGTACGAGTCATCATAAATCATTTTGAATTATTTAAGTCATTCTGAATAATTTCTGAATCAGTACGAGTCATCATAAATCATTTTGAATCAGTATGAATCATTTTGAATCATTTAAGTCATTATGACTCATGAATCATTTTTGAATCAGTATGAATCATAATGAATCTTTTTAAATCATTTAAGTCATCATGAATCCTAAATAATTTTTGTCATCATAAATCATTTTGAATCAGTATGAATCATTTTGAATTATTTAAGTCATTCTGAATCATTTTTGAATCAGTATGAGCCATCATGAATAATTTTTGAGTCATTATGAATCATATTTAATCATTTTTTAATCATTATGAATATTTTTTTCTTTTAAGAAGTGTCTCCAAATGTCATTTTTGGCTCACTTCAGCAGACAGATTGACTGTTTATCACTGAGCTCAAAATCTAGTGTGTCTGATTTATTGATTAATAACCAGACTTATAATTCAGCTCTGTTTCTCAGTGTCATTGTCTGTCACGTCTTCTGTCTGTCTGAACGTCTTGTTTCTTCCAAACACATTCCAGTCATTTATTAATATGAATTTATTGCTGTAAATTCAGACAAGACAGGCAACAAATCTTTAAACTCATGCCAGGTTTTTCTGGATTGACACTTGTTAAAGAGGGAAATTATTATTGACAGTTGCAGTTCGTTCATTCATTATTTCATTATTTCATATTCATTCTTTTTTTTTTTAAATCTCATATAGTATGGAAAAAAAGTACTGTGCAAGTCAATGGCTACCGTCAGCTGCTGGGTTGGGCAGAATTTTCATTTTTGGGTGAACTATCCCTTTAATTTTGGATCAGCAAAACTGTCATCGTTTAAGAGTCATGGAGACACAGATGAAGTAACGGAGACGGTGGATATTTTGAGCTATTTAAAACTCTCCTTAATGGTTAAAGTTTAATTGAGGAAGGATGAGCTCATCTCATCGATGAGATCATTGCAGCCTTTTCATGTGTTGTCAGAGACTCGTTATTTAATGCAGCTCTCACGAGCCGCCTGTGTCTCTTTCTACTCTTTAATGTCTCATTTGTTACTCCAAGACAGCAGTGAAATAGATGAACAGCAAATAGTCGAGTCTCCTGCTTCTCAGATGATTCGTCTCAGAAAAAGTCCTCACAATGCAAAAAATGATGCAAAATGACTTGATATTAAACCCCCTTGTCATCCAAGATGTTCATGTCTTTCTGTCTTCAGTCATGAAGAAATTATGGTTTTTGAGGAAAACATTTCAGGATTTTTCACCATATAATGGACTTCATTGGTGCCCCGATTTTGAACTTCCAAAATGTAGTTTAAATGCGGCTTCAAAGGCTCTAAACGATCCCACCTGGGGAAGAAGGGTCCTCTAGCAAAACGATCGCTCATTTTTTTCGAAAAATAAAAATTTGTATACTTTTTAAGCACAAAAGCTCGTGTAGCACAGGCTCTGGGATGTGCGTCCACAACGCTACGAATTAGTGATGGGTCGTTCTTGAATGATTCGTTCATTTTGAACGATTCGTTCATTTTGAGCGATTCTTTAATGTGACTCGGGAAGAACGAGTCATCTCGAGGAGTGATTTGTTCATCCTATTAGGTTCTGTACTGGAATTAGTACAGTAGTTTCGAGTAGTTTGTTCATCTTATGGGGCTGTCACGTTAAGAACGAACAACTCGAACCCGAAAACTTGATAAGAGGTGAGGTGAGCTAATCATAGACTAAAGACCCAGGTAAACAATGAATGAATCTTTTCTGTTTCTTATAGCATTATAGTTTTGTCTTGTTTGTAGTGTGATCAACGTTTGTGTGAGCAGTAGATGTGTTAGGAAAGTAACACGTAACATTTTAATTATATTTTGCTAAAATGAACGAAATGGTTTAAAAAGATTTGTTCATTTTGCTGAACGAGACTCAAAGGTCTGAGTCAGTAAAATGATCCGAACTTCCCATCACTACTACGAATCACGTCTAAGTTCATCATCTGTGTACTCCGGCTCAAAAAGGTAGAGTATGGTGAAAAACTCCATCTTATTTTCTCCTACAACTTCAGAATTGTCCGACATCGTTGTACCTTTTTGTGTGTAAACAGCTTTTGACTTACTTGCACTTTCTTAGTCTTTGCACGTTCGGTTTGTAAACACTGGGTCTGTAGTTCCGTGTGATCTTTCAACGTGATTCAATAGTATGTAGCGTCGTGAACGCGCATCCCAGAGCCTGTGCTACACAAGCTTTTGTGCTTAAAAAGTATACACATTTTTATTTTCCAAAAAAAATGACTGATTGTTTTGCTAGATAAGACCCTTCTTCCTCGGCTGGGATCGTTTAGAGCCTTTGAAGCTGCATTTAAACTACATTTTGGAAGTTCAAAATCGGGGCACTAATGAAGTCCATTATATGGAGAAAAATCCTGAAATGTTTTCCTCAAAAACCATAATTTCTTCACGACTGAAGACAGAAAGACATGAACATCTTGTTGTTCTGGAAGTGGACTTCTCCTTTAAGGCCTAACAATGTTGCACAGAAAGCATTGAATCATGAGTTCAGTTTAGTTTTCAACTCAACTTCCAAAATGTGATATTACCTGACTGAGCGTCGTTTAAGATGCATATTGAAGCCTTTGACTGAAACTCCCTCAAAAATTAGGTGCCTAATGAAGCGTTTTAATGATCTGACGGCCTCGTGATACATCAATATAGTCGCAGCGGCTCAGGAAACGTTTGTACGGAGCTGCTGGGATATTTCTCTTCCTCCAGGTGTTCTCCTGCATTTCCTCCTGGGAAACACATCAGTGTGGAGCAGCAGCCCAGCGACTGTGTATGTGTGTGTTTGTGCTGTAAACAAACAGAGGGAGGTCGAGACGCAGACTCATTAGTGAGTGAAGCACACACTCACACACTCCGGCGAGCCGCCGTCACCTGCTGAACACAATGATCAGACCTCGTCCTCCTCAAACGGGAACACAACACACTCGAGGATCATTATGATGGAAAAACTCACTCTCATGATACTCAACTGTCAGGATGGTGATATATGGTTACCAAGTTGTTCTGAGTGTTTTATGTGTGTTGCTATTTGGTTGCTAGGGTGCTTTGAGTGGTTGCTAGGGCATTCTGAGTTGTTGCTAACTTGTTTCAGGTATTTTTTGTGTGTTGATACTGTAAATGGTTGCTGTGGTGTTTTGACTGGTTGCTGGGAAATTCTGATTGGTTTCTAAGTTGTTTCTAAGTGTTTTTTTTGTGTTTTGCAACACTATGTTGTTGCTATGGTGCTTTGAATGACTGCTATGGTTTTCTGACTGATTGCTTGAATGGTTGCTAAGCTGTTTTAAGTGTGTTTTGCAACTTTATATTGTTGCTATGGTGTTCTGAATGGTTGCTACAGTTTAAGTGTTTGGACGTTGCTATGCAGTTGTTAGGGTGTTTTGAAGGGTTGCTGGGAAATACTGTTTGTTGCTAAGGTGTTTTAGGTGTTTTTTTATGTGTTGCGACTTCATGTTGTTGCTGTGGTGCTTTGAATGGTTGCTATGGTTTTCTGAGTGTTTGTAGCTATGCAGTTGCTAGGGTGTTTTGAAGAGCTGCTTGGGAATTCTGGGTAGTTAACTTGTTTTGACTTTTTTTGTGTTGCTAGTGTATATGGTTGCTAGGGTGTTTTGAGTGGTTGCTAAGTTGTTGTTTTTTTCTTTGTGTGTGTGTGTGTTGCGACTTTATATTGTTTCTATGGTGTTTTGAATGGTTGCTGAGAAATTCTGAAAGGTTGCTACTGTTTTTTGAGTGTTTGTGTGTTGCTATGCAGTTTTTAGGGTGTTTTGATTGGTTGCTGGGAAACACTGATTGGATTAAGTTGTTTTAAGTGCTGTTTGTGTATGTTGCAACTTTGTTGTTGCTCTGGTGTTTTGATTTCATTGATGGGAAATTCTGAATGGTTGCTATAATTTTTCTGAGTGTTTGTGCATTGCTCTGCAGTTGCTAGGGTGTGTTGAGTGGTTGCTGGGAAATTCTGAAAGATTGCTATGGATTTCGGGGTGTTTGTGTGTTGCTATGCAGCTTCTAGTGTCTTTCGAGTGGTTGCTGGGAAATACTGATTGGTTGCGAAGTTGTTTTAAGTCTTTTGTGTATGTTGCGAATTCATGTTGTTGCTATGGTGTTATGTATGGTTGTTACATTTTCAGTTGTTACAGTGTTTGTGCGTTGCTATGCAGTTGTTAGAGTGCTTTGAAGGGTTGCTAGGGTATTCTGGGTTGTTGCTAAATTGTTTTAAATGAGTTGCAACTTTATATTGTTGTTAGGGTGTTTTGAGTGGTTGCTGGGAAATAGATACTGATTGGTTGCTAAGTTGTTTTAAGTGTTTTTTTGTGTGTGTGTTGCGACTTTATATTGTTTCTTTGGTGTTTTGACTACGGTTTTCTTACAGTTACAGTTGTTAGGGTGTTTTGAATGGTTTCTAGCAAATTCGGGGTGGTTGCTAAATCGTTTTGACTTTTTTGTGTTGCTACTGTATATGGTTGCTAGGGTGTATTGAGTGGTTGCTGGGAAATTCTAAATGGTTGCTAAGGTGCATCTCACAGCAACAGTGTGTTTCGTTTTTGAATGAATCTGTTTTTGAATGAATCATTTGAGTCAGTGACTCAATCATTCATAAAGACCGTCAATTGATTTGTTTCTAAATGAATCAGTCGTTTAGAATGAATCGTTTGAACAAATCATTAGAATTTTGAGTTGCTGCCACTTACTGACTGTTTTAGTGTCACTTTTTTTTATACTTGACATGTTGTTTAATTATTGTTATTGAAAAATCCCCAAAATATTGAGATATCACTTTTCAGTATCGCACAGCTCTATTTCAGCGATAAGGAAGAGTGAAGACGCGTTCGTCCCCAGTGCATCAGTGTGTGTGTGTGTGTGTGTGTGTGTGTGTGTGTGGCTGATGTATCATTCACCAAGGTCATTCTCAATTAGGCTATTTGTTGAGCAGAGCCGCGTGGCGCTGGTTTAATCATGCAGACAATGAAGACAACAGCGACAAAAGCGGAAATAAATGAGCCTCCCTGTTCTCATGCAGACATGCAGCTACACGCAGCTCAAATGCTCCATTAGCTCGAGCGTTTACGAGTCTCGTCTGCGTCCCATCACCCTCCCGTCCCATCATAACAGGTTGCTCTTAATATGTCAGTCGTGGCAGGTGGGTTGAATTAGTAAGAAAAATCTAATTTAAACCGGGAATATGGCCAGCGGCCATAAAGAGTAGCGCGTGTCACGCGTTAAATGACAGCTGCCGTGACAAATATTCAATATTTGTGTGCCGTGACGCGGCCTTGAGCGTGTTTCCAGCCCCGCGGACGCTTGTGCTTACAAATACACCTGTAATAAATTGCAATCTGGAGCCATTTGGGTTAATGAATGATTTCTGCCGGGCAAAACCCGCTAATGTCCCGCCATCAGCTTTAACACGCAGAGAGTCACATTGCCACGCTGGCGCTCATGTCACATACATCGCATACATGAAAACCAAAGACTTCTGTCTGCTTTATCAGTGTGAAGATCAGTGGGATTTTGGACAAGTTCAGATACAGAATGTAAATCAAACATGTTGCTGATTTTGTCTTTTAGGATTAACATGAAAGTGCATTTATCACTTGTTGCTTTGACCCATTTTATAGCTATTATCAAGAGCATTTGATATGCACCACAAAAAATATTTTCTTAGTATTTTTTTTCCCAATAAATTGAATCAAGATACGTTTACTTTAGAAGCAAAATGACTTATAATATTAGGTCTTGTTTTCTAAAAACTGTTTTACTAGTTTATTTTTAAAACAAGAAAAATATCTAAATTCAAATGGATAATAAGATTCTTTTTCTGACCTAAGTGGCAGATTTGTTCTTACTTTGAAGTCACATAATTCTCTTTTTTTCAGAAAATAAGTCTTTCCTTTGCAATGAAATGTATCTTGACTGAAGAATTTTTAGACAAAAATACTAAGAAAATGTTTTTCATATCCAGACACCAGTGTTATTTTAGTATCATTGAGATATTATTATAGTTTTTAAAGTTTTTATTAATATTTCGATTTTTTGTTTTTAGATATTTTTTTTTGAGATTTAAATTTTTATACATTATATTTTTGTTGTTTTAGTTTGAATTAAAGTTAGCAATTTTGTTGCTTATTTTTGTCATATATAACTAAAACAAATAAAAATGACAAACACAATAAAATTACTAAAACTTTAATTATATTTTTTATAAATATTTTGAATTTTTATTTTTGTTTTTATTTTTTGAGTTTTAATTTTTATACATTGTTTTATACAAAGTTTTAGAAATTTTGTTGCATGTTTTTATCACAAAAACTAAAAATTACAAAAACACAACAAAGTTACTAAAACGTGAATTATTATAATTTTTTGAGATTTTATTTTTATACTTTATAATTGTATATTATTTTAACGTTTTAGCAATTTTGTGTTTTCCTCATATATATATATATATATATATATATAACAAAACAACTCAAACTGACAAAAACACGTTAATTATAGTTTTTATATTTTGAATATTTTAATTTTTTGAGATTTTATTTTTATACATTATTTTTATAGTGTTTTAATTTTAAAGTTGTCATATAACAAAAACAACTAAAATGACAAAAACACAGCAAAATTACTAAAACTTTAATTATAGTTTTAATAAATATTTTGAATGTTTTTATTTTTGTTTTTAGTTTGAGATTTTATTTCTAGTCATTAAATTTTATATTGTTTGTTTTAAAGTTTTAGCAATTTTGTTGCTTGTTTTTGTCATACAAAAACAACTAAAATTTACAAAAACACAACAAAATTAATAAAACTTTAATAAAGTTTTTATACATATTTTGAATGTTTTTATTTTTTTTTTATTTTTTGAGATTTTATTATGTTGTTTTAGTTTGAAAGTTTTAGCAATCCTGTTGCATTTTTTTGTCATATATAACAAAAACAACTAAAAAATGACAAAAACACAACAAAATGATTAAAACTTAAACTATATATGAAATTAAACTAAATTTAAATGTGAAATGTTGCCAAAAATGTATATAATTTTTTGTCTTAATTTAATTTCAGTTTGAATTTCAAGCAGTTTTTTTATTTCAGTTTCAGTTTTAGTTAACTATAAGAACCCTGACAGACAATAGTCCATATTGCATTTGATGCAAGTCCACAGTTGTATTTTATGTATTCAAATTTTGCCAAATTCCCTGACATTCCGTGACATACAGTAAATTCTATTTTTATGACTGAATATATACATACAGATCTCTCTCTCTCTCTATATATATATATATATACACACTCTGTATATAGTCATTGATGAAGTGACAGGTGTCTCTCAGAAATGGATCTGCTGCGTTTGCTCATCTACCTGTGATATTCTCTCTCTCTCTCTATGGTTTGAGCTGTGATATTTCCGTTTCCCTGGAGACGGAGTGTGCAGGCAGTTGCCATAGTAACTCAGTGCTCTTTAAGAAGCTGCCGGGCGACAGAGCAAACGAACACCTGCTGGCTTCCTGCTAATTGGCTCTTTCTTTTTCTCTTTCTCTTTCACTCCCACTTTTTTATCTCCTCGCAGTTGAACTTTTTAAGAGCGCGCCCTCTGTGAGTCTCCGCTCTGTGTTTTCTCTAATAGTTGCCATCACTTGCTGTTTTTAGCATGGACCATTTTGAATATGCATCCTGTTGTGCCCTTTTTTTTGCGGTTTATATACAGCGTACGGCATTATATACAGCGCGTGTTTGTCTGAGGACGAATCATCATTACAAGCGCTGACACTCCAGATAAAGTGCAGGATGGATTCATATTCTGCCTGTCGACAGGTGAACGGCCCAAATTGCTTGTCAGCTGTGTGCTGAGCGACGCACGAGCGATAGGAAAATGAGCGTGTCCGTTAAAATCCCCAGACTCCATTTCCTTCTTCCGTTTTCAATTAAGTGTTACGTATGTTTGTGCCTGATAACACGCAGCTGTTGACCTGAGAGACATCCATTACAATTATGAAATCTCCACACATCACCAGTGAAACGGAGAAGCAGTGAATTGTGATTGTGCCGAAGCAGACGCCCGTCAGACGACAGACAGCTGTCAGAGCATTACACATTACACATTTCCATTTACAAGCACAAAAAACAAACTTTAACACATTAGTTTAACATGCATTTGGACGCGCAACATGCAACAGTTACGTTTTATTTTAACGTGCGCATCATTTCCAACACTTTTGTCGACTGATATTTTTCGCTAGATTTCAAAACATTTGTAAAGCTGTTTTAACACACTTAAAGGAGAAGTCCACTTCCAGAACAACAATTTACAAATGATGTACTCACCCCCTTGTCATCCAAGATGTTCATGTCTTTCTTTCTTCAGTCATAAAGAAATTGTTTTTTGAGGAAAACATTTCAGGATTTTTCTCCATATAATGGGCTTTATTGGTGCTCCAGTTTTGAACTTCCAAAATTAGTTTAAATGCAGCTTCAAAGGCTCTAAACGATCCCAGCCGAGGAAGAAGGGTCTTATCTAGCGAAACGATCGGTCGTTTTTTTCGAAAAATAATAATTTGTATACTTTTTAAGCCCAAAAGCTGGTGTAGCACAGGTTCTGGGATGTGCGTTCACGACGCTACGAATTAGTGATGGGTCGTTCTTGAACGATTCTTTCATTTTGAACGAATCTTTACTGTGACACGGGAAGGACGAGTCGTCTCGAGGAGTGATTCGTTCATCCTATTAGGTTCTGTACTGGAATTAGTTCATCTGTTTCGAGTCTTTGGGTTTTTCGAGTGGTTCGTTCATCTTATGGGGCTGTCACGTTATGAACGACGACTCGAACCCGAAAACTTGTCAGATAAGAGGTGAGGTGAGCTAATCATAGACTAAAGACCCAGGTAAACAATGAATGAATCTTTTCTGTTTCTTATAGCATTATAGTTTTGTCTTGTTTGTAGTGTGATCAATGTTTGTGTAAGCAGTAGTAACATTTTAATTATATTTTGCTAAAATGAATGAAATGACTCAAAAAGATTCGTTCATTTTGCTGAACGAGACTCAAAGGTCCAAGTCGGTAAAATGATCCAAACTTCCCATCACTACTCGAATCACGTCTAAGTTCATCGTCTGTGTACTGAGTATGGCGAAAAACTCCATCTTATTTTCTCCTACAACTTCAGAATCGTCCGACATCGTTGTACCTTTTTGTTTGTAAACAGCGTTTGACTTACTTGCACTTTCTTAGTCTTTGTGTGTTCGCTTTGTAAACACTGGGTCTGTAGTTTGACATTTCGACCTAAAAGCACGTAGCGTCATGAACGCTATGCTCCTGACAACAAGATAAACTTTGTTGTCATCCATTCAAAACTATTCAAAATTATACCATATTAAGTTTATACTATTTTATATTTCCCCTATTGCAATACTCAACTGTTTTTTTTAAGATATTTTGAGATAAAAACAAATTTGTGGTTCTTTTGTGTCACACCAAAATACAAACAATATCAACATGTTTTTTTTTGAACAAAACAAAATAATTTTCATCAACAAAATTCAGTCTCGCAGTCAATTAGTATGTTACCGAAACTCTTCTAGGAGTTAAACAAATCTTATTTAATTATTTAAAATGCTTTTTAAAGACCCCTTGTCCTGTGGTATGACATTTTTGTCCTGTGGTGTGACAGTACAGGTGTCACCGTTGGACATGATCTGTCGCACCATAGGACATTTTAGCATTTTGTGTCAATTAATGACCTTGCCATTGTCATTAGCAATAGTTTTCTCTGGAATTGGGCGATTTACAATCTGGATTTGGTGTCACACCAGAGGACATGGTTTTCAGAGACAAAATGTATGAAGTTCTGACGCTTTCAGAAATACGTGGATGAAAAAAATGATGCCATTTACTAGAATAGACACTTGTACAATTATGCCAGTGGTATTTTTTTATTTGTAAAAGTTGTAATTTATTGAACCGTGCTTGAGACAGTCACACCGTATGACAATTTTGAGATTTGGCTAAAAAATTTTAAGTACTTTTTTCTTCAAGAAATAATACGGAAAATATAGTTATTACCAAAACTGGCTCCATTTTCTTTAAGCATAATAGAATTTATCCATTCTTTCCTTTAATTTTGGGCTAAAATATGAACCAGATGATGTTCTTGAGCAGTTTGATGAGATTAACTTGTTGGTGCAGAGCTGAAGTGTTTGTGTTTTCTGTTGAAACTTCAGTCAACTCTGATCTTTCTCACTCCAGCTGTGTCTGTTCTCTGTGCAGCAGTGATCTGGACTAGAATAAATCCATTTAAAAGCTCTCCTGATGTTTAAATATCCTCTCTGGCCGCTGGAGATTCGGGATCTGTGCCAGTGCAGATTTCTGCTGAATCAGACTTTAGGATTCGAGGACGCTCTTTAATGTTTGCCCTTTAAAGGAACGTTTAGAGCAAAGACTTCTTTTTGATGTGCTTTTGTTTTTGGCTTTTTATTGCAGCCAATTTTAGTCTGTGTTTTGTGTTATTTATTTATTTTTTTGGATGATATTCTTTTTGGATCCTGCGAAAACACCAAAATTGATGTTGACTGTGGGTAATTGTAATGAAGTAATTTTTTTTTTTTCTTCAGTTTTTACCTTTTTTTTTTTTTTCTGGAAAGGTCTTTGAATTCTCCCTGTGCATAAAAAGTGCTACATAAATAACACATGATTAATACTAGTGTTATTTCTATACTGTTATAGTTTTTTATTAATATTTGGAATCAAGTTTTTCTTTTATATTTTACATTTTGTTTTATATATATATATATATATATATAATTTTATATTTTTTATATATATATATATATATATATATATACATTTTTTTACATTAATGTTTAATTTAGTTTCATAATAACTAAATAATATAAAATATTATTTTATATTTTATAATATTATTTATTTAATTTTTTTAATATATTTTATAAAATATGTATTATTTTATTTTGATATTTTTTGTATTTTATTACTTAGCATAAACACTAGAAAAAATTATTATAAAATATTAGAATTAAATTTTTTTTTTTTATTTCTTATGAAAAAAATAAAATTTTTCTACCTTTTTTTTTTTTTTCTGGAAAGATCTTTGAATTCTCACTGTGCTTTAGTTTTTTATTAATATTTGGAATCAAGTTTTTCTTTTATATTTTACACTTATAATATTATATATTTAATTTTTTTATATATTTTATAAAATATGTATTATTTTATTTTGATATTTTTTGTATTTTATTACTTAGCATAAACAAATTATTATAAAATATTAGAATTAAATCATTTAAAATAAATAATAAAAAATATATTAACAATTAATAAATTAGCATTTTTATACTTCTATAATTTCTCTCCTGAATGTGATGTTGATTTCATGTGTGATGTGATGTTCTCACGCAGCGTTAATTTTTTTTTAAAGCACAAAATTTACAGAAAGTACAAAATAAACAAAAATGAGCATCAGAGTGTATTTTATTCAAACCCCAGAAAGACATCGATACACTGAACTTTTCAAGTTTAAGTCTGAAGTTACTGAAGTTAATCTACTCTCCTGTTTGATTTGTGTGTTGGCCAAACGGCAGATTCAGCATTATGATTGGTCAGATCGCCTGTCAATCAAGCTGTTTGAGAAGAGTCAATTAGCAGCTCTTTCTTCATCATGAGCTCTTCCTCTCTCTGTCTCACCAGTGTTCAGGCCGTGTCATGTTTCCTTATCAAACTCACATCTGTATCGTGTGCTTTCACACTTCAGTGTTTAGTGTGTTTAGCCCAGTGCGCTCGTCTTTCTCTGTGCTCAACACAAGCGCCGCCCGCACCGCGTCTTCATCCCTGTCATTACCGCTGCACGCTCACAAATCTGCATGTGTTTTCACGCTGCTGCTTCCACGTACTCTTTATTTTTAGCCTCGACGGCTAATTAGCGTGAACTGGAGTAGAACCGGCGGCACAAACAGTGAACATTAGCACACGCGCGTTAATGAGAGTGGGATCGGAGGAGCAGGCGTGTAATTTTATCTGTGTTTATATGTTCACTCAGAACGGATGACCGCATCCAGAAACACCAGGTTACTGGTGTCAACAAACGCTGCCGTCGCTCAGATTCTGATTAGAGTTTCATGCTTCATAAAGTACTGTACTTTACTGGGCACTGTCCTAATAATCATCTTTAAGTTGCCTTACAGCATCATTTTAAGAACATGGTATATCGCACACTACCAGGATGAATTCCATGAAGAAATATCCTTATATCTATATAATGCCCTTAAATATATAATACACAATTTATTTATTTAGTAGTCAATTAATTTATATTAATGTAATGGTTAAAAAAATGAATGCAAGTAAAAAATAAATAAAATAAAATATATTAAATACACACACACACACACACATATATATATATATATGTGTGTGTGTATATATATATATATATATATATCACATAGGCATTAGTAGTATTTTTTTATTTTATTTTTTTAACCATAAATATATGTAAAAAACAAACAAACAAAAAAAAGTGTAAAAATAAACTTTTAAAAGTAAAAAAGAAACCAAATAAATAAACTTTTATAAAACTGTATACTTTTTAATTGAAACAATTTATTAACAATAATTTATGTAATATATAAAATAATATGTTGTTATTTATTTATTTATTTATTTATTATTATTATTATTATTATTATCACTATTACTAAAAGACTTTTCTTGTGGGATATTATTTTTTTTAAATTTTTTTTTACTTTACATATATATATATATATATGTGTGTATATTAATATGTATGTATGTATATGTGTGTGTGTATATATATATATATATATATATATATATATATTTAATATAATATAATATATCATAATTATTATTATTTTTAATAGTTTAATATTGGCATAGTAGTAGTACTATTGTTTTTGTGATTTACCATATTTTATATTTATCTAAATATATGTTTAAAAAAGTGTAATTAATTAAACTAATTTAAACAATTTATTACAAATAATGTAATATATTAAATAATTTATTATTATTATTATTATTATAGGACATTTCTTGTGGGACATACCCTGGTAATATGTTTTTTTTAAGTATTTATTTATTTATTTATTTAATCTTTACATACTTTGCTTTTTTATTTTATATACTTTATTTTTGGTGCAAATTATTTAAGAAATTAAAAAAAATAATAATAAAGAATTTTAAAATATCTTTTAAAGGACATTTGTTGGTACAGTGTGGTTACTACATTTCATATTTATATACAAATATATATATATATATATATATATATAAAATATATGAAATCCTGGTAAATATGGTAGAAAAATACAAATAAATCACTCATGTATATATGATTTATGGGCCATTTCTTTTTGTGAAATTCGCTCACAGTGCTATTACCATCTGATACCATCCAATTGGTGTCGCCACATTAGGTTTTTGTCAGAGAAACGCTGATGGTCAGTGTTTGTATGAAGAGATCAGTCCTCCGCTCGGGTCAGAGCTAATGGACTGTCCGATGTGAGGCATCGCTGCCATTTTTGGCCTCCACCTTAAAGGCGTCTCCTGCTTAGATGTTCCTGCTCGATGAGACGGTTTGCCCTAAACAGCGTTCGATCATGTTTGAGAGAGAATGAGACATTAAGGTGGGCATCTGGGACCATCGCTGTCTGTCAGCCGAGCTCCATAAACTCACACGAGGTGTCACTGTAAAATATGTGCCCTCATCTAGTTCACATTTATTCTCGCCGCTCTTTGTTTGGGCCTCATCCGTAACCATAATGCACCTGGCATGCTTGAGGAAGCTGGGCGAGAGCGTCTGGCTTTGGAAGGAGGCGGCACACCCAGCTTATTTGTCACGGCATCCGCGTTGAGACGGGAGACGCTCGCTAACGTGTGTCTGTATTAGTTTGGTTGGGCTCGGCTGATTCGACCTGAGATGGAGCTGTTTGTTTCTATCAGCGTCTGTTCTCACTTCCTGGTTATTTATATATTCATTAGGTTGGCTTGAGAAAGCCAACCTTCTGATCTGCTATTTAAGCTGCTTCTTCTTCTTCTGCTTCTTTTTCTTATGAGACTAAAATTTCTGAACACTCCTCCTCCTAGAGCCTTCAAGCTACAACCACCAAACCCAGCCCAGCTCTTCAGACTGATCCGATTTACGGATTTCATAAAAATTAAGATTAAAAATCATAAAAATCCCATAGATTTACATTGATGGAATCTATCCACCTATCAGTCTATCTGTCTCACTAGCAAGTCAAGCTTAGCAACTGGAATCATGCTGGTAAATTGCTAATCATGTTAACAACATGCCAGTAACTTGCTAATCATAGTAGAAACATGTTAGAAACATGCTAATCATGCTAGAAACATGGTAGCAACATACTAGTAACATGTTAATCATGTTAATAACATGTTAATAATGCTAGAAACATGCTAGTAACATGCTAATCATGCTAACAATATGGTAATCATGCTAGAAACATGCTAGCAACTTGTTAATCATGTTAGAAACACGTTAGCAACATGCTAGTGATTTGCAAGTCATGCTAGAAACATACTAGCAACATGCTAGTAACTTGCTAATCATGCTAGAAACAGGCTAGTAACGTGGTAGTCATGCCAGAAACATGTTAGCAAAAACCCCAATCATGCTAGTAACTTGCTAGTCATGTTAAAAAACATGCTAGTAACTTGTTATTCATGCTAGTAATGTGTTAGTCATGTTAGAAACACGTTAGCAACATGCTAGTGATTTGCAAGTCATGCTAGAAACATACTAGCAACATGCTAGTAACTTGCTAATCATGCTAGAAACATGCTAGTAACTTGGTAGTTATGCCAGAAACATGTTAGCAACATGCCAATTATGCTAGTAACCTGTTAATCATGCTAGAAACAAGCTAGCAGCATGCTATTAACTTGTTAGTCATGTTAAAAAACATGCTACCAACTTGTCGATCATGTTAACAATATCCTAATCATACTAGAAACATGTTAGAAACATGCTAATCATGCTAGTAACATGCTAGTAAGATACTAATCATGTTAAAACATGCTAATCATGAGTAGTAACTAACGATATTTGCTGAGAGCATGGTGAAACGTATACCCACAATGGTAAGTAGTATTCAATAACGGTATTAATCTTGAAACATCTTGGTAACGTGTTAGTCCATCTTTATCAATATTGGTGATAAATTAAACAAGAGCATTAACAGCGGCGTTTAATCATGTTAGGAAACCGCGTTAACCAACATCTTGAGTGATTTCTGAGTCCATCTTGCGTACTAACAATCGGCAACTTTCGCTGTCAATAAACAGAAACATCACCCCATTAACATCTTGTCCAATGGCGTATGGTAATCATCGTAGAGCATCGCGGCAGCTTTGTTAATGCATGTTTGGCCATTGTTGACAACTTATGCATGGCAACATATTAATCATGTTGGAAACCGCGTTAACAACATGTTTGATTTACCGAATCATCTTAGAACATACTAGCAACATCTTTGGTAAGCTTTAACTGAAATCATCATCTTTAGAAACAGAGTAAACATTGGTAGTCATGCATAAGAGAAACATCATTAATAAGGCTTTAATCGTACGCTGTGGCACTAGCTTCGGTGTATTAAAAATGTGAAAGTAGCTTTGTTATTCATCTTGAGTAATGTGTTGGTCATGTTAGAAACCGCGTTAACTTAACATCTTGTTGTTTGCGAGTCATGCTTTAGAAACAATACTATGGCATGCGCTGAAAATAACTAGCTGAAATCATGCTAGAAACATGCTAGTAACTTGGTAGTCATGCCAGAAACATGTTAGCAACATGCCAATCATGCTAGTAACCTGTTAATCATGCTAGAAACAAGCTAGCAACATGTTATTAACTTGTTAGTCATGTTAAAAAACATGCTACCAACTTGTCAGTCATGTTAACAATATCCTAATCATACTAGAAACATGCTGGAAACATGCTAGTAACTTGTTAGTCATGCTAGTAACATGCTAATAATGTTAGAAACACGTTAGCAACATGCTAGTGATTTGCAAGTCATGCTAGTAATTGCTAATCATTCTAGAACATGGTAGTAACGTGGTAGTCATGCCAGAAACATGTTAGCCAAATGTCAATCATGCTAGTAACTTGTTAATCATGCTAGTAACATGTTAATCATGCTAAAAAACATGCTAGCAATGTTACATGCTAATCATGTTAGTAACATGTTAATCATATTAGCAACATGCTAGTAACTTGTAAAGTCATGCTAGAAACATGCTAGCAACATGCCAATAATGCTAGTGACATGTTAATCATGCTAGAAACAAACTAGCAACATGATAGTATTGTGTTAATCATGCTAGCAACATGCTAGTAACTTGCTGGTCATGCTAGAAATGTGCTAGCAAAATGCTAGTCATGCTAGTAACTTGCTAATCATGTAAAAAAACATGCTAGAAACATGCTACCTAAAGTTTGTCTTGACAAACTTTTTTTTTTTTTTTTTAGTTGTATAGTTATACAAAGTCCAGTAAAGTCCATTTCCTGCTGTCTCTCACATTAAGCTGTGTTGGACTGTCTTGGCTTGTAAATGGTGCAGATTTCTCTTCTGATTCAGACCAGAAAACTTTTTCACTGGAGGAAGCGTTATTATGGATTATAGATAAAAACATCTTAGTGATGGATTTGTTTCAGCTTTTGTCTTCTGGAGTGGTGTGAATTACTAGTGGATTATTGTGATGTTTTTTATCACCTGTTTGGACTCTCAGTCTGACGGCACCCATTCACATCCACTGGTGAGCAAGTGATGCAGTGACGCATTTCTCCAAATCTGATGAAGAAACAAACTCATCCTAATCTTGTTAAATCGATAAAAATCAAGGTTTTGTGTTTTGAGTGGTGAGTTCATGACAGGAATGAAGGACCAACAGGTAGTTTGTATGGATGAATGCTGGGCTGTTGTCAGGCAGGAGTGTGTGTGTGTGTGTGTGTGTTGTGCTGTTGTTAGGCAGGACTCTGGCTGATGTAATCCGCTGTAACATTCCTCCAGTCGTGTTCTTCTCCTCACACACACTGTCACTGTCTGTAATGCAGTTTAACTTCAGGCTCTCGTCAAGCTCACGACACACACACACACACACTCTTCTCTTCACTTCATGTCATGTGTTGAAAGCAATGTCCTTACAGAGATCTTCATTTGCAGCGCTGATGACGTTTCCTCACGATTGCAGTCAAACGACATGCAGCTGAAGGAGTTTTTCTCCATATTTGAGTCACAGTGTTTTTCTCATCTTTTTCATTAGCTTCATTAGCTGATTAGAAGAATTTTGGTTTTAAGTTTGTTTTGAAATCCTTCTCTCTCTTTCTCTCCCACACTGGGTCTGTGTCTCTCGGCCCTCAGGTGCAGGAGCGTCTTCGTTCGCTCGTGATTCACCGCTGACCTTTCCATCATTGAATTAATGCAGACGATGAGAAACGAGAGCGTATTACTCCGCCGTTACCACCATCATTACAGATTTAAAGCGATCTGCT
Organism: Labeo catla; assembly: GCA_012976165.1. Lineage (NCBI taxonomy): Eukaryota > Metazoa > Chordata > Actinopteri > Cypriniformes > Cyprinidae > Labeo > Labeo catla. Next base: position 13,377 of record VONZ01000402.1, on the reverse strand, counting down.
TTTGTTGCTAGTTTAATTAACTGATATCTCGCCTCATTGAACCTTTAATGATTTATTCTTCCTCAGATTAAAATTTTTGTAAACTTTCTTTGAGTTGCACCACGAAATGGCTGATGACGCACCTTTAATGATTGTTTAATTAAACCCTTCAGCATTCGTCAGAGCTGAGTTTATAAGGATTTTTAGTTGCTTATTCGGTTTGAGGTCGTATATATGCTATTATACTACTAAAAGTTTAACAGGTATTGATGTTTAAAATGCACATTGATAATAATCAGAAATGTTTCTTGAGCAGCAAATCAGCATATTAGAATGATTTCTGAAGGGTCATGTGACAATGAAGACTGGAGTAATGATGCTGAAAATTCAGCTTTGATCACAGAAATAAATTACATTTTAACAGATATTCACATAGAAAATGGCTATTTGAAATTATAATAATTTTTCACATTTTTACTGCATTTTTTATCAAATAAATGCAGCAAATCAGCATATTAGAATGATTTCTGAAGGATCATGTGACACTAAAGACTGGAGTACTGATGCTGAAAAATTACAGGAATAAGTTACTTTTTTAACAGATATTCACATAGAAAACCATTATTTTGAAGTGCCATAATATTTCAGAATTTTTACTGTTTTTGATCAAAAAATGCAGCCTTGGTAGCAGAAGAGAATGCTTTCAAATCATTAAAAAAATCTTACTGAGCCTAACCTTTATACTGTACATGTCATATTATATGCTTCACAAAAATACAATAAAAATTAAACAAATATAATTTATGACATATAATAAAAAGAGAAAACATATGCATGCAAAATATGCATTTTTTATTTTATTTTATTTTTTTTTATAAATATGCATGTTCAAATTTGTCATATTACACATTTTTTTTGTATAAAAACTGTTATGTCTTTTATTTTAAATGTACAGTTTGGCAAAATTGTATTAGTAGTAGTAGTAGTAGTAGTAATAATAGTAATAATAATGATATTGCTAACTAATCTTGTACCATAAAGTTGTTTGTGTGACCGAATGATCTCTAGAATGAGACTGATTAGCAATAGCAACTACTGTACATGTCATATTATATGCTTCACAAAAATATAATAAAAATGCTAAAAATATAATGTATAACATATACTGTCATAAAAAGTAAGAGAAAAAATATGCATGCAAAAAATGGATTTTTTTAATATAAATATGCATGTTCAAATGTGTCATAATACACAGAAACCTTTGTATAAAAACTCTTATTATTATGCTTCACAAAAATACTATAAAATGATAAATATATGACACATAATAAAAAGTAAGAGAAAAAACATGCACATAAAATATGGATTTTTTTCATAAATATGCATGTTCAAATTTGTTATATTATACATAAAAACTATTATTTATGTCTCTTATTTCAAATGTACAGTTTGGTAAAATTGTATTAGTAGTAGTAGTAAAGTAAAGTTTTTAATTTTTTGTTTTATTGTTGTGATTATTGTTTTTATGATTATTCTACTGCCTTTTGTGTAAAGCACTTTGAATTACCTTTGTGTATGAAATGTGCTATACAAATAAACTTGCCTCGCTTTGCCTAGTAGTTATCAGGATGATATTGATGACTAATTTCGTACCATACAGATGTTTGTCCAATTTAATGATTTCTAGAATGAAACTAATTGGCAATAGCAACTAGCAAACAGCAGTTTATCTTCAGTCTTTAGTTGGACCGTGTGAGCACTTACGTCAGGACTAGTTCAGCTCCGGTCAGCTCAGATCGTGGTCGAGTGCTGACGGCGGATGACAGATGATGTTATTCAGTCTGTGTCTGCAGCCTGTGGGTGAATAAAGGTCAGCGTCTCTCCTCTGCATACGCCGTATCGTACATTACCTTTAATAACTCGCAATGCACTTATTTCTGATGTGCTATCGGAGCGCTGTGGCGGTTAACCTGTTTAATAGTGTCTGAAAATCAGAGTGGACAAAAAGAGCCGAAGGGGAGAGAGAGACAGGGAGACGGTTCCTCGTTCTCTTGGTTTGTTGCACTTGTCTCTTTCTATCATGTTCACCCGTTCTCCTGCTCGCCCTCTCATGGCCTCAGGGGTGATTAAATCACACACACGCACACACACAAACAAACACGTCAGAGCTGCACACACACAAACACATGCTTGTGTCTCTTCCTGAGCATGTAGTTATATTTACGAAAACAGTACCATGGTATCAGGGATGCGTCAAATTGATCAAAAGTGACAAAAACATTTGTGATGTTACATAAGATTTCTATTTCAAATAAATGCTGTTCTTTTGAACTTTCTATTCATTTGTGAATCCTGAAAAGTAAAATATAATGCATATGCAAAAGTCATATTAGATGCTTTATGAAAATTATTTGTAATTGCTATCTTTTGCTTTTTTGTGCCAATAGTGTTTTTTCATTCACCTGACATTGTTGCGATTCATGTTGTTTGAGTGGAGTTTACCGTAGTAAAGACACTGCTGTGATCTGCTGGATTTCCTCATGTTAACTCACTGCGGTTTGGAGGAGAAACAAGGTTTTAGTTTGATGTTTGTGTTGTGATTTGTGCTTCAGAGGAGCAAGAAAGTGTGTAATGAGTCATTATGATCTGATCACACACACACACCTGAGGGAGATTCAGCCTTTCTTTGTGTTTCAACATCAGACTGAATCATTTGCTAATAATGTCACTGCTGCTTCACAAGGTTTCCTGGAAAATCACTACAAATATAAGCATGTCTTATTAAGCTGTTCAATAGTTTTTAGGATGGTGTAACATAATTGGTGGGCTGTAGAGTTATTATAGTTACTAAAACTAAAACCATTAAAAAAAAAAATCATTACTTGAAATAAAATAGATGTTTAATAAAATATAAAAAAAACTTTTTTTCAGCTAATTGTCACGGAAACATTTCTTATTTTAATTTGAGCATGTATTTATATTTGCAAAAACAATACCATGGTATTACCATGAAAAATAAACCAAGGTTTATAGTAATACATGGTGGTAATATCATAGTACTGTAGTACTTTCCTTAAAGTATGTTTCAGTCAGTATGCTTTACTTTATGTACTTTAGTACTTCTTTGTGTGTATATATTTTTATTATCATTTTATTATATTTTTTTGTGATGCATATACAGTGAGTTTTGCATATAGGATGCATTAAATTGATAAAAAGTGACAAAGTCTTACAAAACATATTGTTAAAATGTAACAAAAGATTTCTATTTAAAATAAATGCTTTGCTTTTAACTTTCTATTCATCAAAAAGTCCTGAAACATAAAATGTATCATAGTATCAGTTTTTCAAAACTGATAATAATCAAAAATGTTATTGAAATAAAATAAAATATTCCAAAAAATATAAAACAAATATAAATGTATTACAAACCTAACTAAACTACTGAAATGGAAAAAAAAAACTAAAAATAAACATTAATTAATTAAACCATGAAATAAACCTAAAATAGAAACTAATTCAAAATATTAATAAAAACTAGTAGCTCAGCAGTATCTTAGTAATACTAAAATAACACAAATGTGACCTTGGACCTCAAAACCAGGGTTTATTTTTTGAAATTGAGATTTATACATCATCTGAAGGTTGAATAAATAAGCTTTCCCCATTGACGTATGATTTGTTAGGATAGGACAATATTTGGCCAAGATACAACAATTTGAAAATCTGTAATCTGAGGGTGCAAAAAATTCAAAATATTGACAAAAAGTTGTCCAAATGAAGTTCTTAGCAATGCTTATTACTAATCAAAAATTAAGTTTTGACATATTTACAGAAGGAAGTTTACAAAATATCTTCATGGAACATGATCTTTACTTAATATCCTAATGATTTTAGGCATAAAGGAAACATTGATCATTTTGACCCATACAGTGTATTTTTGGCTATTGCTACAAATATACTTGTGTGATTTAAGACTGGTTTTGTGGTCCAGGGTCACAAATGTGATGCATCAAGTCTACAAGTCAAGTAGTGTGTTAAGCACAAATGTGTGGAGTCCCAGTCATGAACAATAAGATCCAAACATCTTGTCTTTATCTGGGACAGTTTTTTGGCACGTGTGTAAAGGTTTGTGTAGCTGTGGAGGTGAACTCAAGTCAAATCTCCTTCGTTCTGATTGGCTGACGTTCTGCTGCTCTTCAGGGAGTCGTCCCAGTTTTTTCACTCTTCGCTCAGCCAATCAAAGGTGAGAGATGTCAGCATTGTAGTGCGATTGGCTGCTCTGATGTTGGGCCAATCTGTCTGTCCAATCGGTGTTTTTTCCAGCAGTGCTTCCCAGCTGGCATTGCAGCGGCGTGTGTGATGTTTACATCAGTGAAACCATGCTCTGTGTTTACAATATCAGGCTATAGCATTTGTGTTTACCGTGTGAAATATTAATATCGGTGTAACCCTGTTAGACGTTATAAACGCTCATCTGCTCTGATATCGTTTCATTTTCATAAACAACAACAGCGTCGGTGCAGCGTGACATCCGGAGCAGGAAGCAGGTGTGCTGCGCCGCTTTATCTATCATCTTTGTGTTTGCACACCTTCCACAAGCATTTCTGATGATAGTTTTATGTGTTTGTTCTTGCTGAAGAGGTTTGTAAGCTTTTCTGTGTACTGTAAACATTACAGGTAGTGTATTAGGGTTAGAATATGGAATAAATACTGTGACAGAAAACAATGAATCTGTCAGAGAGAAGAAAGACATGACACAGGATGACTTTTATAATGTACCATTACTTTAGCTTGTGTTGAATCGTGGCATTGAGTATACAGATGAGGTCAAAAGTTTACATCCCCCTTTCAGAATCTGCAAAATGTTAACTGTTTTACCAAAATAAGAGAGATCATATTAAATGCATGTTAATGTTTATTTAGTACTGACCTGAATAAGATCTTTCACATAGAAGATGTTTACATATAGTCCACAAGAGAAAATAGTTAAATTTATAAATGACCCTGTTCAAAAGTTTACATCCCCTTGGTTCTTAAAGCTGTGTTGTTCCTGAATGATCCACAGCTGTGTTTTTTTGTTTAGTGATAGTTGTTCATGAGTCCCTTGTTTGTCCTGAACAGTTAAACTGTCTGCTGTTCTTCAGAAAAATCCTTCAGGTCACACAAATTCTTTGGTTTTTCAGCATTTTTGTGTATTTGAACCCTTTCCAACAACGGCTGTATGATTTTGAGATCCATCTTTTCACACTGAGGACAACTGAGGGACTCATATAAAACTATTACAGAAGGTTCAAACACTCACTGATGCTCCAGAAGGATAAACCATGCATTAAGAGACGGGGGTGAAAACTTTTGAAATTTGAAGATCAGGGTAAATTTAACGTATTTTGTCTTCTGTGAAACATCTTCTGTAGCTTCTGAAGGGCAGTACTAAATGAGAAAAATATGATATTTAGGCAAAGGAAGAAAAATGTACACATCTTCTTTCTTTTCAAAAGTTTTCACCCCCTGTTTCTTAATGCATGGTTTTTCCTTCTGGAGCATCAGTGAGTGTTTGAACCTTCTGTAATAGTTGCATATGAGTCCCTCAGTTGTCCTCAGTGTGAAAAGATGGATCTCAAAATCATACAGTTATTGTTGGAAAGGTTTCAAATACACAAAAATGTGTGTGACCTGAAGGATTTTTCTGAAGAACAGCAGGCAGTTTAACTGTTCAGGACAAACAAGGGACTCATGAACAACTATCACTAAACAAAAAAAAAACAGCTGTGGATCATTCATGCAACAACACAGTATTAAGAATCAAGTGTATGTAAACTTGAACACCATCATTTGTATAAATGTAACTATTATTTTCTCTTGTGGACTATATGTAAACACCTTATATGTGAAATTATTCAAGTTATTCTTACTCAGGTCAGTACTAAATAAACATTAACACGCATTTTGTATGATCCCTCTTATTTTAGTAAAATGGTAACATTTTACAGATTCTGAAAGGGGGATGTAAACTTTTGAGCTCAACTGTATGAATATTGTGGCTGTTATGATGAATTGCTCGTTTGTAAGTCACTTTGCATGTAGAAAACAAGTGGATTAGTTTAGTGCTGGTGGATGAAGAGCGCTAAAGCCTGAAATCTGTTGTGAAGCCAGTGGAGTGAGACGGAGAGATTTTAATTGTAAATAAGTTTTATTCAGTGCCAAAAAGCATTGATAAAAATAAAAATATCTAATTTAAAGTCGAGTGATTTGCCACAGTATTTGTGCATATCTAAAAACGCAAGACACCGCGCTCAGGAATGTATTTTTAAAAAGTTTTTTTTTATTTTTTTAACTTTTTGAATTTGTTTTTATTTTGATCTTTTCCATTTTCACTTTAATTTTAGTTAAAGTGTTATTAATTTTATTGTGTGTTTCTATCATTTTTATTATTTTTTTCTGTCTGTGTTTAAGTTTATTTAGTTTTAGTTATTTTAGTACTTAAAGTTAAACTAATCAAACATAAGAAATGCTGCCTTGGCAACCAGCTGAAATAAATTTTTGAAAAAAAAAAAGGTTTTAATTTTATTTATTTATTTATTTCAGTCTGAGAGCTCATAGCTACGGTCTGTCTCTTTTGTAAATACTGAGATTTTATGACATCAGGTTTTTAAAGCTGAGTGTAAATGTCTTCTGTAAACACACACACTTTGCATCAGGAATGTATATTTATGTGACACTGTAATTTGTAAGGGTCATATGTGTTTTAAAAACAGTCAAACGCTGCTGTTCAGTGACGGTTGTACTTTGTGAGTCTGTAATTCATCATCAAGTGACTTGGTGACTAGTTCTTGATTAATGGTGAGCTCAGGTTGTTCTCAGAGCATCCTAATGGATTCTGACTGTGATCCGGGACAATGAGAGAGAGCAAAGGAGTTCAGACCGACTCACAAACACTCAGTATTTACATGAAACACGTGTCTGATGTCTCTACACGGATCCTGTAGCGGCTCCAGCTCGTTTCATCACGCGCCTCACTGACCAGCACATGTTTTATTCATCTGTGTGTGTGTGTGTGTTTGAGAGTAGGTTGATAAACTGGTACGTGCACATACAGTCCTGACAGAAGAAACAACACACACACAGACAAATGCAACACTACAAGACCGTTTAATGAGCAACAACACACTTTTCAACAACACAGATATTCATTCACCGTAAGTCATTTATGTGATCAAAAATACAGGGAAATTGTGAAATATTATTGCAATTTAAAATAGCTGTTTTCTATGTGAATATCTGTTAAACTATAATTTATTTCTGTGATGCGCAGCTGAATTTTCAGCATCATTACTCCAGTCTTTAGTGTCACATGATCCTTCAGAAATCATTCTAATATGCTGATTTGCTGCTCAACAAACATTTCTGATTATTATCAATGTTGAAAACAGTTGTTTTTGATGTCTCTTCTGCTCATTAAGGTTGCATTTAATGAATCAAAAATACAGTAAAAATCTGAAATATTATTACAGTTTAAAATAGCTCTTTACTATGTGAATATAGTTTAGAATGTAATTTATTTCTGTGATGCGCATCTGAATTTCCAGCATCATTCTTCAGTGTCACATGATCCTTCAGAAATCATTCTAATATGCTGATTTGCTGCTTAAGAGATATTTCTGATTATTATAAATGTTGAAAACAGTTGTGCTGCCCAATATTTTTTATGGAAACTGTGATGCATTTTATTTTTCAGGATTCACAGATGAATAGAAAGTTCAAAAGAACAGCATTTATTTGAAATGGACACCTTTTGTAACATTATAAATGTCTTTACTGACACTTTTGATCAATTTAATGCATCCTTGAGTTACAAAGTATCAATCTGAGTAACGTGAGTAACTTTCCAACAGTTTGTTGCATCAAAAAAGCGTTAAATGATAACCATATTGAAAAAAAATTCTAATAAAAGCTGTTTGTGGTCAGAATTTTATTTATTTTTTTTACAATTTTTGATGTCTCTTCTGCTCATTAAGGTTGCATTTAATGAATCAAAAATACAGTAAAAATTTGAAATATTATTGCAATTTTAAATAACTGTTTTCTATGTCAATATCTGTTAAACTGTAATTTATTTCTGTGATCAAATCTGAATTTTCAGCATCATTACTCCAGTCTTCAGTGTCACATGATCCTTCAGAAATCATTCTAATATGCTGATTTGCTGCTCAACAAACCTTTCTGATTATTAGCAATGTTGAAAGGGAATATTTTTGTGGAAACTGTGATACATTTAAATTTTCAAGATTCTTTGATGAATGGAAAGTTCAAAAGAACAGCATTTATTTGAAACAGAAATCGTTTGTAACATTATAAATGTCTTCTCAGTCACTTTGAATCAATTTAATGCATCCTTGAGTTACAAAGTATCAATCTGAGTAACTGGAGTAACTTTCCAACAGTTTGGTGTAACAAAAAAAAAAGCGTTAAATAATAAAAACCATATTGGAGAAATTCTTGTGAAAGCTGTTTGGGGTCAGAATGTTTTTTAGAGTTTTGATGTTTCTTCTGCTCATTAGAGCTGCATTTAATGAATCAAAAATACAGTAAAAATCTGAAATATTATTACAGTTTAAAATAGCTCTTTACTATGTGAATATAGTTTAGAATGTAATTTATTTCTGTGATGCGCATCTGAATTTCCAGCATCATTCTTCAGGGTCACATGATCCTTCAGAAATCATTCTAATATGCTGATTTGCTGCTTAAGAGACATTTCTGATTATTATAAATGTTGAAAACAGTTGTGCTGCCCAATATTTTTTATGGAAACTGTGATGCATTTTATTTTTCAGGATTCACAGATGAATAGAAAGTTCAAAAGAGCAGCATTTATTTGAAATGGACACCTTTTGTAACATTATAAATGTCTTTACTGTCACTTTTGATCAATTTAACAACCTTGATGAATAAAAGTATTAATTTCTTGACTAAAAGAAATCTTGCTGAGCCCATACTTTTCAACAGTAGTGTGCATTTTTTAAACATTTTTTACATTATCCATTCATTTCTAAAAGGAAACTTGATGAGTTTCATACTGACATTGCTGTCTGTCTGTCTGTCTGTCTGTGTGCTAGTTAATGGCAGTTGAACTCTAATGTGTAGTTTCATTAGAGCTGCTTTAATTAAATTACTCATTAAAGGCTCATAGAGCAAATTACACAAGCAAATGATGTGGAACACTAAACAGACAGCAGATATACTGCGGTTCTTTGTGTTTTATAGGACACTGATCAGGATGAACATGTACAGACGGAGGAAGAGGCAGAAAAGAGACGCTTGTTTCTGTTCTTCAGCTCATTGTTGAACGGATGAATACACGTATGAATCATCTGATCTGTCACAGTTGCTCAGAAGTTGCTCGTTCATGGCAAAACATCTTAAAAAAGTTTCCCGATTCCCATGTTCTGTGTGCTGAGACACATTGATAGCGGCCTCTCGTCTGCTGCGATTCATCAGATATTTCTCACGGTTTCATTCGCGGCGCTCTGCGTAGCATGATATGGTTTCCGGCCTCACGTTATCTGTACGGGGCGTCGAGCGCCGCGTGCCGAGCGGACATAATTAACTTTCGTTAATTAGCCATTGGACGAATAGAGCAATCATTAATCATTAAAATCTCCCCAGTGAATCCTGACGCTGTGAAACACACAGGAGCGTCTGAATCAGAGGACAGAACCCAACTGATGATGACAAAACATTTACTCAACTTTCCTTTTGAGCTTTAAGGGTGAGGCTCGTGAAAGAGAAAAAGAGAAGAAAGAAAATTATCTCTGCTTGGTTTTTAAGGTTTTCATTATTTATTTAAACATATTTATTTAATTATGTGCATTCTATTACATAAATTCTCATCACTTTTATAATGTCCAGATATTTTGTTTTTGAGATGCTGATTACTGTCATTTTTAATATATTTTTAAAATAAATGTTTTCATTTTTATTTAAATCATTTTTATAGTACTACAGTACTACAAACACTGCAGTGAGCTATGAAAAATGATTTTTTTTATTTAAATCACTTTTATGCAATTCAATACATTAAAAATAGTACGACTAATACTCCAGTAAGCTATACAAATGTATTTTTAATTCATTTCTTAATGCAGTTTAATTAATTTAAAATAGTGCTGTAAAATAAATAAATTTAAATCTACTAATAATGCAATAAGCTGTAAATATTTATTTTTATTTAAATAATTATGTAACTTAATACATTAAAGATAGTACTGCTAATACTGCAGTAAGCTATACAAATTATTTTTAAGTAATTTCTTAATGCAATTTAATACATTTAAAATAGTACTGCTAATACTGTAATAGGCTAGAAATATTTATTATTTAATTTTTTATGCAATTGAATACATTAAAAATAGTATTACTAATACTGCAGTAAGCTATACAAATTATTTTTAAGTAATTTCTTAATGCAATTTAATACATTTAAAATAGTACTAAAATAAATAAATTTAAATCTACTAATAATGCAATAAGCTGTAAATATTTATTTTATTCAGATATTTTATGCAATTTAATGTACTAATAATGCAATTGTATTTATTTTGATTTAAATAATTATGTAACTTAATACATTAAAGATAGTAATTGCTAATACTGCAGTAAGCTATACAAATTATTTTAAGTAATTTCTTAATGCAATTTAATACATTTAAAACAGTACTAACATGTATAAGAAATATTTATTATTTAATTTATTAATACATTAAAGATAGCTAATACTGCAGTAAGCTATACAAATTATTTTTAAGTAATTTCTTAATGCAATTTAATACATTTAAAATAGTACTGCTAATACTGTAATAGGCTAGAAATATTTATTTAATTTTTTATGCAACTGAATACATTAAAAATAGTACTACTAATACTCCAGTAAGCTATACAAATGCATTTTTAATTAATTTCTTAATGCAGTTTAATTAATTTAAAATAGTGCTGTAAAATAAATAAATTTAAATCTACTAATAATGCAATAAGCTGTAAATATTTATTTTTATTCAGATCATTTTTATGCAATTTAATAAAAAGTGTACTAATAATGCAATAAGCTGTAAATATTTATTTTGATTTAAATAATTATGTAACTTAATACATTAAAGATAGTACTGCTAATACTGCAGTAAGCTATACAAATTATTTTTAAGTAATTTCTTAATGCAATTTAATACATTTAAAATAGTACTGCTAATACTGTAATAGGCTAGAAATATTTATTTATTTTTTTATGCAATTGAATACATTAAAAATAGTATTACTAATATTGCAGTAAGCTATACAAATTATTTTTAAGTAATTTCTTAATGCAGTTTAATACACTTAAAATAGTACTGCTAATACTGTAATAAGCTATAAATATGTATTATTATTTAAGTTATTTTTATACACTTTAATAAACTAAAGTTCTGCTAATACTGCAGTAAGATATAGATATTTATTTTTACTTGTATCATTTTTTTGTGCAGTTTAATATAATTCAGCTAATACTGAAGTAAACTGTAAATATTTATTTTATTTAAATATTTTCTGCAATCTAATAAGTGTACTAATAATGCAATAAGCTGTAAATATTTTTTTTTATTTAAATATTTTTTTCATGTACATTAAAGATAGCACTACTAATACTTCAGTAAGCTATACAATTTGTTTTTTTTAGGTAATTTCTTAATGCAATTTAATAAATTTAAAATAGTACTGCTAATACTGTAATAGACTATAAATATTTATTATTATTTAAATCATTTTATGCACTTTATAAACCAAAATTGTGCAGTAAGATATAGATATTTTTACTTAAATAATTTTTTGTGCAGTTTAATATAATTCTGCTAATACTGCAGTATCTATAAATATTTATTTGTATTAAAATATAGTTTATGCAGTTGAATAGATTAAAAATAGTACTACTAATATTCAGTAAGCTATACAAATTTATTTTTAAGTAATTTCTTAATGCAGTACTGCTAATACTGTAATAAGCTATAAATATTTATTATTATTTAAATAATTTTATGCACTTTAATAAACTAAAGTTCTGCTAATACTGCAGATATAGATATTTATTTTTGCTTAAATCATTTTTAAGCAGTTTAATATAACTCTGCAGTAAGCTGTAAATGTTTATTTTTATTTAGAGATTTTTTGCAATCTCATAAGCGTACTAATAATGCAATACGCTACACATATTTATTTTTATTTAAATATTTTTAATGCAATTTGAGAAAAAAAAAAAAGAGAGTACCGCTATTACTAGTCCCGTAAGGTAGAAGATATGAATCTGAGTTTGTTTTCTTCTGTCCATCAGGATCTGTCTCTGTTTCTTCGTCATGTCAGTGTTTCTTTCTCAGAGATCAGCTGCTGTTTTATTCTCTTTCAAGAGTCACACGTTACTTTAATAATATAGTTAACAGATGCATAATTCATTTTGTCTTCTGTGAAATATTAATTATGGATATATTGCATTGTACGTGTGTGCGTGTTCTTGTGGCTGAAAAGATGAGCGCGTTTTTGGGGAAGAACTTTTTTAGTCATGACCTCATATATTGTTTTGCGTGTCGAACAGGAGCAAGCGTCCGCGGCGAACTCGCGCTAATCGCAGCAGGCCGTTCCCCGTCCGCGCAGACCCGCGTCTGCCAATCACTGCAGCCTCTGGCGCTGTCATGGCGATGCTGGCATAAATTAGCATGCATTTGCATAAGAAGTCGCTTGTTTTGCAGACTCTCAACAAATGGCATTTTCTCTTTCTTTATCACTCTTTATCTCTCTTTCCTGAGTCAGTGTCTCTGCTGCGTCTTTCATCTCTGAGTTTCTCAACAAATGGCATTTTCTCCCCTCAAACCTTCTGGAAATGTCAGTAAGAGTTTCAGAGAGTCTCCAGAGATGAACTCAAACGCCCCGTAGAGTCAATGAATGAATCATCGCATTGGCTCATGATTAAGCTGTACTTGCAAATATTGACTGTATGGTTTAGTTTTATGTGCATTTGACTAGAAATACTGTTCTGGTTTTCCCATCATCCTCTGTGGCAGCATGAGAATGATGAAATATGCCGTCAGACCAAATGTGTCAAATTATAGACTTTGTTGTTGTACTTGCCCTAAAATACTGCTATTATTTGTTGGGAAAGAGAAAAAGAAGTGTAATTTGAATATTGTTATGTTTCTTACACTGTAAAACTAAATTTGTTGAGTCAACTTAAAATAATTAGTTACCTGGCTGCCTTAAAAGTTTAAGTTCAGCCAACTCAAAAAAGTTTAGTCAACTTGAAATGTTAAGTTGCACTAAGTGACAACTTAGATATTTGAGTTGATTCAACTTAAAATTTTAAGGCAGCTTTTAAGTTTA
>VONZ01000401.1:255000-646620 GCA_012976165.1 Labeo catla | reverse complement strand
CACCAATAAAAAAACAGGACTTTTTCTGTTTTAATGGTGTATTTTTATCTATATATATATATATATAAAGCAAATAAATCCACAACAAGAGTAAAATCTTTCCGTGCCACGGGCATATGCCACTCTACATGTCACATGGCAGTGGCAGCTGCCACTCGACCTGTCACCGCTAGATGCGCAAGGCACCGGCAGCTGTTATATGGGTCCAGTGCCATGCGCATATAACGGTGACGTGCAGTGCCATGCGCATATAACAGTGACAGGTCGAGTGGCAGCTGCCGGTGCCTTGCGCATATAACGGTGACATGTGCAGTGCCATGCGCATGTAGCGGTGACAGGTGGAGTGGCATATGCCCGTGACACGAAAAGATTTTACTCCCTCTCTAAATCCAGCACAATATACAAATTGAACATGGTTTATTTTTACTTCATGTAAACATTCTTAGAAGTGCATTCAATGGCTTTTGTTTGCCTTAAATGGGTTAGGACTAAACAATATCAAATACTCAATCAATTCATTTAACAATGTGTCAAACACTGAAGAATGCCTGTATTGTAAAAGACAGTTTAGCTTTAAACAGTAACAGACAGAATAAAAAAAAAGAAAAAAAAGAAAAAGAAAACATGAGCATCTGTACAATACTAGTGTTGCACTAAAATGTGGTCACAAAATTTAAACTTCAAACTGTAAAACAGTCAAGATTGGAAACTTTTTTTCTTATATGAGAAAACAATATTGTTTAGAGGGATAGTTCACACAAAAATGTGAATTCTGTCAATTACTCACCCTCATACAATTCCAAACCCATAAGACTTTGTGGGTATGTGACTCCAGTGGCTTGACAACAGAATTTTGAAGTTCATTATAACTGAAATATCATTATAGGGTGATGTGATGCAATTCATTATAGGGGATGTAGTATTTCCCATTTACCTGCATGTTTAATACAAGTGCCATTTTACATTTTAAAAAAGCTCAAATATTACATGGATTTTCGAAAATGTTCATGCAAGAGTCTTGGAGGATTGCACAGCCACTTGGTTGCCTACATCTCAAACCACATTCAGGATTTCTTCACAGGAAAATTCTAAAAGAAATGGATATGACAAAAAATGAAATGAATTAAACTGAACTACAGAGTAATATGCAGGTTGGAGATGGAAAATCAATCATACAGTATTTTAAGTTCATTAAATGAACTGCTAACCCTAATACTTGCCAATTAAAACATTTGTTTATAAATTGCTTAACTTACATTTCCAATAGTCTCCATTTGCATCTGTCATATGAGCTTGTCAGATCATCTATGTCTTACAATATACTTCATTATTTTCAATTAAATAAACAGATGCACATTTCATAACTTACGTGTTGCTTACTTCTGTATGAATTCCAATGTAAGTGCCGCCTCTTCTGGGTATTTGTAGCTCACAACAGCAACAGTGGTCATTAACTTCTTGAACGATAGCAATCTTGAACTGCCCATCACCTTAAACACAAAAGACATTACAAAATGACCATATACATAATGACAAGCAGTTTGAACACACCTTATACACACAAGGATAATAACATGCAAAAGTAATCAATCCAATCATTTTGGTAACTTTCAGACAGCAACCAACTTCACACTGTTGTGAAAGTCAACAGAATAAATGACTCAACTATTTTCTTTCTGATACTTAACACTAATGTTAAATAAAACTGTTAATAAAACATAATACAAAGCCATGATAAGAATGCAGGTGTGCTTAAGATTCACAGTAGAGCAGCAATCACGTCCTGTCATTGGAAAAGAAAACGAAAGAAACACAACGGTCATTTCGACATAATGTCGTGTGCATTTGTCCATTAGAGTGCGACAGATAACTCGAGGAGCTAACGTTAACATATAATTTACCACGAAGAGTAAAAACATGTTTCCCAAATTCGAAAGCCGACATTAAACTGAAACTTTGACCGAGAATATATTGTACTGTATTTTTACGGATTTTTTTTTTTTTTACAGTGCATATAAATAGCACAGCAAGGCAACCAAAAGCAATAGCAAAGCCATTAGACTACCCAAACACAATAAACAATATGATGGCCTAACAAGTAGACAAAACATTACAATATTACAGTTTTGTACCCCACCCCAGTAAAGAGCAGTAAAGAGGGTAAATTAATAATAAGGCAGTATGATTTATGTCGTGATTCCTTTGGGGTCGGGGAAGCCTTTGCTCAGCTGTGCATGAGATCACTTAAATGGAAAGATAAAGTTCTCAGGAGATTTCACTCAGAAATCAAAAAATAGCACCTTCAGATATTTTAATGATGAATATGCTAATGAGCTTTAATCTGCGACATATTAGGTATTTTTATTTCTATGTGGTTTGTATTGTTTTTATTATTATTGTGTTGCTGGTGAATGTAAATGATTTAATTGCTTTAATTGTGACTGAGGTCTAGCCTTAATGCATATATATGTTTTACATATTTTGGTAACACTTTACAATACGGGGCCCTATCATGCAGCCGGCGCAATGTGGCGCATTTCTTATGCGAGCTTTTTGGTTTCACTTTCGTTTTCGAAAACAATCACATTCAGCAGAGCAGAGAGGACGAAAAAGGGGTGCACAGTAACTATGACTGGCAGCTTTTTGTATAAAGGAAATAAGTCCGAATTTTTGTAATAAGTGAATATGGTACGATTTTTAATGTTCTGTTGCTGCCAGTCATGACGTTTTTTTTAATAAATTATTTTTTTTTACAGTGAAGGTGTTTGATCATTAATAATTTTGAAAATATTTCTAAATTAACACTGTTGTCAGCTTATAAGGAGATTTTTCTTTCATTTTATGCTTTTTGGCAACTGTTGCTGCCAGTCATTTAACAATTTTATCATCTAACGGTTTTGTTACTGTATTATTACAGATTATTTTTGTAATTTAAGAAAACACTGTATAAAAATACAGTAATTCACATTTTTATACAGAAAAATGACTGAATTTGTTGCTGAACTTGATTAGTTTTGACTGTGCAAAGTTCTCTATTATGGTCTACAATATCACGAAAGACGTCCTGTTCTGTGTCTGAAATTAAAGTGCGACACGAAGGTATCAATTGTTGTTGTTATTTTTTTTTTTTAATTGTCTGATAATCGCACAGTATCAATGAATGACACAGTTTTGACTGACATGGTACATGCATGAACCAGTGTAAAATTCCTGCTCATTCCGATTGGGCGCTGTTTGCATTTAAACGAGCTTACTCTGACTGTTGACACTGAAAATGCTGCCATTGTTTTTGAAGGTATCGGTTAATTATTGCGTTTTTACACGTCTGCCGGCATATAGCTAGTCATATTTAATCATTCTCTTTAATTTTATCAGTTTTTCTGGGAAATTGGTCTATTTTTGTATTATTTTGCATCATTATTTTTAAGGAGTTTAAGATTGACATGGCAATAACATTCTATATTGTTTTTGTTGGAGTGGGCGGGTTTTGGTGAGGTTTCGGGCTGGTTTATCGTCCATCAACCTGGCAACACTGGTTACATTCTGAGGAGCATTCTACGGGGATATTTTCAAGAGGAATACCTTCAGCTGCAAAAAGGTAAGTTATTTAATCCATAAAATGTTAATTGTTTTATTTTATGTTTCAAATGTAACAAAGAATATCGTTTTTTAGATGGTTTCTATTAGATGGTTTGCAATGATAACGTCAGAAAAAAACGTTGATTAAAAAACCGTTGATTAATCTGGTGTGCATTGTGCTTGAATTCGGTGTATTGTGCTTTATCATTGAATGCGAGTAATGTAATGATGTAATTAACGTAATGAATTCGGTCGCGTCAGCACCGTTTCAGACACGCCTTGCATCAACCATGATCCAAAGCAAAATCCAAAGCCAGAAATCAGAATGAGCTTTATTCGCAAAGTGTGTGCAAACACACAATGAATTTGTTGTGTTTTTAGGAGCTCTTGGTACATACGTAGCTACATATATGTAATGTGAGGGCGTCTGCAGCTGTGGCTGTGGTGAGAGAGGTCCGTGATATTGTTACTTGCCCGTTTCTATAATCAATGGTTTGTCATAAACAGCTGCGACAGCGATTTGATTGATTCTGTAAAGGTGTAGGTGCAAGTCTCTCTCTTTTAATCTTAGAACCTCAAATTTACATGTGTAGGCTACGTTCATCATCTTTATAAATAAGGTTTTAATGCGGTTACATTTAGAAGAATAAAACTTTTCCACATGTTGTATAACAACATCAATCGGACAGAAGCGGTAGTGTTTAAAACTCCGGACTTCGTACAGAACCACAGCTCAAATTGCAGCTGACGAAAACAAACACGTGCTTCAGAAAAGAAAGCTTAAATATTAAGCGCCCTGTGTTTTACTTTCATATTCAGTACAACCGTCCTCCCATACAGACAGGTTTCTGTTTTTCTTCCCTCGTTTGCTGCCAAAGGTAAGAACATTTTGCACAAAGTTTGCATGAAGCAATGCAACTAGATTAATATTTGGGGGAAAATTAAAGTCCTTTGATTTCAAATCCAACAGTTCTTTCTGCAAGATACGCAGATGTAACTTGATTTCCAAAGTAAATTATGCGTGCAAAAAATGTAAAACAAGATTTTTTTTTAACGTAGTGCCATTTTGCACTCTAATTCTTGTAGCCTAATGTTTTTTATGTTTGTTTTGGAGATTTATTCTAAATTCACAATATTGAATTAAACATTTTTTTGGTGGTACTGAATTACTACAGTTTTCCAGAGTTTACTATTGTCTTACTAAGTATCTACTGGAAATGCGAGGTATTTAAATATGTCAATAGTGTCAGATTTCAATGTCACTGACTGTAACACAAGAACTGTCTAATGTAAGATGTTTATGCTTTAAGATAATATAGAATTCACGAGTTCACACTTACAGATAATAGGCAAAGTAAATGTTATGCCTATTTGGTTTGCTGTCCAAGGGGAGGGCTCCGAGCTAGGAATTTTGGCCCGAACCCAGAGTACCCAATTTAATTATCTGAATGTGCACCTCTGAAACCTTGTTAATAAAACAGAATTAGAAAAGCATGCCATGCATTCACTCCCTCCTTCAAGGAACAGTTCACTCAAAAATAAAATTATGTAATTTATTCCATAAGACTGTTTATTTTTCTTCTGCAGCTGGAAATTTTTTTTTAAAAATAATAGTAATAAGTTTGAAGAATCATCACTTTTCCAAAAAGTTCTGTAGCTTTTTGTCTGCACTATTCCTTTTCAGGGATTAAGACTTGTATGGCTTAATAGCCTATAACATAAATTATGTCTTTTACTGAAATATGTCACTAGGGTCTGGCAGCAGACATGCACTTGCATTTACACTTGCAGTCCTTTTTATTATATTTTATTTATTTACAATTTTTTAAATTCAATCTCTCAACATTTCACAACAGTAGCCAGGTGGTGAAGACAAGAAAAACGAAACTAAATTACAATGTCACTTGTAATCGCCACTTGCACTTTCACTCGCACCTGCGACGTCACTTGCAGTCCACACAAATCATGCTTTTTGCCAGTGGAGACAAGACGCTGTGGTGGTTAAACGAATAAAACTAATTTAATAGCATAACGTACAGGGTCATGCAAGTCATCTGTAGGAGATAAAGACAAGACCCGCAATTCCGTGGCCACAGAACAGCAGAATATGAACGCAATGCACAAAGTCTCTTGTTAAGCGTTTTCCTCCAGTAGAAAACCATTAACACTTAATATTAATATATTAAGATAGTGCTATTAAAAGATCAATTTCGATATACAGTTTATTAATATAATGTATATGTAGGCTATATAGTGTTTTCCTCTGCAAAACGTGGCATAATGTGGCATAACGGATTAAGATGATAAAGACTAAACTCAAAATGCTCCTATTCATTATTAAAACAACTACAGGCAAGCAGGTGAGCCCAGAATAAACGCAACGGCACGTATAGTCA
Organism: Labeo catla; assembly: GCA_012976165.1. NCBI lineage: Eukaryota > Metazoa > Chordata > Actinopteri > Cypriniformes > Cyprinidae > Labeo > Labeo catla. The sequence continues at coordinate 640,645 of VONZ01000401.1, read as the reverse complement.
TGTTTTCCCATATAGAAAAATCTCTACAGTCCTTTTGTATCATTGTGTTTTATTTATATTGATTTTTTATGGGAGGAAAATGTCTATTTAACGCATTGCGTTCTGGGGACGTCTGCTTGCATATACGGACTTGGTCCTTTTAATATCACTTAATGCATTTCTTAATGCACGTTCATATCTGCTGGTACATAGTTTGTCAACAATACGGTTTATACTGAATTTGCCCTTTAACATCTTAGTCCGTTTTGCCACATTAAGCTTTTGCTGGGCAAGTATAAGAATGAAAGTTTGCGCATTAAAGCTTCATTAAAAGTAAAATACTAATTCATATATTTTTGTTCCAGGTTTTACAAAATGTCTGGAGAGGACAATGCCACAGACTATGATGATTTCATTAGAGAACTTAAAATCACACAATCAAGAAATGTATCAGAAAATGCAACCAAGCATTACCAACAAGAGATGAGGATGACTTACTTAATTACATATTCTATTGTCCTCATCCTCGGTGTCACCCTCAACTTCATCGTCATTGTCATGAGCTGCCTGAAAAACAAGAATTCTCCAAAGGTTGCCACTTGGATTATGGCACTGGCTGCAACACACTTAGTCTCCAGTGCATCTATTGTTTTTCAGCTGCTGTATGCTTACAATAACTTCGAATGGAATTACGGAAGTGCAAGCTGCAAGCTGTCATCCTATATCATCTACAGCAGTATGTTCTCCACGGCAGCCATGCTGAGTCTCTGGAGCATTAATCCTACTTTTTCAAAAAGCAAGTGCACAAAAAATTTCAAGAATTGTAACATCATTCTGATTTCACTCTCCTGGACCATTGGAACAGTCTTGGCATGTCCTTCGCTGTTTTCCAGAGAGGTTAGAGATTCTCAGTGCATTGATGATTACGACTTGGACAAATCGGGAACAACTCAAGACGGCATTACAAGGCTGAAGGCAGTCGTTGTCATGCGATTTCTCATCGGGGTCCTCTTGCCAGCTTTGACAATATTTCTCACCTGTTTGATATCAGCTAATAGAACCTGTAAAGACTGCAAGAAGCAGGCACAGATCATCTGTGCTATAAAGATAGTCTACTTTGTGTTCTGGGGCCCTCAAATTGTTTTAACCATGATTCAAGCCACTTTAAATGACAGCCTGAGTACAAACATGTTGAAATACGGACTTCCTGCAGTTACTGTACTGGCCACAAGCCATTCTTTTACCAACCCCATAATCTATCTGTTATTGGGATGCAGCATTAAAATGAACTGGATGGCGCATGACCCAGATCAGTGCAGAATGGCAGATTATCAGGGAATAACACTGTTGCCTCACACCAAGAAAGCCCAGAGTTCAAATCCCAAATGAGCCTGGAGGTCTGTCTATGTGGAGTTTTTCCTTAAGTGAATTGGAGACAGTAAATTGTCTGTAAAGTAAATAATAGTGACATAGGCTCCAGCATTCCTGCGACCCCACAAAGGATAAGCAGTTTGAAGAATGGATGGATCACTCAGTTCACAACAATGAACTGATGCTCTTAGGAAAATGCTGCACATGAATTGCACACAGACATCGAAGGTTGATGTAGCTAAAATACATAAGTAAGGACTCATATACAGCATGTCCACAAAAAGCATGACAGCAATTTCTGTATTCAAACTGAAAAATTCTCTTTTAATCTGAATTTTCTAATCTGAACTCAATCTCTCAAAACTAAAATTATTCTAAAAACTGACCCTGTATGGTCCAATTTCATGCTTTATGTTAAATGCTGCTTTTGTTGAAACACTGCATCGCATGTATACTCTTACTAAACACATACTTTACATTGCTAGAGTAAGCATTGCTGCCAAAACACTATTAATACACTATCTATGTCCTGTTGTATATGAATATCAACCTTATATAGAGGACCATTTTTATTGATGGTGTGTTGTTATATTTTTGCTGTGTTGTCATAATAACTGTGATGTTTCATTTATTGTAAATTTAATAATGTGTAAGTATATGTTTGTAGGTCTACTTATGGTTCCAGTAGAATATAGCACAAATTGGTATGTTTTCATATATTATGTTTTTACAAACACTACAGCCAGGAAGCATGACCATATTATTATGATCAGCGCTACACTGCCTCCCTATTAAACACTATACATTTTACTTATAGCCCTGAATGGTTTAGGCTCCTCAGTACTTGAGCAAGCTCTTATCTCAATATAGTTCATCACATGCGATAACAATCTCAAAACGCTTTCCATTTGATAATACCTAGAATATCAAAATCAACTGTGTGCAGTAGATCCTTTTCCTATTTCTGGAACAGACTTCCTAGCGCTGTTTGGAAGACAGACACACACTTTATCAGTTTAAATTTAGATTATTCTAGCATACACATAACAGACAAATCACATTATTAGGCATCATCAAAACATTATTTGACTTTTTGAACACTTTAAAGCTGTTTTGACATAATCTGTATTGTAGTCTTGACACTATATAATAAATATGACTTGACATGACAAATAAGAAAGATAGAATATAAACTGGTCAAACTTGAGTTTGTTTGACTAACCTTATATATGATTTACAGAGGATTTAATTGCTTTTGTGTTTCATGAATGAGGCATATGATGCAAGAAGCAGACACAAAACAGCAGTATCTCTAAGCATGCATGGAACGCAAGACGTTTCAAAGCATTTAACAGATGGTGCCAATATTTGGTGATAATAAAGCAAACAATTTTAAGCTATTTTTTGCAAGCCGGTCATTTTTGCCTGGGAACAACATAAGTGTTTGAACTTTGTTCAGTTGTGCACAAGACAAAAGCATTTAAAAACAAACATCTTGGTTAAACATTAAAACACACTAATGTGATAAACAGTGCACTTTTTTATATTTCATTTAATACTGTAAAATTACCCACAAATGTCAGCACCCATAGCCTTGTGGGCAGCGCACCGTTGCGCTACGGGCATCCCGAGTTCGAATCCCGACTCAAGGACCTTTCCCGATCCTGCCCCCTATCTCTCTCCCACTTCACTTCCTGTCAGTTTTGATCTGTCCTATCCTAAGGCAAAAATGCCAAAAAATAAATCTTAAAAAAAAAATAATAATAAAAAAAAAAATAAAAAAAATAAAAAAAAAAAATAATAATAATAATAATAACCCACAAATAATGCCCTCTTCACTCAAAAACTGAGGTGCATAAACACAGATTAATGACGCCTTTTCATGATGCGCTGGCCCTTTATGGGCCCACAGCGGGCTGCCAGTGGAGAGCCTCTGAGAATTTGCTAATTGGCAAAATGTTGGTCCCGTAGGGCTGGCCCTGCATGGGCAGCCCTCACTTAGCCCCCAGGAAGCCCTCACTAGGCCCATTCCCCCTAAGGAATTTCAAAACAATAGATTTATTAAAAACAAATAGAAAACATTAAACTCAGGTTAATCCAGCTACATACTGCCAGAAATGTAAATACACAAAAGTACAAAAAAAAAAAACAAAGAAAGCAATGTAAGATTGTAGGATTTCGTCATGTGAAAGTTAATGTGTGCAAAAGTCTTATCTGTAGTACATCAATGTCCAAACACTGTCCATAGCTGAAGTTGGCTGATAGCAAATGTAAAATCCAACATCTTGTTGCGTGTATATGATTTTGTTTTCAATACCTGCAAACTCACAAAGAGCTCATAAAAGACACTTTACCTCCTTTTTGCTCCACGTTTGCCCTCTGCTCATTTTGTTTTGGATACACTGCTTGTTCCCTGCATGAAATCATGTTGCATACCGTCGCATCTTGTCATTATTTCCTGTTTTTGGTTGGTTTTAAAGTTTTTGGTCCGTGTCGTGTTCATATTTCATTTGAACCGCACCAGAGTTCGTTTGGAAGCGGACCAAGACCCATCTTTTGTTCGCACTTACTCAAATGAATCACACTAACAGAGCAATCGCATCAAAGTTTGTTTTAATTGAACCAAACATGACAAGTGTGAACACACCCTAAATCCATATTCAAACTGGATCATGATGTAGTGACCTCATTAATAAAGAGTCCTTTTAAAATGCATACAAATAAACTGTTTTAACATCTTAGCATCAATCCAAACATAGGCCATACATACATGCAACATCTCTGCAAAAAGCATCAGCAATGTACACTTTTAAATTTAAAAACAAACAAACAAACAAACAAAACAACCACTTACTTTAGACAGGGCTTGAAATGACACATTTTTCAACCAGGTCACAGCACAATGTGTTCAGCAGATGAGCCATGCTGCTGTTTGTTATTGCTAACTCCTTCTCCCTCTCCCTCTTCTTGGTTTTATGGCAAGTTGCAAGCTGTTGCTAACTCCCTCTGCACACATGGCTTTACTTAAGGAAATCTAAAACACCTTAGCACTAGTGGTAAGTAAGAAAACTGCACACAAAATTCTTAACAGGTTACACCTAAAATATAGCTCCTGGGGTCCACTTTCCTGCAGAGTTTAGCTCCAACTTTGATCAAACTCACCCACCTGTGATTTTCTAATGATCCTGAAGACATGCACAGGTGTGTTTGATTAAGGTTAGAACTAAACTCTGAAAAGTGGATCTTGTGAGCCAGATTTGAGGATCCCTGGCCTACATGAAACAACAGGTTCTGAAAAGGTCTCTTTTGGTTCGAGCCATTCCAATAATATAAAGGTTGCTCTGGGCCTGAAACGGGCTGGCCCACAATGGGCCATCATGAGATTAATATGGGCTGCTCACAGAGAGCCTGCGGTGAGTCCAAAGCTGTGGGCCTCGCCCAGGCAAGCCCACACTGGGTCTGTTTAGGTGTGGTGTGGGCTGGCCCTAGCCCACTGTGGGAACTTTTTTTTTGGAAAAATGAAAGTCATCTCCAGGTCAAAAGGATATGGACTCCACCAGGGGGTCAACTCAACAACCACCTACAAGCTTGCTTTCAAATGTATCTTTAGTTTGCAACACCAACTTTGTACAATCCAGTCAATTCCCGATGGACAAAACCAAGCGCTGACCTTTATTTTTTCCTGCTAAACATTCTTGGATGTACGTCACAATGAGAAAAAAGGCAATTGCAAGTTTCGTTTTTAGTGAGTTTAAATGACTTAAAGACCAGCCAGAGGAGGATGAAATGTTTGTTGCATCTAAGGTCTCTTCCTGCTTATAATATTATTAGGCAGGGTTGCATTGGCTGGACTGAAGAGTATTAAAGCACTATTTCTTGCACAAAATGCTATTGAATTTTAATTATAATTTGAATGTTTGAAGATTAGAGAATACTATTTGAATAATAATATTTATTTAGTCAGTTTGTGGTCACGTGTCAAGAGAAATCTATCTAGATAGGGCAACTCTGGACCCCAAAATCCACTTTTCTTCAGAGTTTAGCTCCAAGTCTATTCACACAGATCTTACTTGTGTATTTAGTCCAAATCAAACAGCACCACAATAATCCAATAATGTGAGCAAATCCACAAGCTGTGTGTTTGTAATAAACATATCCTTCATTAAAATGTTTTTAATTTCAAACCATTCCTAAACTACTGGTCCTATCCATGTTGCTTTCTCCAGTTAAAAAAGGGCATCTTGTCTGATGAGTTTTTATTTATTTGTTGGTATTTTTATATTGTTATTTGTTTTATATATTGTACAGCACTTTGGTACGCTTGTTGTTAATAAATAACAACAATAAAATGTGCTTAATAAAAAAATGTGAACTTGATGAATGGGTGAACTATGAAACTATGAAACACTGAACTACATTATCTGAGATTTTTAATAGCACTATATGTGTTGCATGTCACAGAAGACAATGTTTCCATCAATTTGTTCTAACTTTAGGAGAAAACTGCTTAATTTTGAGCTAATATTGAATTTTGAGGTTTAAAATTTTCAATGTTTTTAATGTACTGCAGTACACCAGTGACTTATCTGTGCAGGGTTATTACAGTTAACTATTCACACTTACAGATATTGGTGCTGTTGTCTTCTCACCAAAATGATGTCCCTTCTGGGAGGGTGATGTCACCACTGAGAAATGGAGAAAGTGGGAGTTATAAGTTTTTATAAAAGTTTTAAGCTGTATCTTCACAAGAAAACATATATGGTTTGGGAAAAAGAAGAGAAATGAGAGAAATGATATAAAATGACCACTTTATTATTTTATGGAGATAAATGAAAACGTATTGTATTAAAACAATGGAGACATGAACATGTACTCTATAGGAGTATTAAAAATAAAGGCATTAGTGGTTCTGTAAAGAACCTTGAACATCCATGGAAAATTTTAAATGCAGAAATGTTTTTTTATAGTCTAAAAACGTTCCTTAGATGTTCAAGATGGTTTTGGGAACTGTTCCCTGAAATGGTTCTTCAGTAGCCTCACTGCAAAAACACCCTTTTGGAATCTTAACTTTTATGTGTGTAGTCACTGAGTTACTACAGTACAGACTATTTAAATAATAGTTAAAGGGTTTTTTTACATGCAGTCTTACTTAGTCTCAGCATTAGATGACAGTACTGAACTACATCTAAACATGTAGCGGGCCAAAGCTTTGAGTTTATATATATATATAACTTTATTTCAGACACATAATTGGTCCATAGAGAGAAATAAAAAAAAAAATAAAATAAAAAAATAGAAAAAGTACAATACTTTAGGTGACATATAAACAACAATAAAATTCATGAGAGACTAAAATACCAGTGTTTCCAGAGGCCAGACATATACCTGTAACAGCTTTTCTTAGGACTGGTTATTGCCAGTATAATTCCGTTTTCAGATTTGTCCAGACGACACATAAATTTAAACATTAATTTCCTTAATAAGGCTCCATAGGTGGGAACACCAAAGTTCACAAAAAGCTGACTAGCACTGTGCCACCTTGGGACACGAAGGAGGAACCTCATGGCATCATTATAGGCCACAGTGAGTCTCCGCAGGCTACTGTTCTTATATCGCCACCACAAATGTGCTGTGTACATAGGGGTACAATAGGATCTGAATAGAAAACATTTAACATCCGGTGAGCACATGCTAAATTTACGCAACAACATATTGGCTTGGGCATATAATTTGCAGCACTGTCTGTACAGATCTCTGTCGTCACTCATGTCATCAGTTATGATATGACCCAGATATTTTATTTCTTTACACATCTTCAGAGGCTGATCGCTCAAATAGAAATCAGGAAAAATTAATCTCCTGTCCTCATTAGTTCTGACAATCATGATATTACTCTTGCTGGAATTGTATCTGATATCAAAATCATTACCATACTGTGAACACACCTTTAATAGCTGCTGCAATCCAGCACTGTACGGACTTAATACTACCAGGTCATCAGCATACATTAGGTGGTTGACGACAGAGTTTCCCACAAGACAGCCTGTCTTACAAACATTCAACACTTTGGACAGATCATCCAAATAGACATTAAAAAGGTAAGGAGACAAAATTCCACCCTGTCGCACACCATTTTGGACATTAAAAGGGGTTGATAAAACATTGCCCCATTTTACTTGCATTGTTTGATTTGCATACCAATAAATTAATATTCGAATAATGTATTTAGGGACACCTCTACAGAACAATTTCATAAATAATTTTTTGTGATTAATTCTATCAAACGCTTTTGATGCGTCAATGAAGCAGAGAAATACAGAAGAATTTCTGCTCACATAATTTGCAATAATTTCTTTCAGTGCATAAATGCACATATCTGTGGCATGGTCTCTTTTAAAGCCAAATTGATTATCAGTCGTTGATACAAATACTTCCAACCTGTTAAGTAAAACCCTCTCAAATACTTCAGAGAGAATGCTTACAAGAGCAATCGGTCTATAGTTATCCACGCTGTTCAATTTAGCAGCTTTGTCCTTTATTACTGGAACTAATATAATGTGTTAAGGAGTCAGGCAGAACACCATGCATAATAAAACCAGTTAGACACATAGACAGCAGCACATATAACCTACTACTGGCAAATTTAAGATGCTCAGCAGTGATATTATCTAATCCACAGGCCTTATTTCTTAACAGCTTTGTAATAGCATCACATATTTCAGATGCACTTATCAATGTGATTTCAGTTATATATATATATATATATATATATATATATAAATTTCCCGTCGGATGTCGTGCTGGGACGTTTTCAGGAAATTCGAAAAATAGGTTGAATGTCATTTTTTTTTTTTTGTCAAAATTAGGTTCATTAAATTATTATTCGATAACATCTTGTCTATCATCTCTGAAAATATCTCGGCGAAATTCACTTGTTTAGTGCAGAAAAAGTGTCTTTCTCTTATGTTATGACCACCATGATCACCAGTAAATACTGCAATACATTTCTCTTTTACAGGACTCTGACTTTTTGGCCATGACAAACACCCATCCAAACCCCAAAGACTCTCTATCAGGTCTGGTCCTAATGGACTCCAACCCAAAGCAGAGCCACGGGACACATTCCTCACAGGACTCCAGCACCACATACCTCTCCACAAACAGCCAGACTCTTCCTCTGACACGACAGCAGTCCAGATCCCTGCTTCCAGTCCAGCACTCCTCCCCTCCAGACACGACAGCTGCTCTGGAGCTCCACAGACCTCCGTCTGATCCAGGACTGCACTGACTCTCTCGTCCACCGTAGGGAAAGCCCAGGACGTCCCACAGCTCTTCCAGACCTACTTGGAAGCATAAAGGACATTTTAAAACAGGCACTGGCCAAAACTTTAACACTAATGCAACTTAGGATTCACCGCTGACTCTCGCCTGTACAGTTGCTTCCTCTTCCATCTCCTGAATTACGCTCCTCGATGCTGTCGAGGAAGATTTGTAACAGATTCCTGGACAACACTTCCGTTTTCAGGAAGTTAGTCTCTTAAAGACACTTCTTGGAGTGTCTTGGACACTTTTCCACATATTCTGTGATCTGCACACTTTTACACTGGTGTAAGACTCAGGACATTGTTGATGGTTAATATACTCAGTGTCCTGCAGAATCTCTTCCCCGTTTTATCATTATCATTATAAATTATAATAATTTTAAACATTTTACACTTGCATTTGCAGAACCTGGTGGAATTGCATTCAGTGTGGTCCACTAATTAATTTTTTGCATTATTTTCCTATTTAATACAGTGTTTTCAAATACTATTAAGCAGTATGTTACAGAAAATATTTTTTATATATTTAAAAAAAATAAAAATAAAAATATTTATTTGACAAATATCGCATTTCAGTTGATGATATAAAAAAAACTGCAAATATGTCAAACTGTAGCAAACCAAAATTGCCACATAAAAGAAAAAAATTAAATAAATTTAAATGTTAATTTTTATTCATTCAGTGCATTATGAAGTAAATCCATTTTACATCCAAGTTTCAAACTTAAATTTAAAGAATGGAAATTTTGGAAATGTGCTTTGAGTTATGGACCCCACTAGAAAATTATTGTTTGTATTTATATTATTATAATTATAAATTACATTATAATATTTATATATTATTATTTATATTATATTTATTTATTTTTTATTTGACTTTTTTAGCATTATTTTCTAATTTAGTACATTTTTCACTAGATTTAAAAATTGTGTTAAAACATTTTGGGGAAAAAAAAAATACAAATTTAAAAAAACATTTCACTTGACTAAATCTTGAAAAAGCAATGCAAATATATATGATCAGGATAACAATTTGAGTAAAAGCGTTAAATTGCAACAAATATATATATATATAAAAACATGCATTTTTAAACATTTATTCATTTTGAGTTTTGGACCTCATTGCAGCAAAACATAGTTTTTTATTTATTTATTTATTTTTTAATCTTAATTAGCTGCCATGTACATACATGATACCCCTCTATTAAATGAAAAGAGATGCATGGCTGATGGTTTTACACGTTGCATGTTTACTGCAACATACTGGGAAGCAGGTTTACTGTATGTCGGCATGTTTCAGAGCTAATAGCTGAATGCACTCCTTTTTAATCAACTAGGTTTATTTGCACATGGTCATGCTAGCTTGAACCAAACTCTGCACGACAAAATGACACTGATCAGCTTCTTTACAAGCACTGGCGTACAAGACGGCCTCATATGAGGGGTTAGCTTTGCCTCTGCACAGCAAAAAGATGATACATCTTAAAGGTGCTGTAAGCAAATATAAACATACTTTTTAATGCACCTAAACTGTGGGAAATAATGAATCATAGACACTCAAAACTATCAACTAGTATTCAAAAAGACGCACATAAAATATCGTAGCGGAGCACAAAAAACAACAAGCGTTTATGTACGACGTCACTGCTCAGTTTTGCAGTACGCCACTGTTTGCAAAGCACATGCTAGTCTCACATGTAGCTACAGTATGAATATATATGCATAATAGAATATGTACATTTATCAACTTCTGATTAAAAGCTACAATAATGTTGGCTTCATTTAACATTCTTACAACAAAATCACTTTGTTTTCCAAATCTTTAGTCTAGAGAAGCTTCTGTCACAAATCCTGCTAGCAATAATGAAAAAAACACTGGATCTTTACACTCATGTTTCCTGTTTAAACGACTGATTTGCTGATTTGTGTTGCAAAGATTGTAATATTCACTGCCTAACATCAATCTATAGGGGGAATATTTTGCATCTGTTTTCTTCTTTCTGTAATGTTAGTTTATACCTTAAAATATATATTTATACCCAGTAACATACTGGAGTTTTTTGTGCAATAAACACTTTCTTAAATTACTTTTTCAAGATTTCGCAGCTTGATTTCAAAGTTACAGCTTTGATTTAAGCTATTTTATTTATGTTTATTTTTATATGCCACTGTAAATCTGTATTTTGGATTAAATTGCACAGAAACAATTAAAATTAGGAATCATCCCAGCCCAAAAAAAAAAATCTAATCTGCAGATAAAATGCATTAAATCTCACTGGAATATCATTTCTGCATCAAGGGATTATTATCTGCACTTTATTTTAAAATAAAGACTCCACGCCCTTATAATAAATGTTTCCAACCTCTGCATGAATGTGTGAGTGAGTGTGTATGTATGTCTGTCTTCAATTTCTAATTTTTTACTTTAATTTTATTTATATGTGGCATGTGCTGCTGCATAATAATTAAAGACTGCCAGAAGCAGAGGGGTTTTTTTTTCTGGACATATATTTAAAACTGTTAATAACACTGCAAACGTTTGCACGTAACACTTTCACTTTTTATCCCAGTGTTTCACTTGGACTGACATGTTTTTTATAGTTTGCACTGTATAGTTTGTACACCGCAATACTCTACAGGTGTTTTGAATGTGTCTGTTATTTAAAGATTTATTTATTATATATTTGATGCATTTGCTTTAGGCGATGACTTTTGACTAACTGTATAAACAAGTATATAAATAAAAGGAATGCATATCAGTTTTTATGCTCACTGTTGTTTCTATGGCTGTTTATTGAGTCAGAATTAGTTTAAGAAAGAAGCACTGAAATATAAAATTAATACTTAAGAAAAAAAGAAATTGCCGGTCGGAGGTGAAAAATAAACCCTAAATAGCAACAAAAATCACAGCACTTCTATAAACACTGGCTTGTCCATATGCAACGCTATTTTATTATTTCAATTTTATTTTAAGGTTTTATTTTAATTATTTTAGTTTTTTTACATTTGACATATTTAGTTTGTTTTGTTAGTGTAATTTTAGTACCCAAACATATATTATATTCATATTATTATGAAACATAATTAAATTAAATATTTCAGATAGTTAAAGGCAACACTTCTTATTCATTTGACTTTTGAAAGTTTTTCATATAATATTTATTTTATTTCAGCTTTAACAATGTTATCTAATAGAAATGCCCTGATGTGTGTGGCCATTTGATTTGTATTAAATTATTAAATGTATTATTTAAAAAAAAAATAATAATAATAATAATAAAGTTGCAGATTTATGAAAATCCCTGCTTAGTCTAACTGCCATTAACTCCTGAAAAAATAACAACAACAACACTAAGATAAAATAAAATACATATTATATATATACAGTCATGTGAAAAAGTTAGGACACCCTATTGAATTTCATGGTTATCTGTATCAGGACATAATAAAAAAATATCTGGTCCTTGGCAGGTCCTAAAATTTGGAAAATAAATCCTCAGATAAACATCATCACATGACATATCACAGTGTCATTATTTATTTAAGAAAAATACAGCCAAGAGGAAAAAACCATGTGTGACAAAGTTAGGACACCCTATGAGTCAGTTGCCTAATGATGCACTTTTAGCAGCAACAACTTGAAGCACTCACTTTCTATATGACTTTATCAGTCTCTCACATCGTTCTGGAGGAATTTGGCCCACTCTTCTTTTCAAGGTTGCTGCCGTTTATTGAGGTTTGTGGGCATTTGCTTATGCACAGCTCTCACTACAGCATTTGAGTCAGGATGAGCTCTGGACTTTGACTGGGCTACTGCAACACCTTGATTCTTTTCTTTTCAGCCATTCTGTTGTAGATTTGCTGGTTTGCTTGGGATCATTGTCCTGTTGCATGACCCAATTTTGGCACAACTTTAGATGTCGGACAGACGCCCTCGCATTTGACTCTAGAATACTTTGATATACAGAGGAGTTCATGGCCAACTCAATGACTGTGAGGTGCCCAGGTCCTGTGGCTACAAAACAAGCCCAAAACGATCAGCCCTCCTCCGGCATGCTTGTCTTTTGGTATGAGGTGTTTGTGCTGATATGCTCTTTGGGTTTTCACCAAACTTGGCGCTGTGCATTATGGCAAATATCTCCACTTCGCTCTCGTCTGTTCAAAGGACATTATTCTAGAAGACTTGCGTTTTGTTCAGATGCAACTTTGCAGACTTAAACTGTGCTGCAATGTTTTTTTTTTTTTAGATAGAAGAGGCTTTCTTCTGCCAAGCCTTCCAAACATGCCATTTTTGTCCCATATTTTTCTAATGGTATTGTCATGAAGATTGTCATTTAACATGTTAAAAGAGGCCTGTAGAGTCTGAGGTGTAGTTCTTGGGTCGTCTGCCATTTCTCTGAGCTTTACACGGTCTGATCTTGGGGTGAATTTTCTGGGACGTCCACTCCTGGAAGGAGAGGTGTCTGTTTTAAATGTCTTTCACTTGTGAATAAACTTCAGATTGTTTGGAAATGGCCGTATTACTCTTCTCAGATTGATGGCAGCAGTTGCTTCTCCAAGATGATTGCTGATGTCTTACCTCCTTGGCGTTGTGTTAACACACACCTGAAGGCTCCAGACCAGCAAACTGCCAATGCTTATGCTTTTATAGAGGCGCTCAGACTTGCTGATGATCAGTTAATCAAAGGTATTTGATTAGCAGTGCTTGACTGTTATTTACCCTCTTAATTCCAATGGTAACAGTAAGGGTGTCCTAACTTTGTCACACATGGCTTTTCCATTTTGGCTTTATTTTTGTTCAGTAAATAATGACACGGTGCAATTTGTCATGTGTTGTTGTTCATCTGAGGTTTTATTTTTGAAATTTTAAGATCAGCCAAGGACCAGTTTTTTTTAATGATGTCCTGATACGGAAAACCATGGAATTCAATAGGGTGTCCTAACTTTTTCACATGACTGTATATATTATTTGTAATATTTGGTGTAGAACCATTTTCACTTACATTGTTAGCAAATTTGACAATTAATCACAAATAAACAGCAAAAGTTTTTTTTTTTTTTGGTAAAACATACTCCAACAATCTTTTGTTTATGATTTCGAAAAAAAAAACATATTACAGCTTAGTATACTTTTTTCCAAATTCAATCACATTCAAAAATAAATATTATAAGTTTTAATATTGTTAAATTAATAAATAAAGTGTCTGAACATGTTGAAGTGGAAAGACTGATATTGTATTTTCTGGTAAAATGTACGTTACAACAAAAAATGTTACAACAGCAATGTACTGCCAATCAATCAATGTTACTGAATCAATCAAAATTCAAAAATAAATGTGACTCTGGACCACAAAACCAGTCTTAAGTCGCTGGGGTATATTTGTAGCAATAGCCAAAAATACATTGTATGAGTCAAAATTATTGTTTTTTTTTTTTTAATGCCAAAAAACATTAGGAAATTAAGTAAAGATTTTGTTTGGAGATATTTAGTAAAATTACTACTGTAAATATATCAAAACTTAATTTTTTTTATTACTAATATACATTGCTAAAAACTTCATTTGGAAACTTAAAAGGTGATTTTCTCCATATTTAGATTCTTTTGCACCATCAAATTCCATTTATTCAAACAGTTGCATCTCAGCCAAATATTGTCCTATCCTAACAAACCATACATCAATTGAAAGCTTATTTATTCAGCTTTCAGGTGATGTATAAACCTCAATTTCGAAAAATTGACTCTTATGACTGGTTTTGTGGTCCAGGGTCACTAATATTCTAATCTATTTTATATTATTAATGTAGGGAGTTCCCTATTTGGCATAATGTATTTTGTCTCCATCTAGTGTTTATTTGTTATTTAAAATAGCAAAATAGTGTTAGTGTATATATTTTGATATGGTCTCAAAGCTGTCGTTCCATCAATAAATAAATGCATTATTTTAATGACGTTTTTCTTCATTTATTTCTTTCTATATAATGTTGACAGTGTTAGCAAGACGCGTCGCACATCTGACGGATTACGTTTGAAAACCAAGACGAGAAACGAAACCGAAAGTAAACAAGTCCGGGGAAATTTTGCACGGTTTCTGTCGGCTCTTATAAACGGGGATCGGTGAACTCCAGCAGAACGTCTGACGGATCTTTTTAGGGATATCTTATCAAAATGAGCTCCGATCAGGACGCCGAGACGCGTCACATACTCGACTGTTTCAGAGACAGACTGAAGAGACTCATTCAGGTCGAGCCACTTCTGGATTTGTTGCATTTCCTCGAACCGGACCGAAAGGACAAGATTAAAGCCAAACTCCGTGAGGAGGGGAATATAAACGCCGCGGTACTTCTGATTGACGAGATTATTTATTCAAAAAACTACGAACAAGGATGGTCGAGAGAGCTGATTACCGCACTGGAAACTGTCGGGTGCAAAAACGCTGCTAAGTACGTGTTGAACAGCCCGCCGGAGCCCACAGAAGAGGCCGAGAACGACAGCTGCGTCCGGCTCATCGACCTCCTGCAGCTCACGCTGGTCAACATGAAGACCAGAGACGTGTGCGCGCAGTGCAGCGCGCTGGAGCTTCTGACCCAGGAGGACCAGGAGAATGTCAGTAACCTAACTTCACTATTTACACACACTCTCACAGATCAGGTCAGGGGTCACAACCTGGGGGGTTCGTGAATTGGTGAAAAGCAAAACTTAATATTTTTTATATATTTTTACTAAATATTATTATCCAAATATTTATTTATTTATTTGTACTTGCATGTAACGTGGCCGTTTGAAATCAGAGAATATGCGAATGTTAAATTATTGAAATATTAACTTGAAATTTAAAGAGGATTTTCAAGTACGTCAAAGAGGCTGACAAAGTTTGTGAATCATTGCATTAGACAGATGAATAATTAAAACAGATTAGAATCTAATCTATGATAATGATTTTTACATGTCTGTCTATCTAATCATTAGATAGACTGACATGTAAAAATCATTATCATCAGTAGAGGGCGCTACAAACCAAACAAATAGAAATTTGTAGCTTTGAGTTACTGATGTGGCTCTGACATACTAGATAAAATATGAAACAATTTAAGAAAACGTTAAAAATGCAGTATCATAAAGTGCAAATGTTACAAGAAATGTAATAATTATATATATATATAGCAGTTATTATTGTAATTATTTTATGATTATATATAAAGTAAATAATATTAATATTAATTATTATTTCATGATTATCATTAGTAGTACTGTTATTGTATATTATATATAATATACATACATATATATATATATATATTTTTAATCTCAAGGATCATATTATTGTTTAATTTAATATATAATTTAGGCATATATATATACATATAAATGTATATGTAATTAGTAGCAAATTAAATTGATACTCATTTAATTTTATATATAAATCTGTAACAAACTCTATAATCCTATCTCCATAAATAATATAATATAACACATATTTACACAATTCTTTTATTCCATTATAATTGTTTATATATATATAAAAGCAGTTATTATTGTAATTCATTTTGCATGATTACATATAAAGCAAAATTGGACACATTAATCTTCATTAGGTCATTCTGCTGACAAATATTAGTAGCAATTCATAATTTGTATAATATACACATACACAGACACATATATTATACATGGCTCATGATTTGTCATTGTTTAATTTGACATATAATTTATAAGCAACCTATAATAATCCTTATCTCCCATAATATTATAATTACATTACAACACCTCTACCTTTGGCTTAATTATTTCATGTATATATATATAAGCATATATATATATGTAAAGGAAGACAATATTGTAATTATTTTATGATTATATATATAAAGTAAATAATATTAATATTATTATTTCATGATTAATATTAGTAGTAGTGTTATTGTATATTACATAGTATATATATATATATATATATACACACACACACACACACACACATATATATATATATATCATGATTATTATTGTTTACTTAATATATAATTTATAATAACTTACAATAACTTATCTCTCTATAATATTATATTATATTATAATACTTTATTATTTATAATTGTTTATATATATATATATATATATATATAAAGCAGTTATTATTGTAATTATTTTATGATTATATATAAAGTAAATAATATTAATATTAATTATTATTTCATGATTATCATTAGTAGTACTGTTATTGTATATTATATATAATATACATACATATATATATATATATATATTTTTTTTTTTAATTTCATGATTATTATTATTGTTTACTTAATATATAATTTGTGTATATATATATATATATATATATATATATATACACACATATAATGTATATATAATTAGTAGTAGTAATAAATTATTACTATTTACTTTATATATAATTCGTAATAACTTATAACTTATCTCTCTATAATATAATATAATACTTTATTTTTATTATAATTGTTTATATATATATATATATATATATATATATAAAGCAGTTATTATAGTAATTATTTTATGATTATATATAAGTAAATATTAATATTAATTATTATTATTTCATGATTATTATTAGTAGTACTGTTATTGTATATTATATATAGTATACATATATATATACATATATATATATATATATATATATATACACATATACATGCATTACATATAATATATTAATATACATATATATATATACATATATATATGCTATATATATGATTATTATTATTAATTTACTCTTAATATATAACTTATAATAACTTATCTCCATAATATATCATATTATATAATAATTTTATTTTATTATAATCGCTCTTATACATATATAAGTATAAGCATATATATATAAAATATAAATATATAAAGCAGTTATTATTGTAATTATTTTATGATTATATAAAGTAAATAATATTAATATTATTATTTCATGATTAATATTAGTAGTAGTGTTATTGTATATTACATAGTATATATATATATATATATATACACACACACACACACACACACATATATATATATATATCATGATTATTATTGTTTACTTAATATATAATTTATAATAACTTACAATAACTTATCTCTCTATAATATTATATTATATTATAATACTTTATTATTTATAATTGTTTATATATATATATATATATATATATAAAGCAGTTATTATTGTAATTATTTTATGATTATATATAAAGTAAATAATATTAATATTAATTATTATTTCATGATTATCATTAGTAGTACTGTTATTGTATATTATATATAATATACATACATATATATATATATATATATTTTTTTTTTTAATTTCATGATTATTATTATTGTTTACTTAATATATAATTTGTGTATATATATATATATATATATATATATATATACACACATATAATGTATATATAATTAGTAGTAGTAATAAATTATTACTATTTACTTTATATATAATTCGTAATAACTTATAACTTATCTCTCTATAATATAATATAATACTTTATTTTTATTATAATTGTTTATATATATATATATATATATATATATATAAAGCAGTTATTATAGTAATTATTTTATGATTATATATAAGTAAATATTAATATTAATTATTATTATTTCATGATTATTATTAGTAGTACTGTTATTGTATATTATATATAATATACATATTTATATATACATATTTTTATATATAATTAGTAGTAGTAAATTATTATTACTATTTATTTTATATATAATTTGTATTTGTATTTGTATAATTTGTATTATTATTATTATTATTACAAAAACATGATTTAATAAAAGTTTCTGTATATCTGCATATCACAAATGACCCACATCGAGTTTAACTAACTTGCCTGCGTGTCTCTCTAGTGTCTGTCAGTCTCATTTTGTCCATTCTTTGCACCATCACTCATATTAAATGCATGAACTATTTGTTCATTATTACTCCGGCAGATTTTGAAGCTCACTGAGAATCAAGGGAACATAGGTGGCGCTCGGCTGCTCCTCAAAAGGCTGGTAAAAAATGAAGCTGGCTGGTTTTCCAAATTCCTTCAGGCTCTAGAGGACACAGAGCACCACGACCTGGTGCGCGAGCTCCGGGGAGAGCCGTGTAATGAGGACGGTGAGATTCCTGCACAAATCATCTCTAGTGACTGATAAATAAGTGGAACTTTCTCATCAAGCTGCCACAGACTCTCTTAGAAAAACAGAAGTTGGAAACAGGAAACCAGCAGAGGTCAAACATCACTCCGCTGTTTAGACTGGATACCCCACTGAACAAACCAGCTTTTGCAAAAGATCATCCTGAGATTGATTCAACAGAATATGCTTCAACTCTAAGAAAACTAAAAATGGGGAATCCACCTAATTTCAGTTCCTTAATACATTTTGGTACTTTTGAGGAACAGTAAAGTAACTGGACCTACTGTAAAATTCTTATGTATTCTTTGTAAACTCGAACAAAAATAACAAAAACCAAAACTACACTACCATATAAAAGTTGGGGGTCAGTAAGAAGCTTTATTTCAGCAATTTTTTCAGCACTAAATTAATCAAAAGTCATAGTAAAGACACAAAATATTTCTATTGTAAATAAATACAGTTCTTTTCAATTTTCTATTCACCAATTCTGAAAAAAATTATCATACCTTTTAAAAAACATTAAGCAAAATTTTAACATTAATAATAATAGAAAATGTTTCTTGAGCAGCAAATCAGCATGAGAATGATTTCTGAAGGATCACATAACATTGAAGACTGGAGTAATGATGCGGAAAATTCATATTTGGTCATAAGAATAAATTATATTTTTAAAATATATGCAAATAGAAAAGTGTTATTTTAAATTGTAATAATATTTCACAATATTACCATTTTTACTGTTATTTTAATCAAATAAATGCAGCCTTGGTGAGCAGAAGAGACTTCTTTCAAAAACATTAAAAATGTGACCGACCCCAAACTTTTGAACAGTAGTGTATATTAATGTTCTCATATAAAGTACACGATGCTCGACCATAATTGCTTGACAGATATTCTGTGCACAGTCATTATGCATATGGAGACTTACTGTTAATTTAACCCTTATTACTTACCTGTGTGTTTCAGAGGCCATGTCAGTCGAGATTGTTGAGGAGGCTGAACAGTCATGCTCAGCTGCTGTAGTGAAGACTAACATGAATGGCTCTATGCCGACTGTCCCTCCTGTTCTCTCGCCGAACAACTCGCTTCTGTCAGAGGATCTGGACAGCAGCGTGGACAGCAGCGTAGACAGCAGCGGTCTGGGTACGACTGTGGACAATGAAGGTGAATATTTGAAGCTTGCCCTTTCATAAGTCATTATACACTTGGGCAAAATAGACAATCCTGCCCTAAACATTCTTTGCATTATTGGAAAAATCGTCAAAACCTGGACAAACACATGCAATCCAATGCAAAACGCAAAATGCAGTGTTCTAAATCTTCCTTGGCTCAAGCCAAACTAACAGCATCACATATATTTACTTACAGAGGATGACATGTACAAAGAAGGTGAGGAAGAGGAGGAGGAGGAGGAGGGAGATCTCACAATGGATGATGATGATCAGTCAGGTACAGTCACATGATTTCCATCCATCTGCAAAACATTCAAGAGTCACTGGTCCTGGCTGCTTACTGCAGTCCCAGCAATTAGCACATTGTAAAAGATTCATAAAAATATTTGGCAAATTGTATGGATTCTATTTAATTCAGTCTCTAAAAAAAATATATATATTTTTAAAAAGTCATTATTTGAGAGGGTTGTGTGCCATTCACTGAGATTTAATCTTGCAATTCAATTTCTGAGTATCAATAAACAAAATACCTGTTATGGAAATTTGCAATTAATTACTATACATTTTAACTTCACACGGTCTCTACACCAGACACGAGTGGAGCGGTGTGATGTGACAAAATATAATAGAACCCATCATAATCAGTGATGCTTTCTACACTGGATGTGGTGTGACGACAAATCCCCGACAGCAAACTGATGCCAAAGTTCAAATGATTTTTTTAACGGTCGCTTTGTCACTTCCATTGGACACAATGTTAATTTAGAATAAGTATTAAATTAAGTAAAAAATAAGTAAAATACATACATGGGAAAAAATTTAATAAATGGAAAAAGTAAAATAAATACATGAAAAAAGTAACAAAGTAAAATGAATTAATAAATAAAAGTAAAATTAATTAGTAAATAATATATATATATATATATATATATATATATATATATATATATATATATACACACACACATATACACACACACAAACACAACCAGACAAAAAGTTTTTAAACAGTAAGAAGTCTCTTCTGCTCACCAAGCCACATTTATTTGATCCAAGGTACAGCAAAACAGTAAAATTCTGAAATATTTTTACTATTTAAAATTACTGTTTTCTACTTAAATACATCTTAAAATGCAATTTATTCCTGTGATTTTAAAGCTACATTTGAGCATCATTACTCCAGTCACATGATCCTTCAGAAATCATTCAAATATGCTGATTTGCTGCTCAAAATTATTATTATTGTTATTATTATTATTATTGAAAACAGCTGAGTAGACTTTTTTCAGTTTTCTCTGATGAATAGAAAGAACAGCATTTATCTGAAATAGAGATCTTTTGTAACATTATAAATATGTTTATCATCGCTTTTGATCAATTTAAAGCATCCTTGCTAAATAAAATTATTAATTTCTACAATTAATAATAAAAAAAATGTTTCTTGAACAGCAGATCAGCATATTAATTGAATATTAAATATGATTTCTGTAGGATCATGTGAGTAATAATGCTAAAAAAATAGATTTGATCAAAGGACTAAATTACATTTTAAAATATGTTGAAATAGAAAACATTTAATATTAAATAGTAATAATATTTCACAATATTACTGCTTTTGCTGTATTTTCGATCAAAAAAAAAAAAAACGCAAGCTCGGTGAGCAGAACACACTTGGTGAGATAAACAGTTTTAACTTCTTTAAAACACAATAAAAATCTTACTGTCCAAAAACTTTTGACTGGTATTATACTGTACATACAATATAATATAATACAATACATACGATGTATAGTTGGGTCTGTATAATCTGGCCAATTCAATTAAAGTTCACACTAACGATTAAAAATAAACCATTCCCTACATTATGAAGTTTGCGTAACACGTTATCCAAAAAGGACATACATTTGGAAAAATCATAGAAATCCACGTGTCAAAAAGTGAACCAATTTGTAACTGATTTAAGCAACACATAACCCTTTTAACAGCATTATGAATATTAACCCTGCTTTAATAGTGGTCAAGACCTTTAACTGTGCGTTTAACAACCTATTATCCAGTTCATTGTTTTAAAGGATAAAAAAAAACACTTTAAATCTCTTAACTCTTTGACATTCACTGTCCACTCTTTTGTGCAATACATCTAATGACCTATAATCCAGCCTTCGCTTGAGAAATGTTCCTGCGAGCAATTATCGTAAATTATTTTCATGAGTTATTATTATATAACATATGGAAAAGAATGGCTTAGTTGTGTTCAGCGGTCGGATTCTTTGTGGTTTAGTTAGAGCTCCATATGTGTGACACTGCCCTCAACCTCACAAAGCTCACCCGTCCTGTCTCCTCAATAAAGCGCTAAATCATTGTCACAAGCAGGGAATATTTCCACTCAGATTTCAGCGAAGACGCCTTTTCCTGACCAAGCCCTGCTGCTAACTTGAGGCTTTGTCTGAGTGCATATTGAAGTGATCAAGAACAAGGCGTCATGGTCTGCAGGAGAGAGAAAGAGGACGTGTTTGAAATGAGTAAAGAAGCAATTGTGATTTTCTGTAAAACACAAACATTGTTCAGATAATGCATAATGCTCTTTAGAGACAAGAGCTATTGCAAAGACAAATAGCAAGCAATGCAAATAATGCAACTGCAGCATGCATTAATTCATTACTCACATAACTATACATTTCACATTAAATTACTGTTCATTTTCAAACTAATTAAAATATAAAAAAAAAAACGGTTGCAAACTCATTACTCACTAACTACTGTCCATTTGAAATTAAAATTAAAGCATGCATTAAAATCATCATGATACTGCTAGCATAATCATTGCAAAAATTATAAATATTCAATATCACCAAGCCTTATTATTGCCTCAAATATACATTTCAAAGACAAAGAGCATGCAAAAATCAAATGCAGCATCTAAAAATGAATGCATAGATTAATTACTCGCTAGTTTAGTAGTACATTTCTAACCCTACATTACAATATCACTGAGCCTTAGTATTGGCTCAAATATGCATTGCAAAGACATAGCAAAAATAGCAGGCATAATGCAAATGCAGCATCTAAAAATGAATTACTATACATTTAAAATTAAATTACATAAAAAAAAACATAAAATAAAGCATGCATTAAAATCATGATATTCCAAGCATAAGCAATGCAAATATATTATAAATATTCAATATATCACTGAGACAGTATTACCTCAAATATACATTGCAAAGACAAATAGCAAACAAAATGCAAATGCTGCGTCTAAAAACAAATGCATGGATTCATTACACACTAATCACTATACATTTTAAATTAAATTAAAATTAGCTGAGTCACATTACTGTCCACTTCAAAATAAATTAAAATAAAAAATAAACAAATATAAAATAAAGTATGCATTAAAATCATGATATTGCCAGTACAATAAATGCATATATATTAAATATATATGCAATATATCACTGAGCCCTAGTGTTACCTCAAATATACATTGCAAAGACAAATAGCAAGCTAAATGCAAATTATGCATCTAAAAACGAATGCATGGATTCATTACTCAATTACTATACATTTCAAATTAAATGAAATGAAAACATATTTGCTGACACACATTATTGTCCATTGCAAAATAAATTTATATATATATAAAATAAAATGAGGCATGTATTAAAATCATGATATTGGCAGCATAATCAATGCAAATATATTATAAATACATCACTGAGCCCTAGTATTACCTCAAATATACACTGCAAAGACACATAGTAAGCTAAATGCAAATGATGCATCTAAAAACAAATGCATGGATTCATTACTCACTAATTACTACACAAATTATATTAAATTAAATTAGCTGACACATATTACTGTCCATTTCAAAATAAATAAAAAATCTATATATACATATATAAGATAAAAGGAGGCACGTATTAAAATCATGATATTGGCAGCACAATCAATGCAAATATATTATAAATACATCACTGAGCCCTAGTATTACTTCAAATACACATTGCAAAGACAAATAGCAAGCAAAATGCAAATGTTGCATCTAAAAACAAATACATGGATTTACTAATTAGAGATTTAGAGACTAGAGATTTTAGATTTCAAATTAAATAAAATGAAGTGAAATTAAATTAATTTAAATCATATTTGTTGAGACACATTACTGTGTATTCAAAAATTAATTAAAATAAAAAATAAATATAAAATAAAATAAAGCATGCAGTGAAATCATAATATTGCCAGCACAATCAATGCAAATATTTTATAATTATTCAATACATCACCGAGCCCTAGTACTGCCTCAAATATACACTGGAAAGCCAAATGTCAATATGCAGCATCTATTTAAATTAAATTATAATAAATTTTTAAAAAGCTAAATTTCCAATAAATTAAAATAAAACATACATCTGCAAAGACAAATAACAAATGTAATGGACTCATGCATGGATTCATACTTGCTAACCACTTCAGGTGTTTTTTCCAGGACATTCACAGCTGAGGAATTCCCGGATGCATGCAACTGTCAAACCACATTTTAATTATTTGTTTATAATGCATTCTATCCTACTGCCAAAAATGCTGTTAGCATAACCATCAGCGACTGCACGTGCTCATAAACCGCTCATCCAGATCGATGACTTCTCTAGGAATGTCATATTGTCAGAGAATTATAAACATTCTGAGTTTCCTGTTAGCATGTAAAAAATTTGACGCACCAACCAACATCTATTCAGAAAACCACCATGGAAGATTTACAAGAGTAGTAAAATTCACATGCATTCAGTTAAAAACCAAGTTGTTTAGTGCATTAGATGGACGAGAGAGCAGTGAATGTCCTCAGTGACCCTCAGGCACATTCGTTTTAAGAACATGTTCCATATGTTCACAACTAAAGAGGGTGGAGATCCAACAGTCCACTGCATTACTCCAAGAAAACACATTTAGGGAGGACACGACCCATAGGAATGTAAAATCACAATGGAGATTTCATTCACATTTCTCCAAGCACATAATTTATCTACTAGACAGGGAGTTAAAATAGCAGAAGTTTAAATAGTTCACCCAAAAATGAAAGTTTGGTGAAAATGTACTTACCCTCAGGCCATCCAAGATGTAGATGAGTTTGTTTCTTCATCAGATTTGGAGAAATGTAGCATTACATCATTTGCTCGCCAATGGATTCTCTGTAGTGAAGGGGTGCCGTCAGAATAAGAGTCCAAACCGCTGATAAAACATCACAATAATCCACAACACTCCAGTCTATTAGTAAAGATCCTGAAAAGTGAAAAGCTGTGTGTTTGTATAAGAAAACAAAATCCAGAAAAAGTCCAGAATCGATAATAACGCTTTTTTCTAGTGAAAAAGTTCATCTCCTGTTGTCTCTGACATAAAAATCCACACACATTTGTTTTGAACTCTTTTGCTTATAAATGGGGCTTTATTTGTGCATATTTCTCTCCTGACAATATTTTGGATAGAGGACTTCAGCTGGAAGCAACAGTTTGAAGTTAGTTACTTACTTTTTGTGATGCTTTTATCAGCTGTTTGGAATCACATTCTGACGGCACCCATTCACTGCAGAGCATCCATAGGTGAGCAAGCGATGCAATGCTATATTTCTCCAAATCTGTTCCCATGAAGAAACGGACTCTACATTTTGAATGGCCTGAGGGTGAATTTTCAACAAATATCCATGTTGGTGTGAACTATTCTTTTAATATGAACAAACAAGATTCATTGTGTGTGTTCAATAATACCACCGAGCCTTATTATTGTCTCAAATACACATTGCAAAGACAAACAGCATGCAAAAAGCAAATGCATCATCTAAAAGCAAATGCATGGATTCATTACTCACTTCTTCAGATTTGGAGAAATGTAGCATTACATCACTTGCCTGCCAGTGGATCCTCTGCCGTGAATGGGTGCCATCAGAATGAGAGTCCAAACAGCTGATAAAAACATCACGATAATCCACAACTAACCCACAACTAACCCACAACACTCAAGTTCATTAGAAAACATCTTGAGAAGTGAAAGGCTTTGTGTTTGTATAGAAAAAAAATCCATTATTAAGGGGTTTTAATTTAATAGTCCATAATCCATAATCCATAATAACACTTACTCCAGTAAAAAAGTTCTTTCACTGTTGTCCTCTCGCATTAAAATCCACCAACATATTTGTTCTGAAGAGTTTTTGCTTATAAATGGGGCTTTACTTGTGCATATTTCTCTCCTGATTCTGACAATATTTTGGATGGAGGACCTGGAAGCAATGGTTTGAAGTTACTTACAAAGACAGCTTTTGGCTTCTCAAGATGTTAATTGGTGTACTGGAGTGGTGTGGATTACTTGTGGATATTTGTGATGTTTTTAATCAGCTGTTTGGGCTCTCATTCAGATGCCACCCATTCACTGTAGAGTATCCATTGGTGAGCAAGTGATGCAATGCTACATTTCTCCAAAACTGTCCCCATGAAGAAACAAACTCTATATCTTGAATGACCTTAGGGTGAGGATATTTTCAACATATTTCCATTCTGGGGTGAACTATTCCTTTAATATGAACAAACAAGTTCTAATTCTTCCAAGCTGCTATCCACATTAATTTTATAGCTCTAAACACTCACTACATGTCAACAACCGTCTCATTTGTGCCTGTTTTTGTGTCTCCTACGGAATTTTAGGAGAAACTTCAGACAGAAGTTGATACGTAAATACTTGCATAACATAACTGAGAAATCTATTAAGCGTCTCGAGTTGTAAAAGAACTTTTGCTCTGGGGAATCTGATTTGTTGCTTCCTTGTTTCCTTCTTGTGTAATGAATTCCTTAAACTAAAAGCAGTATCGTAAATCAGACAGCCAGGTTGGAAAGGGTAGGCTTTGCCTGCGAGCTCGACTTAATATTGATTGATAAATTCAATATGATCCACAATTTAATGCATTCCTTTATGAATGATGTCTTTTTTTGATCTCTTTGATTAAAACAGCACTTTCCAAGAGCTTGCATGTGATTTAACCTCGTCAAATCATATAAATGAGAGTGTTTTTAGATGGAATAAGGACACAGAGTTCAGGGGATGTTCAGAACTATCAAAGAGTGTGCTGTTTTCCAATGATTTACAATGGCATGTGAAATGTAACTGATAAAGCGTAGTATTAAAAGTTAAAGCGTAATGTTTAAGACAGTATATTCCAAAAAAGAATGCAACATGATTGCTAAAATCTATTCAGGCATGACATCAATTTATAGGCAAATGTGGAAGACTAATTCACCACGGATTTACCTAGGGTTTAAAGATTTTTGCTGCATTATTTTAATGACAATTAATTACATTTATCCCTCGAAATACTGTAATAAATACTGTACAAACCATGGTATACAAATACTTTAAAATTTAAATAATATAATTTATAAGTGTTTTATGCTTCTTTAAAAAAAAAAAAAAAAAAAAAAGTATTTTTACTTTTTTATAAAATAAAAGGGGTCTTCATTTTATTGAAAGAAACATTTTATTTCAATTACTATTATTTCTCAGTTTCCTTTGATTTCGGGTGGAAATATTGCTTGATCAGCCATATTTATTCAGGTTTTTATAATTATGTTTTTTAATATAAAGTAAAATAAGGTCTGTGATGAACCTTATTTTCAAAAAATTTGTATAAGTTCAGATACCAAGTATCTTTAACTACCATAAAGGTCTGAGTTTTTTGTTACACATATTCAAGATTGTCGTTATATATAATTTTAATGACAATTTAAGCACATATACCCCCCCAAAATCCTGTAATAAATACTACATAAAAACTGTAAAAATACTACAATAGTACTACAAATACCACGATGGTATATACTTTACAACTTAAATAATAAAAAAAAAGCATTTAAAAAAAAAAGATAAATATTTTTATGAAATAATATTTTTATATTTTAATTTTTTTATTATAACTTATTTATTATTTATGTTTTTATTATTAAAACTAAAAAGGGTGGTTAATTATTTATTAAAATAAAAATAATATTGCATTAAATGCAGTATAGCACATATCACTATAGCATATAAAAATACAATTTAAATTTTATATATATATATATATATATATATATACACACACACACACACACACACACACACACACACACACACACACACACACACATATACATACATATATAATTTAAATTGTATTTTTATTTTTTTTTAAATTCATATTTTCAATGAAAACACTGTAGAAAATACTGTACAAATTAAAGGCTGTACAACACATAACGCCATAAATAAACACTTTACCATTTAAATATATAAAAAAAAAAAAAAAATGCATGAATTATTTATAAATGCTTTCATATTTGTGCTTAATGGTTATTAAAAAAAAGTTTCATATTGCAAGAAGTCTTAAAATAGGCTTCATTTTATTAAAAGAAAAATATTTTAATTAAGTTACAATCATTTCCAATTTATTTTCTTTGATTTTGGGGGTGAAATATTGCCTGATAAAAATATGCACTTTAATAAAATCACATTTCCAATGAAGATACACCAAATATCTTCAAGTAGTGTTTACCCCAGACATTATTTGACTTATAAATCCAAAGCTAGCATTATAAAAAAAATCCAAAATGACAAAAGACAATCCAAAAATCCAAATGAACTGATTTGGAACTGAAGTTTAAAATTCTCTTTTGGATTATAATCTGAACAGCTATATACATATATTGTGTAGGTTTGCCTTAAAAAGTAGTTTTAGTTGTAAATTAGCTGCAACTACCACACGGATTTGGGTATTCAGATTGCACAGCAACTTTTTTTTACATTTGCAAAGCACAAAATTCACCAAAGAAGTCTCTTCAAATAATGTTTTACTCACAAATTGAAAAACTGCTATTCTAAAAAGTCTTTCAAAATGACTCGTGCTAAATTATCTTCCAGGTTTCAGATTAAAAAAGAAAAAAAGAACAACTCTGTGAGCTTCATTCACTACTGGACTTTAAAGCTCTGTGATTGGACAGATGATGCTGACAGACTAAATAAATGTTGAATATTGGCAGAGAACATTAAGTTTCCACATGCAGCCACGTGAAAGAGCACAGACCGGCTCCAGCGGCTCATCTGTCCTCTGCCAAAATCTGAGTTTGCGTGTTTTTAGGGTAATTGTTCCCCCAGACGAAAGCAAAATGGTCTCTTTTTTCTACTCTATTATGATTTCTGCCTTTCTGTAAGTGAAAACCATTTACATATGTGTAGATGCACTCAAATAGCCCTCAGTGAAATAACTGTGTCCTTGTGTTTGGATATGGAATTTCCACTTTAATTTATTAAATCGGTCTAAATAGTACTGAGAGCTAGGGGCTATAAAATAATGTTTACACAGGGAATCTCATAAAAACATATACAGGTCATATTTCATCACAAAATAATAAAAAATAAAATATGTGGGGAAAAAAAGGAAAATGTTGTTTTTAATAATTCTGACTTTTCTTAAAGCTGATTCCCATTAGATTTTTTTTTAATTAAACGAAGTACATCATAAAACACTTCACAAATTAACCAAATATTTAAAAATATATTTTATTTTAAAATATTAAATATTGTTGTAAATCAACATTTTATTTGAAAAGTAAATTCTGAAATATTTTATATATTTGCACTGTGGTGATATTTTCTTTACCATTAAACATTACAAATTAATCACAGAAGATATTTAATGTTGAGTTTAAATGATCATGATTATTTTGAGAACTGATTTCATTAGATTCTTAATACTGTAATGTTTTAATAATTAATACTTTCATATTTCTTAAAATTTAAATAGACAATAAGTCACAATTTAAATATAAAATATTGTAAAAAATATATATTTTTTTAAATAAAATGCATATTAAATATTTTTATTATATTTTTTGCATTTCATAAAATAAATGTTTCAAAACAGATTCTTATTAGCTTCTTAATACTGTAAAAATTAATAATTTATTTTTTGTATTTTTTAAATTAAGGAATAGACGCTAATAAAGACCACTGTGTATATACACACACTTAAAATGTTTAAATTACATAAAAGTTATTATTATTATTATTATCATTATATATAATTAGATTATATATTACAGTAATGCATTTACACATTTAACGTTGAGTTTTAATTATTATAATTATTTTAAAAACTGATTTGATTAGATTCTTAATACTTTATTGTTTAAATAATGTAATACTTTTACATTTCTTACAATGTTGGCATAAATGACAGACTAAACAAATATTTATTATTGGCAAAGTACAATGTTTCCACATTAAGGAAACAATTTAAAGAGAAAAAAACTTCACAATTTAAATATAAAATATTGTAAAAAAATATATATATATATATATATATATATATATATAAATAAAATACTGTGTGTATATATTTTTTAATATATAATATTTTTAATTAAATAAAAATTATTTGTTTTTTGAATTTTTATAAAATAAAAAAAAATATTAATACGCGTTTTAAAATAGATTCTTATTAGGTTCCTAATTCTGTAATGTTTAATAACGTAATTTTTTAATTAAGAAATAGAAGCAGTACAATAAAGACCACTGTGTATATACACACACTTTTAATAAAATATTTAAACAATATTAAAAATATTATCCTTACATAAATTATATTATTATAATCAAAATAAAATATGAAATTTTCCTCACATTACAGTTATGATAATAAGCAAAAAATAAGATTGTACTAAAAATGTGCTTCATTTTATTAAAAAAAAAAAAAAAAAAAATCTGTTTTCTTTTTCCTTTTCATTTTGAGGGTAAATACTGACATGTTCTCATGTTCTTTATAGGTTTTGTGAGACTTTGAGAGGTTTATAGACAGTCTGCATGAGTTTTAGAGTAAGTGACCTCATAAACAACGATGTTATTCTAAGTAGCAGGGGATAAAGAAAACACAGCTGTAATTGTAATAACTGAACCACCGAAACACACGACGTCCTCTGCACTGATGCTGCAGGCAAACAACTGTCTATTTACAGGATCACCTCCCTCTCTCTCTCTCTCACAGAGGAAACTAAGAGGGATATTGTACTGCGTGACTATCAGATGGAGGTGGCGGAGCCAGCTCTGAACGAAAAGAACATCATCATCTGCCTCCCTACAGGAAGTGGGAAAACCAGAGTTGCTGTGTATATCACCAAGAAACATTTGGAGAGGAAGAAGCAAATGGGACAACCAGGGAAAGTTGTCGTTTTGGTCAACAAGGTGCTGCACTGCTGTCCATTTACTACAAATGACAAACTCCTCTTTAACAAATAATAGTTAAAGAAATAAAACATTAGTAGTAATAATAATTTAAACTATAGTATTAGTCAAGAATATAGAACAAGACATCCTCTGATTTTGTTTGGTTAAATTATTTATTTAAATATTTAATATTTATTTCGTTAAATCCCAAACATGTCTCATCATATTCTTATAGGATCCTAAGATCTTGGTATCTGTCAATCAATTATTTGTTTGTTTGTTCAAACAAATATTTATATTTATCTTATTTATTTTTAATAAAGCTCAAACATTTATCATCAAATTCTTACAAGACCAAATGATACTGGTATCAAAACAATTCTTTATTTAAATTAATATCTAAACCTAATAATTTAATTTATTTTATTAAAACTCAAACAAAATTCTTACAAGGCCAAATAATCTCTGTATCAAAAATGTAATAATTCATTAACTTATTTATTTATTCATTTATTTATTTACATTTAATTACATTTTTATTTAATTTAATTTTAAATAATATACATATAAATATAATATATAATTTATATTTATTTAAATTGCTTATGTTCATTTTATTTTATTCAAACTCAAATTCTTCATCCAATTCTTACAAGGCAACAATCTTGTTATCTATAAAATTATTTATTTAATTATTTGTTTATTGTTAAAATAAATATTTAAATTGCTTGTATTTTATTAAAACTATCAACTTGGTATCTACAAGTTATTTATTTTAATATTTTATTCATTAAAATATTTATGTATTTATTTATTTTTTACTAAAACCTTTACATTTTTCTCATCAAATTCATACAAGTCAAAATAATCTTTGTATTTATGAATTATTCAAATATTTTTATTTATTAAAATAAATATTCATAATGATTTTACTCATTTTACTTTATTAAAACTCATTACTCCATTAAATTCTTACAAGGCAACAATCTATTTACAAGTTAATTATTTGTAATATTTTGTTCATTAAAATATTTATTTATTTATTTTATTAAAACATTTACATTTCTTAAACTCATACAAGTCAAAATAATCTTGGTAACTATGAATTACTGAAATATTTGTATTTATTAAAATAATTATTTATAATGATTTTACTAATTTTATTTTATTAAAACTCATTACTCATCAAATTCTTACAAGGCAACATAATCTTGGTGTCTATAATGTATTTATTTATTTATACCATCAACATTTGTCATCAAATTCAAGATGAGTACAATAAAAACAAGTAAAAATAATCTTATCATCTACGAATTATTCAAATATTTTTATTTATTCAAGTATAATTATAGAGTCAAAATAATCTTGGCATCTATGAATTATTGAAATATTTTTGTTTATTAAAATAAATTCATTGATTTACTCATTTTATTTTATTTAAACTCCTATTACTCATCAAATTCTTACGAGGCAACATAATCTTGGTGTGTATCATTTATTTATTTATTTTTGTTCAAATAAATAACTATTTATATTGATTTTATTTACTTATTCATTTTATTAAAACTCAAACATTTCTCATCAAATTCTTACAAGGCCAAATGATCTTGGTATCAACAACAATTTTAAGCAGAGCTCTTGTATCATTTGTGTTTATTCTTCGAATTTTAAGAAAAACATCTGAAACAAAGTAGTTTCTCAGATGAAACATCAAGTGTTCAGAACTATTTATGAGCAACTTCAGAGCAATAATGTTCTTTACTGCCCAGGCTGATTAGATCAACAGGCTCTGAACTGGATTCTTTTTCAGGACTCTGAGAAGAGAAAAAAAAATAAAACAGAAACTGGATGATGTTTGCTGTGGCAGCAGGGGGACTTTTTGTCCTGCTGAATCATGTCTTGAACTGCAAAACATCACAAAGCTTAGAAGATCCATATCAGCACAAGTGTGGTACAAATACACAACTCAGCACCTCAGCTGGTGCAGATTCCCTCTGAATAACAACCATCAAAAACGCCATGCAATGCCCTGGCGACCAACCAGAAAATTTTAGTCACCTAATAATGCCTTATAATGTCTTTCCAGGTACCCCTGGTCGAACAGCACTACAAGGCCGAGTTTGGGCGGTTTCTGAAGCACCAGTACTCATTGGAGCGGGTCAGTGGAGCCTCGCAGCTCAAAATCTCCTTCCCACAAATCATCGAGCAAAACGACATCATCATCTGCACAGCGCAGATTCTGGAAAACTCTTTGGCCAAAGCCAAGAACGGCGACGAGGACGGGATCAAGTTATCACGTAAGTCACATTTTCCTCCGCTCCCAGCATTTCAAACAATTATTTCAACACTCCGAGAGTCAGAGTCCAGTCAAATGGGTTCAGCTTCAGTTAGACGTTGAAAGGAGACCAGAGCTCCTCCTCTGAGGTTTCATGTGACAGTGTTTTTCCCCATCAGTCTTTGCTGGCAGATTCAGCTCTCCTGTGAGCCTCTCTGGCAGCGTCCGCCGCAAGGTGGGATTCCTCCTCTGTGGCATATGCTGTTTGTTGATTTCCCCCCCCCCTCGTTTTACTCTTAAACGCTTCATTATTTATTTTTTTTTCCGTCCACATGTCTGGCTGATCAAATTCAGTGGAGATTTGCTGTCATTTTCAGAGTCTAAGCTCCGTTTCACATCCCACTCCAGCCCTGAGGGGCCAAACAGGCAGCACCTTTAAAGTCTGATTTGTAAAACGTGGCCCCATCCACCCACCGCCTCACTGTCAGTGTGTGAAATGCAGACTAGCTTCTTTTTTTTTTTTCCCAGAGACCCCTGGGAGCGCCGGAAGGCGGCACAAAAAAACCTGTAAACTGAGCCGGTGAGAGTGGACTGAAGGTTTACAGCACCCGCCTTTGTTGATTAGAAACACATGCTAGAAAAAAAATGGTGCATAAGAACTATGAACAAAGTGTTATTAACATGCTTTGTATTGACAGTTCTGTCATGATCATCAAATTACAGCTGGCAATTAATAGTACAAATACAAATAACTGCAATTATAAAAGGAAAGTTTACTCAAAAATAAACATTCTGCCATCATTTTCTCTCCCTCATTTCGTTCCGAACCGGTATGACTTTCTTCCACGGAAAAACAAAAGGTGTTCTGAAGAACCTTGGGGACCAAACAACATTGGACCCCATTGACTTTCATATTGGGGCTCCAAAAAAAGGAAGCATTAATTAGGGCAATCATTAATCGCATCCATAATAAAAGTTTGTGTTCATATAATATATAAGTGTGTACTGTACATTCATAATACATGTATATATTTAAGAAATACATAGGGTACAACAGGCTAAAGGTGCCCGGGGTAAAAGGCACCTTTGATATTATTTTCCTCTAAAGCACAAAAATGTGGCGCAGCACTTTCCAAAACATTCGCTTTTCAAGATGCACATGCAAATTTGTCTGATCATCTGGACAGCAGCACAAAATTGTTTCTGTGCTTACTTTATCTAATATTTGATGTTTTTTTAAATATGGTAGATTTAAATAGCAAATGAGAATTGCTCAAATGAATGCATACATTTTGAGACAAATGTCTTCTTAATGATTTTCAGTTTTGTTTAAGATAATTAAAGCAACATATACAGTTTTTAAATAACAAAACGATTTGGGGTAAAATGCGCCCCTGCTGTTGGGGCTAAAAGGCAAAGTGCTCCCAGAATCTTATTAACATTATTTTGTTTCTGTACTTTAAAATATATTTTTATTACAATATATTTTACATTAACATATTTTAATGGCAATATATTTATTGAACAAAAATTAATTCTTTTAATTTTCAAAATAAGCAGTAAATTGTACAAACTTTGCTAAAGTGATTATTTTGAACAAGTATTAACTTATTTAAAAACATTATTAGTTATTATCAGCATTTATATCAACACTGTGTGCCTTTTGCCCCCATGCTGGTGAGCTATGAGATTAAGAAAATTGATTTGTATTACAAGTTTTCTGAAATGTTAAGTTTAAATATGCAAGTGATACATTAAATATGCACTCATTTGCATACATTTCCAGGACAGAAATCTAACCATTCGATAAACATATTAGAATTAAATGTTTTTACAGAAGGGATTTGGATTTTGGATCTTGTTTTAACACTCCATAAAAACATAGGTAACAGGAAACCATGTTTTTACGGAATAAAATGTTGTACAAATGAGGCAAATGATATGTACAAACCCTTCTGTAAATACTATCAAAATACAGATATAAAAAAAAAAAAATTATGTTTGGTGTATTTAAATGCTGCTGGAGTGGAGTGGAAAAAATATATATATATATATTATAATTGAAATCTACAGTTGGAAATAGACAATAACAAACACTTAAATGAGTATTTTGGATGTTTTCTTTCCAAAAAGGGCTCATAAAACTGCATAAAACAAGCAAACTTGGAAGTAGTCTCACACACTGATGGCCTGCCAAGAACACTGGCGCCATCTTCACAGTAACTTTAATAATAATAAAAAAAAACAAAACATAAAAAGCCTCATATTTTTGCCTATAGTTTCTTGCCTTAAGATGCCATTTAATCACATTAAACTTGGATTTCATAATATGTAAAATTAAGTTTCCCAAAAAGGGAAATTCTGTTGTTAATTACTCACCCTCATGTCCTTCCAAACCCGTAAGACCGTAAGACATAAGTGGTTAAACCGTAATGCTTTAAAGCTTTGAGAATACTTTTGTGCACAAAAAAAAAAGTTGTTGAATAAAGTTTTGTATTTATCATGCACAAAAAGTATTCTCATAACTTAATAAAATTACAGCTGAACCACTGATGTCAGATTGACTACTTTAACGAATTCCTTACTACTTTTCTAGCCCTTGAACATGGTAATTACATTGCTGTCTATTCAGGGACAGAAACCGCTCAGATTTTATCAAAAATATCTTAATTTGTGTTCCTAAGATGAACAAAGGTGTTACAGGTTTGGAACGACATGAGGGTGAGTAATTAATGATTTTTATTTTTGGGTGAACTATCCCTTATAATTTTAAGTATGACTGCACTATATCTGTACTTTTTTCCTGCACTGGAAGCTCCTGTGACCAAGACAAATTTATTGAGTGTGAAAACAGACTTGGCAATAAAGCTCTTTCTGATTCTGATGTTCAATTCTGATTCAATTCCTATACTTGCAGAGTTCACTCTGATGGTTATTGACGAATGCCACCACACAAAGAAAGGCGGTGTGTATAACCACATCATGATTCGCTACCTAAAACAAAAACATCGGAACCACCTTCTGAAGAAGCAGGACAAAAATCCAGTTCCGCTCCCTCAGATTCTGGGTCTGACGGCCTCACCTGGTGTGGGAGGAGCGATGAGCCAGGAGAGGGCAGAGGAACACATTCTCCAGGTAATAACGACGCCCGCTTCCAGTAATGCTTCTTCAACTTCTGCATTATTATGCTAATATACAGACAAAGCATGTGTTATTTGAATTGAGATATTGCAAGCAACACATCTTTCTATTGCACAAAAAAAAGTAATTAATGCTTTTAATCAGCAAGGATGCATTAAATTAGTTAAAAGTGACAGTAAACACATTTATAATATTACACAAGATTTCCATTTCAAACAACTGCTGTACTTTTGAACTTTCTATTCCTGAAAACAATGTATCAAAGTTTCCACAAAAATATAAAGCTTCATGCCTGTTTTTAACACGAATGAAAAACATGTTCCTTGACCAGCATATTAGAATGATTTCTGAAGGATCATGTAACACTGAAAACAGGAGTAATGATGCTGATAATTAAGCTTTGCATCACAGGAATAAATTATATATTTTTTATTTTATATTTTAAATTTCATATTTTAAATTGCAAAAATATTTTTAAATATTACTGTTTTTACTGTATTTTTCATTAAATAAATGCAGCCTTAGAGAGCATAAGACACTTCTTTGAAAAAAACATTTTAAAAATTGGAAACACTTTACAATAAGGTCTAGTTTGTTAATATTAGTTAATGCAGTAACTAACATGAACTAACAATAACAATACAATTGTCAAAAGTTTACACATACCTTGCAGAATCTGCAAATATTAATTATTTTACTAAAATAAGAGGGATCATACAAAATGCATGATATTTTTTTATTTAGTACTGACCTGAATAAGACATTTCACGTAAAAGGTGAAAACGAGAGAAAATAATAGCTGAATTTATAAAAATGAACTGGTTCAAAAAGTTTACATACACTTGATTCTTAAGACTGTGTTGTTACCTGAATGATCCACAGCTGTGTGTGTGTGTGTTTTTTTTTTTAAGTGATAGCCGTTCATGAGTCAATTGTTTGTCCTGAACAGTTAAACTGCCTGCTGTTCTTCAGAAAAATCCTTCAGGTCCCACAAATTCTTTTTGGTTTTTCAGCATTTTTGTGTATTTAAACCCTTTCCAACAATGACTGTATGATTTTGAGATCCATCTTTTCACACTGAGGACAACTGAGAGACTCATATGCAACTATTACAGAAGGTTCAAATGCTCACTGATGCTCCAGAAGGAAAAACGATGCATTAAGAACCTTTTGAACAGAATGAAGATTTTTCTTATTTTGCCTATATATATTTTTGTCATTTAGTACTGCCCATCAGAAGCTACAGAAGATACTTACATGTTTGCCAGAAGACAAAATAAGTAAAATTTACCATGATTTTTTTTAATGCATTGTGTTTCCTTCTGAAGCATCAGTGAGCATTTGAATCTTCTGTAATAGTTGCATATTTTACCCCTTATTTTGGTAAAATAAGATTTTGCAGACTCTGCACAGTGCATGTACTGTCAACTTTCGCCTTAACAGCGCATTAACTAATGTATTAGTAAATGTTGAAATTGGAACATTAAGATTAATAAATGATGTACAAGTACTGTTGTACTTAGTTTCTTAAAAGCACTACATGAACCTAAAGGATGGATTACACTATGATTTTGCTCAGATTTTTGCACTAATTTACAGTCTGGCAAGGTTGACGCTAGTTGTCCAAAGTCAGAGCCAGCCTGCAGATTTTGACAGATTTCTTTTAAGAAAAATCTATCCAGTCAGACGACAAAAACATGTTTGATATTTTCAGCTGGTTTCAGAACAAAAGGTTTTAACTGTTAGACACATGTCTGCATGAGTCTGTTGTGATCGGAATGACTTGAAAATCTGGTAGTGTGTGATCCTCAGTCGTTTAGTGTATAATGGCCAGTTTTATCTCTGTGACTATTACAAAGGCAGTAAGTGTATGATGCCTAGCGTTTTAAAATCTGTTCAGCTTAAAAAGTCACGTACCGTACTCCAGCATTTAGTTCTTGAATGGAATTAAGGAACTGTAATCATTAAGTGGAAGCAAATTGAAAAAGTCTTTACAAGTCCCATGCCTACCAGCAATGTGCATGTTACATGTTATTTAAACAAGACTGAGCAAATCCATATGTTGGCAAAAGCACATAATGTACATGTTCTCAAAACACAGACTCTGTAATACAGAAATTCTAGTTTCTGCTTTTCTTATCCAAAAAAAAGGAAGAAAAAAAAAAGTTATTTTTCTTCATGTCTCAAATCAAAAACCCAAATCTTCCCTAAGTGTTTTTCTCGATTTGACTTCTCCACACACACACACACACAGACACACACAGACACACACACACACATACACACACACACACACACACAGACACACACACCTCTCCCACATCTCTGTTTTCTCCACCGCAAAGCTGTTTCCAATGTTCCACGCGGCCCCTGTGCTGGAGGCAGCCATAAACCTCCGCATGCCTTTCATGCCTCTCCAGTCAGGACCCTGCATCACATTATTAGTCTGCTGGCCTGCTTTACCATGAATCTTTATGACAACAGCACCAAAGCCAAGGGAAACGCTTTTGCATTTTACATTAGCGGTTCTTAAAATCATCTGCATTTGTCCAACAAAGTGGAACAACAAAAATGCAAACAAACACCGTATAGCACAACCATTGTAGTCTAATTCACAATCAAATGACTTACGAATGTCAAAAGAAGGGATTCTAACAGTTAATTCAAGAATCAAAGGCCAATGTATAGACAAAACCAACGTTTTGTTATTTGTAAATGCAATTCAGTCATTCAAGGTCAGTTTATGTCCACTGATGTGTGATGCTATTGATCGGTTCGCAGCTCATCTGTTAGCCATCTCCAAACTGGAACTGTGAGTTTAACAGCATGTGTCTCATTATTTTGATTCATTACAGATCTGTGCAAACTTGGACGCTTCCACAATAAAAACAAAGACTTTCGAAGAAGAGGAGGCCAAAACACCATACAAAAGGATTGCAAAAGCACAAGAGAGGAAGGAGGTAATTCCACTTAATGTGTGTCATCGAATAAGTCTCATCTTAAAGGTGAAGTGTGTCATTTCTAGACCGCTAGTTTCTGATGGGGGTATCTGTTACACTGTATAAAACAAAAACATAATTTATGATGTTTTATGATGTTTAGTTGACTAAACTAAAAATTTGGTTTGTTAAACTTAAAAGCTGGGCTTGTTACCAAGCAGTCTTAAAATTTTAAGTTGAATCAGCTCAAATATATAAGTTGACACTTAGTACAACTTAACATTTCAAGTTGACTAAACTGAGTTGACTGAACATAAAATTTTAAAGGCAGCCAGGTAACAAATTATTTTAAGTTGAGTCAAGTTGTGTTTTACAGTGTAGTCAGGGGCCAAATTTACAAAACATTCTCAAGAATAAAACACTTCACAAAAAGTTATTAATATTTTATACTCCTAAAACACTGTACTTCTTAAAGGGATATTTCACCAAATATGAAAATTGTCATTTATTCAACACTCAAGTTGAATGTATGAATTTTTTTATCGTCTGTTGAAGACTTTGGTTAGGTCAGAATTTTCATTTTTGGATAAACTATCCCTTTAAGAATCAGGGTTCGTACAGATACTGTACAGATAAATTCAAGGACTTTCAAGGATTTTTCAAGCATTTTTTTTTATTTTCAAGGACTTCAAACAGAGATCTCAATTATCAAACAATGTCTTCTTTTTTAAATTCTAAAAAAAGATAAAGAAAAATATACCAATAAAGCAAAACGGCAAAAATAAAGCACATGCAAAGTATTACTACTAAAGTTTTACAAAGTACACTAAACTTTTACTATAGTAAAACCACAGTTAATGTTCTTAAAGGATTTGTATGCATGTATACTTTCTTTTTTCTTTGTTTTGTTTTTATGCCTGTACTGCCTTAATTGTTTGATGTTTTTTACGGTTTAAGAACTAAAAATTCCTGAAACCGCTCCGAAATCCTGATCAGAAACAAATGATTCACGATCCACACTCCTAGGTTCTGATATAAAGCAAAAGATTGACAAACCTGCTCCAAGGTTCCAATCTAAATCAAATGACTCACAATCCATGCTCCGACGTCCCGATCTGAATAATTACTCACAGACCATCTTTTCAGATCACAGACTCGGAGCGCTTTAAATGCAAAATGATTCGCAATTTTGAAGCGCTCCAACCGGATCGCATATTGCGAATCATTTGTTTTAGATCGGGACTTTAAAATCACGTATTGCGAATCATTTCATTTGAATCATTCAATTCACAAAATGATTCATAAACCCATTCCGATCTAAATCACACGCTTCGAAATCTTGATCTGAATCAAATTATTCACATTATGCAAAGTTCCACTCTCAATCAAACGATTCGCAATGCGTGTTTTGAAGTCCCGATCTAAAACAAATGATTCGCAATATGCGATCCGGTTGGAGCGCTTCAAAATTGCGAATCATTTTGCAATGCATTGGTTTAACTAGCAATTGGTTTGGTTTAACAGAAAATAGCAATATTCCTGAAGTAGTACTTGAAAAGTGCTTAAATTATTATATCTATGAAATAAGTGTTTAATTTTTTCAATAAGCACATATATTATATTATATATTGTATTATATATATTATATTGTATATACACTGGGCATTTGCTCCAGTAACGCTTGATAATATAAACAATGATCATTCATGATGAATTTGCATGACGTGGCTTTTTGCTAAATGAAAAACTTAGTAACTAACTAGTCAAACAGGGACCTTGTTTTTTTTTGTGTTTTTTTTTTTTTTAAATGTATAATTACAACAAATTTCGGCAGCATTTAGCACATATGAGTGTCCATACCACCTCTTAAAAAAAAAAAAAGCTTCTTAAGAATGATTTTTAAAATTCTTTTGGTGCCACTAACAGTGCAGAAACAAAACACTTCACATTTTAGAATTGTTTAGATATTTCTCAAAGTCTGTATAAACAGCAATAACAACACTAGGGCTTAAAGATTTAAAATTTTGCTCTGTCAACATTAAAACAGGAAATCATGAATACTGTACTGTTATGATGCTAGTATATTCATTTTAGATGTGAATTTCAAAACGTGACAGTAAAAACCTTCTGTGTCTATGGCATGTTAAAGGACCCATTTGGAGATGTGCTCAAGAAGATAATGGATGAAATCCACAACCATGCAGAACTGAAGCCCCTCTGTGAACCCGGCACTCAAAACTACGAACAGTGGGTCGTACAGAAAGAGCAAAATGGTGAGTTTACTGCCTTTTACAAAGACATTCAGATTTGTGACCCTGGACCACAAAACCAG
This sequence comes from Labeo catla, assembly GCA_012976165.1. NCBI lineage: Eukaryota > Metazoa > Chordata > Actinopteri > Cypriniformes > Cyprinidae > Labeo > Labeo catla. Next base: position 598,714 of record VONZ01000401.1, on the reverse strand, counting down.
TCTTATGTCGCTGGGGTATATTTGTAGCAATAGCCAAAAATACATTGTATGGGTCAAAATTATAGATTTTTCTTTTATGCCAAAAATCATTAGGAAATTAAGTAAAGATCATGTTCCATGAAGGTATTTTGCAAATTTCCTACTGTAAATATATCAAAACTTAATTTTTGATTAGTAATATGCATTGCAAAGAACTTAATTTGGAAAACTTTAAAGGTGATTTTCTCAATATTTTTCCCTCAGATTCCATATACTGAAATAGTTGTATCTCGGCCAAATATTGTTCTATCATAACAAAGCATACATCGATGGAAAGCTTATTTATTCAGCTTTCAGATGATGTATAAAGCTCAATTTTGAAAAATTCACATTTATGACTGGTTTTGTGGTCCAGGGTCACATATATGGAGGTTTACTGGGTCATTAGAAACCTGGAAATATCAGGAAAAGCCATTTTTTAAAGGCGGCATATAAATTTCCATAAATACAAATTGCTGGTGGCACCACAAAAACACACACAGTTTTAAACCTTCATTCATGAGCTGTGACGTCAAACACAGCAGACAGAGAAAATATAAGACCGTTACGTAGTTTTAATTTAGTGTAAATCTCTCACTGGTCTCCTACTACAATATAAATAAATATCTGCAATATATATGTTCCTTTAAAAAAATAATAATTCTTGGATGCTTTAGAACGGCTATAAAAACAGAAAGTGGCCAGATATTAACAACGTCTTTGAGTATTTGAGTAGAAATTCAAATCTGAGCATTTTTGTCTTGTACACTTCTCTGCATAAATGTATTATTTGTGAAAAATCCAGTAACCATGAACAAAATCCTGGTTATTGGTGAGGATCTTTGCAAAGCTCTTACTAAAATGTGGTTTCTATTTATCCACTATGTAACCACCATACTATGCAAAATGTGTCACAATAAGCCGCTGTAATAATAGAGTCTTCTTCCTGTTTTTAAAGGAAGAGGCTGTTATTTTATTGTGAACTCCAACGAAGTTTCTTTCTCATTAGAATGGCAGAACAGATTGAGTTGTCATAGAAAACTGTAGACAAAAAACAAACATTCTCAAAGACTGGTTATGACCAACTAAGAGCTCAAAACCTTTGTTTACGTTTCAACTTTGTTTTTTGTTTTTTTGTTTTTTTTTAAATCACTGATTTACTATTACAGTTTTTTGTTAATATTTTGAATTACATTTATTTTTATATTTCTGTTTTTATTTTAGTAATTTAGTAATTTTTGTAATTTTTTTTAATTGTTTTTATTAGGTTTTTTGTTATTTAGTTTTAGTTATTTTAGTACTTCAAATTAAGTTCAATGAAAATTGTTTTTGGTAACACTTTACAATAAGGTTCCATTAGTTAAATGTTAGTTAATGTATTAACTAACATGAACAAACAATGAACAATATATTTATTATAGTATTTATTAATCTTTGTTAATGTTAGTTAATGAAAATACAGTCATTCACTGTTAGGTCATGTTAATTCACAGTGCATTAACTAATGTTAAACACAAATTGTGATTTTAATAATGCATAATGCATTAGTAAATGCTGAAATTATCATTAAGATTAATAAATGCTGTAGAAGTATTGTTCATTCTTAGTTCTTGTTCATGTCAATGAACCTTATTGTAAGGTTAGGGACTTTAGAAAAAACAAACATCCTTAAAGACTGGTTATGACTAACTAGTATTCTAGTATAAAGCTAAAAACCTTGTTTTACCTTTTAACTTTGGTTACGGATAGTTTTTTTTAGTATCACTGATTTACTATAATAGTTTTTGTTTTAAATTAAATTTATTTTTATATTTTCTGCTTTTATTTTAATTTTTGTCAAAGTTTTGGTTTTATTGTTTTGGTTTTTGTGTTTGTTTTTGTTGTGTTTGGTCTTTTTTTTTTTTTAAATATCCTTTATTAGGTTTTAGGTTATTTACTTTTAGGTTATTTGAATACTTCAAATTAAGTTAACGAAAAAAAAATACTGAAAATGCTGCCTTATATTTAATGATTTATATTTATGATTCACTGCAAATGATAAAACTTAAATATGATTGTTTAAAAATGATGCTGAATGCATGTATGCATAATTGCATAACTTCAGAATTCATGGCAAGTTTGTTTTAAATGTTCATTTATTACTGATGAAATTTTTCTCTGTGGAGGAAAAGAATGGGATTTTTAGTTCCAAATCAAGAAAAAAAATGATGGATGTGCTAAATACTTTATATTATAGTCCAATGAGTGAATTATAAAACAAAGGATTGATCTTGGGGCCTAACAGGAGTTTTACTGCAAAACATTTATAAATATTGACTGTCTGTGTTGTTGACCAGCTGCTAAGGAGGAGAATCAGAAGGTGCGCGTGTGCGCCGAACATCTCCGCCAATACAACGAGGCTCTTCATCAGAGCAACACCATACGCATGTCGGACGCCTTCCGCTTTCTCGACAAATATCACAACGAAGAGCTGAAGACCAAATCCAGCCCAGATGAGGAAGGCACCGTTACAATCACAGACACCGAGCGATTCCTCTTCACTTTGTTCAAAGGTATCACAAAAATAGATGCACAGATCAGACTCGAATTTCCTAGAATAATGTGGAAATAGTCTTTTATGGGCATCTAGCAATTACATCTGTTAAAATAAAAAAGCAGTGAGCCAAGCGGAAGATTTATCATCATTTACTCATTCATCTTCCTGTTGTTGCAATCCTGTTTTATTTTCTTTGCAACACACAAAAGAAGATGTTTAGTAATGTCTGAGCACTTCTGATGAAAGTTGATGTTGCTTTATACTGTAAGAAAGAGAACAAGCATAAGAACAACATAAGAGGGACTTTTTTTTTTAAACAGTGTTATTGTTAAACTATGGAAGCCCGTAGGTTTTTGCAACTTCTCATCTCACAACTCTGACATTTTTTTTGCCAGAATTGAATGATACAAACTCACAACTCTGACTTTTAGAGAGTTTACATCTCACAATTCCGAGAAAAAAAAGTTTTGAGTTTGTATCATGCAGTTCTGACAAAAAAAAGTCAACTGCAAGATAAAAAGTTGCAATTACCTTTTCTTATTTTTATTCAGTGGCAGAAATGGGCTTTCATATTAAACAATGTTATTTTAGTATTGATAATATTCTAAAGTTTTATTTTTATATTTTGTGTTGTCATTTTACTTTTTAGTAAAAGTTTTGGTAATTTGGTTTTTGTAATTATTATTAGTTTTAGTATTTTTTGTTTTTGTAGTTGTTTTAGTTGTATTTTTTCGTTCCGTTTTAGCACTTTAGTACCATTTTAGTACTAAAAAATCTAACTGATAATACTAGCTTTTTTGTTGCTAATATTTTATTTTATGTAATATTCATTTTAAGTAATGAATTTTTTAAATGTGTTTTTTTTAGTTAACAATAATAACCAATTAACCAAAACTACTAAAAACAGTTTTCTGTCATTTAAATAAAGCTGAAACAAAATAAATATTAAATTAAAAAATGCTAAATTTAAAAAGCATTTAAGGAAAAAAAAGGAAAAAAGAAATATTCATTTGGCAATTAACTGAAATAAGATAAGTTTAATCTAAAATAAAATAAAATGACTAAAAAATGTATTGTATTGTATCATGCAATTTTTGCTAGAATTGCATGTTACAAACTCTTAACTCTGACTTTTAGAGAGTTTATATCTCAAAATTCCGAGTGGGGAAAAAAAAAAAAAAATCTATATATTTTTTATTTTTATTTTATTTTATTTAATAAAATAAAATAATTGTGTTTATTTATAAAATAATATTTATTATTTATATTTAATTTGTTTATTATTTATTTAATTTCTGAACTTTTTTTGTTAATAAATAACTTTAAGAATAATATCCCTATTAACTAAAACTACTAAAAACTGTTTTCTGTCATTTAAATAAAGCTAAAATAAAACAAATATTAAACAAAAAAAAAATGCTAAAACTTAAAAAGCATTTTTAAAAAAAATAGAAATATTCATTTAGTAACTTAATGAAATAAAATAAATCTAATCTAAAATAAAATAAAAAATAAAATAGACAAAAGCACATAAAATTAAATATTAATAATTAATACTAAAACAACACTGTTTTGATGAACTACAGGAACTATAGGAAGGATTAAAAATAAAGGATTAAAATGTGTCCAGACATCTTGTTGCCTAACACTGATTTACTCTTTGTATCGGTTTCTCTTAATATTTAACAGACAATAAAGGAAAGCTGCAGGAGCTGATGGGAAAGCCGCAGTATGAAAACAACAGTCTGGCCCAGCTGAAAACCAACATCCTGAAGGAATTCACCACCAGAGAGAAGGCGAGAGGCATCATATTCACCCGGACACGCCTCAGCGCCATCGCTCTCTGCCAGTGGATTCAAGAAAACCCCAAGTTTGATGAAGTGGGAGTCAGTGCCAGCTATCTGATTGGTGGAGGAGATCAGAGTGTGGTGAAACCAATGACTGCTGTAAGTCACTCTCAAACTGAGCAACTAATGTGTCTGTTCTGCATTCATTTAAATGATTGTTCCAGGCTGCATTTGTGACGCAATATCAATTTCAATAAAATAATGTCCTGACATTTTTAGGCAGAGCAGAAGGACGTGCTGAACAAGTTTCGTGACGGACAGATCAATCTGCTAATAGCCACCACTGTAGCAGAAGAGGGTTTGGACATCGCTGAATGTAATTTCGTCATACGCTATTGTCTTGTGACCAATGAGATCGCCATGATTCAGGTGCTCACTTCTAAAGATGCTCAACATGATGCTACACTCCTTTTTGCCTGTTTCTAAGGGCTTGTAGTTGTTCTATTTGCTTCGATCAGTAGTTACTTTATATAGACGCCATATGGCTCTCAGGCTGGTTGCATACACCTCACATCTGCACCACTTAAATGTGTTACAGGAACCAAACTAAAAGTTTTCAACAATCAAATTAAGCAGTTTATAGCTAGTCTGTGTTCATCATTTTCATAACAAGCAATAGGCCAACTTCTAACACCAATTTTAAACAGCCATTATGAAATTAAAAACTCAATATAATAACTTCCCGTATACTTCCCCCAAAAGAAAGAGTCACTATAAAGCTAGATGTGGTTACACACAATATAGTACTATTAGTACAGTATAGTATTGTATTATAGTATAATACAGTAAATAATACATGACATGTCATGTAAAATATACACTACCAGTCAAAAGATTTTTAATGTTTTTTGAAAGTCTCTTCTGCTCACCAAGACTGCATTTATTTGATCCAAAAAATACAGCAAAAGCATTAATATTGTGAGATATTTTTACTATTTAAAATAACTGCTTTCTATTTGAGTATATTTTAAAATGTAATTTATTTCTGTGATCAAAGCTAAATTTTCAGCATCATTACTCCAGTCTTCAGTGTCACATGACCCTTCAGAAATAATCCTACTATGCTGATTTGCTGCTGAAGAAACATTTATTATTATTGTTATTATTAGGAATATTTAAAACCGTTACGTACATTTTTATAGGATTTTTTGATGAATAGAAAGAATTTGTAATGTTTATAAATTTATAATGTTACATGATAAAGACATTTATAATGTTACAAAAGATTTCTATTTCAAATAAATTATGTTCTTCTGAACTTTCTATTAATCAAAGAAACTTGAAAAATTCTACTTAGCTGTTTTCAACATAATAATAATTAGTAATAATAATAATACATTTTAAATACAGTTTTTGAACAGCAAATCAAAATATTACAATGATTTCTGAAAGATCATGTGACTGGAGCAATGATGCTAAAAATTCAGCTTTGAAATCACAGGAATAAGTTACATTTCAGATAGAAAACTTATTTTAAATAGAAAAAATATTTTAAAATTTTACTGATATATTGCTCTTGTGTGTGTGTAATTTTTATTACTCCAGTCCTCAGTGTCATATGAACCTTCAGAAATCATTCTAATACGCTGATTTGCTGCTCAAGAAACATTCCTTCCTATAATGAATGAAAACAGCTGTCGGTTCATATTTTTGTGGAAACAGTGATAGATTTTATTTTTCAGGATTCTTTGATGAATAGAAAGTTCAAAAGAACAGCATTTATTTGAAATAGAAATAATTTGTAACAATATAAATGTCTTTACTGTCACTTTTGCTCAAGTTAATGCATCCTTTCTAAATAAAAGTATTAAAGGCCCCAAATTTTTTAACAATTTAAAAAAGGCCAAATATTGAGATTTTCAGCCTGGTGTCTACTATATCAGTCCGTCACTACTGAAGTAAATAAATGATCAGAGACTTACTGTACTAATTGAACACTGCCGATTTGAGCTTGTATTCTCATGCTGAAGTATCTGAAGTATCAACATGAATGAAGAGGTAAGAAGTGCCATTTTTCCCTCTCTGCAGGCCCGTGGTCGAGGAAGAGCGGAAGACAGCAGTTACACGCTGGTGGCGGAGTCAGGATCTGGGGTGGCAGAGAGAGAGAGCGTTAACGAATACAGGGAAAAAATGATGAGCAGAGCTATTGCCAAAGTGTGCAAGATGAATCCAGCCAATTACGAGAAGAAAGTGAGAATCTACTTTAATAAACACACGCCATTATATACCTCATATACATGTAAAAGAAACATTTTTTGGTTGTGTGCAGATCAGAGAGTTTCAGATGCAGGCCATAATGGAGGAGAAGGTGAAGATAACGAAGAAACAGCAGAAGGGAATGATGAAGGAGCCGCCATCTAAAATCAGTCTGAGCTGCAGGCAGTGCAGTGTGTTTGTTTGCTCTGGAGAAGATATTGAGAAGATCGAGAACATGCACCATGTCAACGTCACAGAGCAATTCAGGTAAAAACCACTGTGTCACACAAATACCTTAAATACCCACACAAATAAAGCTGACTTTCACACAAACAGTGTTTATCCTGCATGACGATGGTGGTGAAGACAGTGATAAATCGGTAAATGTTAATAATGTTAATAAATGTTGTAAAAATGTGTAAAAATGTTAATAAATGTTGTTGATGTCTGCAGTAAGCTGTTTACAACGCGAGAGAACACATCACTACAGAAGCGGCTCTTGGACTATGAGACCAACGGAGTCATTGCGTGCAAAAATTGCGGACAGGTGCGTGCTGACTTCAGCTCTTCCCTTCAAATAAACACTCTTTGCATTACTGCTGAGCATAAAAGTGGTTTGGCAAAAAATTCAACTCACTCTTAAAAACATCTTATTACACATCTGTGAACTTCATAGAACCACAGTAATGCAAGAAAATACACTTGGCTTAAAGGAATAGGTCACCCAAAAGTGAAAATTTGCTGAAAATGTACACAGCCTGAAGTAATTTTAGAACGTAGATGAGTTTGTTTCTTCAACAGATTTGGAGAAATGTTGTATTGCATCATTTGCTCATCAGTGGATCCTCTGCAGTGAATGGGTGCCGTCAGAATGAGAGTCCAAAAAGCTGATAAAAACATCACAATAATCCACAAGTAATCCACATCATTCCAGTCCATCACTGAAGCCAAAAGCTGCATGTTTCTAAGAAACAAATCCATCATTAAGGCATTTTTAACTTGAAATACTGCTTTTAGCTAAAGTCCAGTGAAAACGTTGTTTCGTCTGAATCAGGAAAGAAATATGCACAGATCAAGTAAAGCAAACAAGCAAAAACAGTCAAAAATGTATCTATACAAATGTTGATGAATTTGTTATGAGAGGACAACAGGGGATGGTTTTTGGATGGAGGAAGTGTTATTATGAACTCATGTATTTTCCTGAAGCAACAGTTAAAAAGTCAAAAATCCCTCAATGATGAATTCGTTTCTTACAAACACAAGAGTTTTTCACTTCACAGTATGTTAACTGGTGGACTGGACTACTTGTGGATTATTGTGATGTTTTTATCAGCTGTTTTGGACTCTCATTCCGACAGCACCCATTCACTACAAAGGGTCAATCGGTGAGCAAATGCTACAGTAAATCTGTTCCCATGAAGAAACAAACTCAAATGGTGAATGCCTTTTCAGCAAATTTTATTTTGGGTGAGCTATTGCATTAAGGTCTTTTAAACTGTTTACAAAAAAAAATACTGTAAAAAAAAAAAAAAAAAAAAAAAAAAACTTAAAAAAACCTGATATTAGGGATAGGCAGTATATTTATAAATATATGATTAAAATATTAAATTTATGTATATGTGAGTTAATTATCTATGTATCATTATTTATTCTAAATATAATTTAAGCATAAAATATAATTTTAGACTTTAAATAATTAGATAGATAGAGTGAGAGTGAGAGAGCGAGAGAGATAGATAGATAGATAGATAGATAGATAGATAGATATGCATTTGCTTTAAAATTTAGTTGAATATGATCAAGGCATGTTTTCCAAAGTTTTGCAGTAAAATTTCTTGAAGTACTGGTACTTAGGTAGAAACCTATACATAGGAGCCTGATAAAAATGCTTATTTAAAAGAAAAACATCAGATGGACTTAGAGGCTTTTGCATCAGACTCTTCATATATAAAGTAAAATACTTTGTACATCACCCAGTCCTCTATACATCATAAAGTATGCATTTCCTTTAATATGCATTCTTTTTTAAATCTTACTTTTTGTCTCGTTCCTGATCAGCAATGGGGCTCGATGATGCTGTATAAGAGCATTGAGTGTCCCTGCCTTCATATCAAGAATTTTGTGGTCACATACGGCTCCAAAAAGAAGACATTCAGCAAATGGAGCGAGCTGCCCATAAAGTTCCCTGCGTTTGATTACACTCAGCATGCTGATCTCCTTGCAGAGGATTCAGGAGAAGAAGACATGGATACTGACTGAAAGAAAAAGTGCAGAAGATATTTAAACTCATCACTGGCATAATCAGAAGTTACAACCTGTAAAATAATGCATCTACCAAGTCTGTTCTGTTGCAAGCACTGGCAATTCTCAACATGATGTGGGTCAATGGACACTAACTTCCATCTTTTGTTTCATCTCAGGTGGCACTTTTGAAATTCTAATGCACTTTTCATCTCACAATTCTTTTTTTTTTCCCTGCCACAGAATAAAAAAAAAAATAAATAAAAAAAAAAAAAATTTACATTTGAATTTCTCTCTCTCAATTTCAACTTTTCTTCCCAGAATTACGTGTTTATATATTGCACTTGTGTGTTAACATCTTACAATTCTGACAAAATGTGAGAAAATTAGGCAACTACCTATTTTTTTTTTTTGGTCCCTTAACAGAAATGGGCTGCCATAGAAGTCTCGTAATAAAGCCCAAAAAACGGTTTGCATCAGCACCGCTCATTAGCAAACTACCTTAACTAAAACTGCACTGAATGAAGTGATTTTGATTTATTTCCCTGTCAGGGCTTTTGAAATGAATGTTTTGCACTGTAACATCTAATGCATGTGGAATCACAATGAAGCTGTGCAATCGCAGTCTGTCATGCTGATTTTGTGTTTTGAGCGTTTCTGTACATGCAGATTTACTCTAGAGGATATCATACAGCATGCTATTTGGAGTAAATACATTAAAATGACCCTTTATGCGTCATCTGTTTTCTTTCTCGCATGAACAGTCTTTGATTATGAATCATGCATTCACAGAAAAAAAGATGGACCATCAGGACAGAGTGTGACACATACTCTCTCACACACCTGTTCAGGTGTTCTCAGGAGGACACGGGCTCCCATTGAGCAAACGTCACCTGAGAAAACCTGTCAAGAAACTAGCTCTCATTATGCATGACAAGTCCCGAATGCTCAACAAGTTTTACCAGTGTCAAAGTACTTCCTTATTCTTATACACTCTTTAAACACACACTCACTGAAAATTTGGACACACCTGCACCTTCTTTTTTGTGATCATTTTGTACAAGCTGGAATGACGTTGTGTTAAAAACGTGGTAAAAATGAAATTCTGCTTATATTTCAGGTCTTTCTTAATTCAGATTCCAGCTCTGCTCACACTAGACATTCATCATACTGTCCATCATATCATATATCATATACAGTTGAGGTCAAAAGTTTACATACACATTGCAGAAACTGCAAAATGTTCATTCAAAATCGTAAAAAACACAATGTGCATCTTATTTTTTTATTCAGTACTGGTCTGAATAAGGTATTTCACATAAAGGATGTTTACATATAGTCCACAAGAGAAAATAATAGTTAAATTTATAAAAATGACCCTGTTCAAAAATTTACATACATCTGATTCTTAATGCTGTGTTGTTACCCGAATGATCCACAGCTGTTTTTTTTTGTTTGTTTTTTTTTGTCTAGTGATTATTGTTAATGTGTCCCTTGTTTGTCCTGAACAGTTAAACTGCCTGCCATTCCTAAGAAAAATCCTTCAGGTCCCACAAATTATTTTTTTTTTCAGCATTTTTGTGTATTTGAACCCTTTCCAACAATGACTGCATGATTTTGAGATCCATCTTTTCACACCGAGGACAAAAGAGTTGCTCTTATGCAACTACTACAGATGCAAACACTAACTGATGCTCCAAAAGGAAACACGATGCACGCTGGAGGGTGAAAACTTTTTAAATTTAAGGATCAGGGTAAATTTAACTTATTTTGTCTTCTGGATAACATGCAAGTATCTTCTGTAGCTTCTGAAGGGCAGTAATTAATAGAAATATATTATATTTAGGCAAAATATAATAAAAAAAAAGGAAAAAAAAAAAATGTACATATCTTCATTCTGTTCAAAAGTTTTCACCCCCGGCTCTTAATGCATTGTTTCTCCTTCTGGAGCATCGGTGAGCATTTGAACCTTCTGTAATAGATGCAAACGAGTCCCTCAGTTCTCCTCAGTGTAAAAAGATGGATCTCAAAATCATATAGCCATTGTTGGAAAGAGTTCACTTACACAAAAATGCCAAAAAAGGAGGAAAAGAAGGATTTTTCTAAAGAACAGTGGGCAGTTTAACCGTTCGGGACAAACAAGTGATTCATGAACAACTATCACTAAACAAAACAGCTGTGGATCATTCAGGTAACAACACAGTATTAAGAATGAAGTGTATGTAAACTTTTAAACAGGGTCATTTCTATAATTATTTTCTCTTGTGAACTATATGTAAACATCTTTTATGTGAAATCTTATTCAGGTCAGTACTAAATAAAAAATATCATGCATTTTTCACATGGTCCTTTTGTAACATGCAAAATACAGTGTTTATATATATATATATAGGGAATATTCATGTTTACAAATATTATTTGTACATACTGTAAATAAATCAAGCCTTTCTGAAGCGTGTGCGAAGTTTTGACTAATAATGCATGTCCCCAATAAAAAAAATAAATAAAAAAACCATACAGTAAAAGACACATAAAATTCGTACTATCCAGTATTCATTGTTATGGCTGCATCTATAATTACATATAACAATTTTTAGAACATTTCTGCAGTTGTACTGGCATTCATATTTTAAAACCTGCCACATAAATCCATACACCAAAAAGCATGGATAAACAGAACACACCCAGAACAGTTCAAAACTCTGACATCATACTGAAAGCCTTAGAAATTTAAGTTATGTTCGAACAAAGTTTCCAAAGAAACTTTTCTGAAAAAAGCTGAGGTAAAATTACAAAATATTTACCACTCACTCACCATTTACCAGTGACTAATAAAATGCAAGCAAATCAGTAGATTATGTGACTATTTGTACATACGGTTAGATGTTTTTCCATGCACTGAAGTCCAAGATGCTCTCTGGACCATCTTAAAGATGCAGGAGAACATGATCATCATGTTTTGCACAAACATCTGGAGTTCATGCCAGCTCAAGATCAAACTACTATTAAATAACTATCAAATATGTAATGAAAATGTTTGCATTAGTTCATAAAACAATGCACTGAAGCATTTTCACTGATAGTCTTAGACTTTGGAGCCATTGCATCTAATGAAATAAACTCAAGTCTAATGTGACTGAAATGAAAGTAAGTCTGTCTTAATTTGATCTCTTACAGTCAAAGCAGACCGGTTGTGCTGAACTCGAGAGCCACAGCTGTGGTACTGAAATAGAACAGAGTTACAAGCGCTCAAGGAGGGAAGCACATGCTAAACGCACTCCGATGGAAAGTTGCGCGGAATGCTGATTCTGAGGAAGTTTTGCCACCCTTCCTTCACTCCAGACTCAATGATGCATCGGAGGAAGTACATTTTTAACCTGGAAAATTGCAATCGGACGGAATAAAGCGCAGCTGTCTGTCTAACTCTTGCATTAACGCAGACAAAGGTGACTAACGATCTGTTTCAGGACAGACAGAGGTCAGAAATACTCAGCGTCAGTGGATTCCTAGAGGTTGGATGCGCTTTTTAGAAGTTCCTGCGCAATTATGGTCAGTACTTGTTTTTGTTTTCCTGAGGATTGTTGCGTTTTGTACACACGGTGTGGACTAAAAAGTTACTTTGGTTTAAAAATTGGGTGTGTCAGTTTGAACGCAACTTCTGTGATACCTAGAGCAATTCATTAAAGCATGTTTTAACACAGTATGTTTTTCTGAGGTGATCTGTGAAGCGCAGTTGTTTTTTGCCTTACCTGTAGGGCTGTAATAAGGTGTGCGTGGCGCTGGTCGGGGCGGTTGTCGTCATCACGCTCATCGTTATTCCCACGGCAATTTACGTAAACAGTGAGTGGCAACTTCTTCATCATCTCATCTGAAATTTTAAATAATTTCTAAGAAATCACTTTAAAGTGTCTGTACATCATAACCTAGTAAGTAACACTTAAACGTGTTATTTCTTGGCATTACAGTTAACAACTCTGAGTTAACAATGGATTAATCTTGGTACTTTTGTAAGATTCAAAAAAATGAAGCAATTATGGGGAGATAAACCACAAACGATCGTTATTTTGCTTGTTAACGATTCTGTAACGGTCATTTTCGCGGCGCGAAATCTGTTGGTGAGGTTCGATCTCCCTCATAATGCTTTTGTCTTTAACATCGATTTTCTAACATCTTAAACAGAACACACATAGACACAAGTCTATAATAGTGGAAAAAAAAGTTTAAAGAAGCATTTTCAAACACCGCAATCCCAAAAGTTTAAAGACAGTCAGAATGCAGAAATTAGAAATCTCTTATCCTTGAGGAGGTAACCATAGCAACAGCTGCTCATCGCTTTCTGTTTATGAAGGTAAATAAACAAAACGTAAAACTGTCATAATTTATAACGTTGTAGATTTACTTGTCAGGTATGTATACTGTATATATCCGTATTAATTAATAAAGTGTTCTAAAAAAAAAAAAAAAAAGTGAGTTGACCAACTAGCGCCCCCATGTGGACAGCAAAGAAACTCTTGTTGTAATGTGAATGCCCTTAACTGCATTATATTTTACAAATTAGTTATACTATATACAAGCTATATTAAAAAAAAAATAAAAAAAATAATAACAACAACAACAACAACAACAATATATATGCATGTAAAAAATAATACACTGCCATTCAAAAGTTTGGGATCAGTAAGACTTGTAATGTTTTTAGAGAAGTCTTTTTTTGTTTATCAAGGCTGTTTATTTGGTTAAAAATACAGAAAAAACTGTAATATTGCGAAATATTATTGCAATTTAAAATAGTGGTTTTCTATTTTAATATACTTTAAAATAGAATTTATTGCTGTGACCAAAGCTGATTTTTTTTTTTTTTAGCATCATTACTCCAGTCTTCAGTGTCACATGATCCTTCATCATCTATCATTCTAATATGCTGAGTTATCGTCAATGTTGGAAACAGTTGTGGTGCTTTTTTTGGAACATGTGATGCTTCTTTTAAAATTCTTTGAGTTAAATGTTAAAAAAGAACAGCATTTATTTAAAATAGAAATCTTTTGTAGCAATATACACTGCCGTTTAAAGTTTGAGGTCAGTATTTTTTTTTCTTCTTTCTTTTTTTTGAAAGAAATTAATACTTTTATTCAACAAGGAAGAAGTGTGATAGTAAATACATTAATTGTTAGAAAGGACTTCTGTGTGTAATAAATACTGTTCTTTTAAAGTCTTTATTCATCAAAGAATAGAATCAAAGAAAAAAAAAAAAGAATCAAAGAAATTATAATAAATCAGCATATCAGATTCATTTCTGAAGGATCACTGAAGACTGGAGTAATGATGCTGAGAATTCAGCTTTGCATCACAGAAATAAATTATATTTTAAAGTATACAGCATTTCATAATAGCATTTCAAAAACTTACGTGTGGAGACGGAGACTGCTGAATGCGCACCGTTTATTTTCCTTGTTTTGCAAAAGAATAATGTTTTGTTGATATTGTGAGTGTACTCAAATAATAGTAGATCCTCTACAGATTTAAATGATGTATTACTTTTATATGTACGATCAAAAACGAGCCAGCATTTTAGGTCCTTTTTGCTCGTGTCATGAAAATATGCAATTTGGGCCGCCGGCGCCACCGTCCACCCCAGGAGGTTAAAATAGAAAACCTGTTATTTTAACTTCTTATAATATTTCATAATATTACAGTTTTTTCTGTATTTTTGATCAAATATATGGAACTTTGATGAGCATAAAAAACATTTTAAAAAAAATCGTCCTGATCCCAAACGTTTGAATGGTGGTGTATATTAAAATCTATTAAATACATAAAATAAAACCTATACATAAACTATAAAATGTGAATTTCTGTCTAAATAGTTGAAGACTGAAACTTAAGCTGTTTTCCTTCACTGTGTTTTCAGGAGATGACTCTGCAGTAAAGAGAACGTATTCTTTTGACGATTTTTACAATGATACCATTAGGTATAAAACATACAGTCTCCACTGGATATCAGGTACGACTCCTGAAGGCGCTTCACATGGTCCCTTTTTTTTCTCGTAATGACCTCTAAATCACCCTGACACATATACTCTGCTATCTCATTTTCCACCAGACAATGAATACCTCCACAAAACCAGCCAAGGCCATATTTACTTGCACAATGCTGAAACGAAGGAAAGCTCAATGTACCTGAGCAACTCAACATTTGTAGGTTCCCTCATATGACAGTTTGAAAGTCTTGTTTCATTAAATAATCTGATTTCTCACATCTTTTATGTTTAACATGCATGTAAATTCCACTCATTTGCTGTGATTGGAATTGATTTTCAGGGCCAAGTGGATGCCACAGATTACATATTGTCAGCAGACAGAAAGTTTGTCGCCTTTGAGAGCAATTACTCAAAGGTAATTTAACTGCACTAAAATTAAAAACACTTCATAAGTGAACATTAATACTGTGACTCATGCTGATGTTTCTAACACATGCGTGAAATGCATCAACAGCTATGGCGACACTCCTACACTGCCTCCTACCATATTTACAACATGGAGTCTCAGTGAGTAAAGATGTTACTACAATAAGGCTATCAAAATATAGGGTTTCCATGTGCATGGCAAAATTATATAATTCTGAAACAGTGATATCTGGACTTGGGAAAGTCCTAAAAATGTTTCAGTATATTTCAAACTCACATTATTGTTCACTCTCAGAAAAAAAAGGTACAAAAGTTGATCACTGGTACAGTACATTTTCATAAGGTACACTTTTGTACCTTCTTGTACCCCTAAATGGTGCATATTAGTACCTTAAAGGTTCATATTAATACCTAAAGTGTATGCTTTAGTACTTAAAGTACTTTAGTACTTTTTTTTTTAATGAGAGTGTTCAGTGTGATTAAGTTTAGGGGAAATGTAATCTCAGAAAATGTTTTGTTTCATTGGAGACCTTAGTACGCTAGTAAGTATAATATTTTGAATACACTAATTCCAACTAATGATAATGTTATACTGACTTTAATGTTTCTCGTTTTCTGTTGGATTCAGGGAATTTCTCTCCAACGTTCAGATTCCACCTTTAACGCAGTTCTTAGTGTGGGCACCAACAGGAAATAAACTGGTGAGTTACAAACAGTAGCACATAAATAAATAAATAAATAAAAACAGATCATAACAATCCAATTATTATACTGCATTATTGGAAGGCTCTGGTTTATAAAATCATTGCAACTGACAGAATTTGAAGTTTTTAAGCTCACTATAGGTTTTTCCACCATGACAAGAAAACTTGAGCTTTTCTTACTCGTCTTTGTTTTTTAATACATTTTATATCTTTTTTACATTTTATTGTTATATTCATTTATTTGTATTTTTATTTTTTGTTAATTTTATTTAATTATTTGTTTTTTATTCAATTTATGCATTGGTTAAGCTTTTTATTTTAACCTTTTTGTTTATTTTATTTTAAAGGACAGTGCACAATAAGTGACATGAGTACTTGTGTCCATCATGTATATGTGCAAGATTTAGCCATACAGACTTTTTTTTTTTCATATGTAGACCCAGGTTAATGGGGTTTAAAAAAATAAACATAAAATGATATGGTTTTAGAGGTTGATGGCAAGAAAAAGAAGAGGGAAAAAAAAGTGTTCAAGTTTACAAACTACAATAAATAAATAAAATAAATATATTTGTTAGAATAGGACAATATTTGGCCAAGATACAACTGTTTAAAAATCTGGAATCTGGGGGTGTTTAAAAAAAATAATAATAAAAAAAATAATAATAATAATAATTGAGAAAATCGCCTTTAAAGTTGTCCAAATTTAGTTCTTAGCTATGCATAATACTAATCCAAAATTAAATTTTGATATATTTATGGTAGGAAATTTACAAATTATCTTCATGGAACATGATCTTTACTTAATATCCTAATGATTTCTGGCATAAAAGAAAAATCAACAATTATCAGTTTATCGAAAAATCAATAATTTTGACCCATACAATGTATTTTTAGCTATTATTACAAATATACCTTTACTACTTAAGACTGGTTTTGTGGTCCAGGGTCACAAATATGGTTTTAGGCTATATAAATACACATGCTATGCCTTTCCTTGCCTAGCTTTGGTTTGTGAAGCTTTTGGTACAAGCCAAATTCTGGTTTTATCACTTGACCTCAGAGTTTATAGTAGATTACCTTTAAAATCTATTCATTAAATTAATGGTAATGAGTAAGCTATAACATAGAGGACCTTAGTGTGTCCCCTGATCTCATGCAACCCAATATATTCAGGAAGATATGCTGTTTAATGATTGCAATCAAACAATATTACAGTGTTACCTTATTATGTTGCGTTAATGACCGTGCATCGCCCACAGGCTTACGTCTGGGATTATAATATTTACCTCAAAAAGAATGCCACTGCTGAGGCCATACAAGTTACTCATAATGGAGAAGCCAACAAAATTCTCAATGGGGTTCCAGACTGGGTTTATGAAGGTAACGTCAAATAATGCATTTACACACACAAACATTCATTCATACCTGCTCATGTGCCATCTGCTGCTTTTCTTGCCGGACAGAGGAAGTTTTTGCATCCAACGAAGCCATCTGGTGGTCTCCGCAGGGGAAATATCTGGCTTATCTACAAATCAATGACACTGAAGTTCACAAGATTGAATACTCATTGTACGGAAATGACCAGTATCCCACCACAGTATTTATCCCCTATCCAAAAGTAAGCAAATATCCCAGTGATTTTACAATTTGTTTATTTTGAGTTTAACAAAAACATATTCATATTCAAATTTGCAAGGTGAAACATTATTGGTCCTGTTGGCCTAATTGTCTCATTTTACAATTTCATTCAAAATATAATTTCGCTACTAAACTGTTGTTCTGCTTACAAAGGCAGGTTGTGTTATTCCCAGAGCAAGACTGTTTGTAATTGACGCGGAAAACCCATCCAAACAAACTGAAGTGGTGGTACCGAAGTCGGTCGGCATAGGGTGTGTCCCTCTTATGTTTCTAGTTTCACATGTTCACACAAAGCCTCACGTCTGAAACATAAGTTTTCACAGCATTAGAGGTCAGAATAATGTTATTTTTATTGCTCTTTTCTCAGCGATCACTATCTGAGAACAGTCACCTGGGTCACAGACCAACGACTGGCTGTTCAATGGCTTCCGCGCCGGCAGGACAGCGTCCTTCTGCAGATCTATGACTACGATGGCACAAACTGGAAAGAAACCTTGGTGAGAATCAACAACGCAGTTGCTTTAGGCAGTGGTTGCTACATTATTTCAGTCTGGCCAATCAACAAATCAGAATACAATCATTTCGTTTGAGCTTTCTTTCTACTGTTGCAGACTTTGGCACATACAGCATTTAGTACGTAATAGTACTTATCTTAAAGAGATAGTTCACCAACAAAAATTTTATTCTAATATCATTTATTCCCCCTCAAGTTGTTTCAAACAGTATGAGTTTCTTTCTTCTACTGGACAGAAAAGAAGATATTCTGAAGAATGTTGTTAACCAAACAGATGACGGTACCCTTTGACTTTCATAGGAAATGTTTCCATACTATGCAAATCAGTCACTACCAGCAACTGTTTGGTTGCAACATGAAGTTTGAGTAAATGATTAGAAATTTTTAATTTATGGGTGAACTGTACCTTTCATAAAATATTGAATTAAAAAAAAAAAAAAAAAAAAATGTAATATATATATAAAAAACATTTTAATATTTTTTTGAAAATAAACAGCTGTCAAATCCAAAAAGCAATATTAAATAACCTATACAACAATTTAAATTCAAAACTTTTGTTCCTTTCTCAAGATACCGTATAATCAAATTAAAGGACTTTCAAGGACTTTAAGCACTACTTCTTTTGCTTTTCAAGTACTATAATAAGAGATTATAATCACCATAATCATTTAAATATTAACATATTTTAATAAAACAACATTGTACAAATGAAGTACAGTTATGAAATGACTGTGGCAACAAAGCATGAGAACATTAACAAAGCCCAAGAAGTTTCAGTGCATAGAAACACACGTATAAAAGGAGCTCATAAACGCCTTATACAATTCTTATTTAAAGATGCTACAACAGAAAAGAAAAACTATTTTCTCAACTAAACAGTAGTACTTCTGCAAGGATTCAAGGATTTTAATAGTAATAATAGTACTCATCTTAAAGAGATAGTTCACCCAAAAAAATTTATTCTAATATGGTTACTCACCCTCAAGTTGTTTCAAACAGTATGAGTTTCTTTCATGTGCTGGACAGAAAAGATATACTTAACTCCATACATTAATTTTCCTGGTTTGTGTTAATAAAACAAATTTACACTTTTAACTGAAATAGCAAAAATACACATAATTAAAGAACAGAAAATGACTCTCAAGGACTTTAAGCACTACTTTATTTGCTTTTCAAGGACTATAATCAGAGATTATAATCACTATAATTATTTGAATATTGTGATCCAGGACCACAAATATTTGAATATCTGGAATTTGAGTGTGCAAAAAATAATAAAAATAATAATAATAATAATAATAATAAAAAAAAAAAAAAAAAATCACCTTTAAAGTTGCCTTCTTAGCAATGCATATTACTATCCAAAAATAAGTTTTGCCATATTTACAGTAGGGAATTTACAGTATTTCTTAAATAATTTTGACCCATACAACATATTTTTGGCTATTGCTACAAATATACCCATGTTACTTTACATTGCTAAGTGACTGGTTTTGTGGTCCAGGGTCACAATTGTACAAGTAAAGTAAAGTTATGCAATGACTGTTTTTTCTACATAACCTACTGTGTTTATGAAGATACTCACCAAGACTGGTATTTTGAGGTCATTCTGTGCGAATGTATTTTGAGAATGTAAACTGAGAAAATAAAATATATATATATATATATATATATATATATTTTTTCTCTCAATAATTCAAGCACTTTTCAAGTGCCTCTTCTTCAACATGTCTGTTTTCAGTACTTAAATTTCAAAAGGCCAAATTCAATTACTTCAAGCACTTTAAGCACCTTGCTCGAACCCAAAAGAAACACCTAAGCTTGTGACTGTCAAAACTGTTTTGTCTCCAAAAGGAGAAAAAGGAGTGTAATAAAAGTGTCTATGAGTACAAGCAGTGTTTGTACAAGGTGCTTAAAGTGCTTGAAGTACTTGAATTTGACTTTTTGAAATTTAAAGCCTGGAAAACCCTTGAAAACAGCAATATTTCTGAAGAGGTACTTGGAAAATGCTTGAATCACTGAAAGGCAATGTATCTATGAAACAAGTGTTTAAATTTTTCAATAAGCATACATCTTTTCATGCAAAATTTATGCAATTCGAAAAGCATACCTTTTTCACTTATTTCAGCTAAGCCAATAGTAGTACTGACATTTCGCTAAACTAAAACGCTTTCACTGAAGTTGCGAAAAGAGGAACAGATGAACCAGTCAATGGAGTCATTTACGCTGGAGCCACTTTGATTGATTTAAACTCATTCACTAGCAAAAGCCAGATCAAATAAAATAAGCCATGCATTTTCAAATTTCAACTTCGCTTGTAATGATTTTAAAAACCACATAGTGATGGGTGAAGGGAGCTTTTCGAAAAATTAAAAAACCAATGCGTCGCAAAATGATTTACTGTTTAAAGTGCTTCAGCTGAATCGCAAATCATTCGTTTCACATTGGGACCTCAAATTATGTATTGTGCATCATTTGATTTAAATTGGGACTTCAAAGCGGGTTTTGCAAATCATTTGACTTAGATCGGGACTTCAGAACGAGTATCACAAATCATCTGATTTAGATTGGAATAGGTTTGTGAGTCATTTCACAAACTGAATGATTCAATTCTAATGATTTGCAATTTGAAGTCCTGATCTAAATCAAATGATTAGCGATACGCGAAGTTACGATCTAAGTCAAATGTTTTGCGATACACGGTTTGAGGTCCCGATGGTTCGTGAATCATTATTCAGATTGGGACTTCGGAGCGTGGATCGTGAATCATTTCATTTAGAACTTTAGAGCACGAATCATTAGATTCAGATCGGGACTTCTGTGCGAGTTCAAATAATCGTTTGATTCAGTTCTGGACTTCGGAGCGTGTATGGTGAATCACTCGTTTCCAGGATTTTGAAGCAGCACAGCAGAGTTATAAAAACAAAAAGAAAGAATAAAGTACACACAAATACAAATTAACCATGGTTTTACTATTGTAAAAGTGTAGTATACTTTGTAATACTTTAGTAGTAATATTTTGCATGCGCTTCACTTTATTTTTGCCATTTTGTTTTATTAGTATATTTTATCTATTTTTTTTTTATTTGACAGAGAAGACATTTGATAAGTGAGATCTGTGATTTAAGTCCTTGAAAAGCAAAAAAAAAAAAAGTAGTGCTTGAAAAGTCTTTAAAAGTTCTGAAATTTCATTTTACAGTATCTGTACGAACCCTGTAAAAGAAACAACAAAGTACACTATCCTGCAAGTCTCCTGAAGCCATATGATTGCCCTATGTGAGAACAGATATATTTTTGATTCATTATTCACAAAAGGGATTCCCTCAATAAATCTGGCATGTCAATGGTACACGTCATACATTCAGAACTACTAAAATGACACACAAACTTCATCTGTTTTCGTCCATTAACTCACTAGGTTTACATACAGTAATGCACAGAGACATTTAATAAAAAACCACTGCCACAATAATAATTTTAATGCGTGATTTAACAATTTCCTTTTTTTATTCCCAGAAATTTGAACAAAAGAGCAAAACTGGATGGGTTGGACGGGTGAGTGCATGAATCTTTAGATTATTACAATTTTTCCTAAAGATGCTGCCGTGAAACGTTACAGTTAATTGTCTGTGTTTTTCACTTCACAGTACTTTCCTGCAGCTCCTTACTTTGCTGCAAATAACATGAGTTTTTACAAAGTTATGAGCAATGACAACGGTTATAAACACCTCCACTATGTGGATGCTGTAAGTAACAGTATTACTTTTTTTGTAATTTTTAATCCTGTTTGTTCCATTATATTCAAACACCTGCTAAGTTACAGATCTAAATCTAAAAGCAATGGTTTTGTGGTTACATACATGCAAACAGAAAATTGTTGTGATTCATCTCAGAGCTGTTTGGTTTGGTGCATGACTTTGAACTATTTATTATAAAAGATAGAATTTTGAAATCCCTAAGGAGAATATAAATGTGAACAATACATCCAGAACCAATGCACTTGAAACAGTAGGCGATCACTGTTGCGATCTATTGTGCAACCTCAGATATATCATTACACTGTATTACAGGCTATAGCATGTTATATCCTTTGGTCAATAATTGTTAGAAGTCAGACACAAAGAAACAGTGTGGTACAAGCTTAGCAGGCTGTTGATCTGTCAACTGTGTTGTTTCCTTTGTAGGGAAAAGCAACACCCATCACCTCAGGCAAATGGGAAGTGATATACATCTCAAAAGTAACCAAAGATTCCATGTGCGTATGAAAATATAGGCCAGTCTTGTTTTGTCACGAGCGTCTCATGTGCCTTTATTTCCAAACTTTCCTACACATCTAAAATTGTTCTTTCCACAGATACTACGTGAGTAATGAACACATGGGAAGACCTGGACAGAGAAACCTTTACAAGTAAAAATACCTTTATGCATTAACTTGTATTAGGATTGCATTTTTTTTTTAAGAATTTAAAATATAAAAATAGGTTACTTTAGAATTTAGAATTTGAATTTCTTAGAATGTTCTAACAATCCCCATTTCTAAATGTCACTAGGTCTGGGCAATATGGCCAAAAAATTATCATGATAATTTTTTTTTTTTATATCAGTCGATATCGATAATTATTGTTATAAATGTCCTTTTTTTTTTTTTATTTCTTTCAAGTTAAAAGGCAGATTTTTGCTATAATGTGAAAGCTGTAAAAACCAAATAGTTAAAAGTAGCTTTAAAATATTCTTTATGGTCAGAACATTACCAACAATTCATGTTTTTTTTTTAATTCTTCACACTTTTTCTAGTCATTTTTCCTTACAAAATAAATATCTTAATTAAAAAATTTTTTTAACAAAAGTAATATTTTTTCAAATCAAGAATTTTTTTTTTGTCTCTTAGAAATACACATTTGATAGTAGCTTGAGTTCGGATGCAGATGTAGATTTATGTTCATTATCAAAATCAGTAATATCTGTAAAAATTGTAGCAATCTCATTTTTGTTTGGTGAAATGTATTTATTCTGTTTTTTTTTTTTTTTTAATGAACCATTCTATAGTATCATACATAGTTAAAACCACAAATATAGGCTCAATAGCAAGGTAAAAATGTAAAAATGTAAATAGGTATTTGTATGAAATTTCTAGGTATTTGTATGAAAAACAGTAATCTAAATACATTTAATATAAATGCATAAACTATAGCTTAAATCACAAAAAATACAGTAATTATATTTCATTCCACAAATATACCCACATTTCTGACCGCTGTGCAGTTTGTATTACTACAGTAAATGGTAAATGATGGCGATTTGTAGGTTAAAAAGTCTTCTGGCTGTATCATTGTGCACAGTGTTTCAGCTGTTTCATCTGACTTTAAACTCAGTCATTTGTGTTCTTCACTGAATTCAAGCGCTTCACACTGGCACTTTAAAGGCCGAGACTCAACAACGGCGAGTGAGCGCATATTATCTAGTATAAGTTTGCACCGTGCCGCCATTTGAATTTTGATCCGAGCGATAAACGGTCCGAGTGGCGCGCTTTGACTAGCGCTCTTTTGGTCCGCCTTTGCCACATAAACATTTCAAACATTTACTGTATTCTTGTTATCGTTTATTGCGGAAATTCATATCGCGTGATAATTATCGTTACCGATTTATCCACTGTGAGTCCACTGTGAAATATTAAGGAAAAAAAATAAATAACAACATACATTTCTCTTGTTCTCAGGATTTCTATAAGCAAGAGTGGACATTCTGCCCCTGAGTGCCTCACCTGTTCGCTGTACCAGGACAGGTGTCAGTATAACTCGGCTTACTTCAGCCTGAACGCCTCTTTCTTCCGTATGGACTGCTACGGTTAGTGAACACGCTTTCAAGCCTGTGAGATTCACTCCTGACAAACACTTGAACGATACCTCGGATGATCTGAGGTGACTGTGAGAGGAAAGTGTGTGCTCAATTTAATAAACACTGATTTTGCAGGACCAGGACTTCCGTTGTTTACACTGATGGACAACCGTGGACCTGCTAAAGGTTTGCACTATTACCGGTTTAATCTAACCACTTTACAACATCAGCTACGTAAATAAAGGAATAGATCATAAAAATCACAAAATCATTTCTATCTTCATTTCCTTACATAGAAGTTGTTTATAACTCGCATGCTGTTTATTAATGTGTATCTTTTATTTTTTTTGGATTAGAAATTCAGGTCCTTGAGGACAATACAAAACTGGAAAAAATTCTGACTACTGAGCTTCTGATGCCAACCATCAAACGTGCCACAATGAAGATCGCAGGATACAGTATGTGCAACATTTTTAAGCATTCTTGGCAAATAGGATCCAGTATCATACTTGTCTAAAACTGTTCATGTTTCATGTTCTCCAGACCTCTGGTATCAGATGATGTTTCCACCAAATTTTGACTCCTCCAAAAAGTACCCTCTTTTAATTCAAGTGTGAGTTACAGTTTCTTCGCATTATTTTATATTATTTTTTTTTCTATTTTCTATGTATATTCTATTTCCATTTTACACATATATACATGTACACTACCAGTCAAAAGGTTTTGTACAGTAAGATTTTTTTAATGTTTTTGAAGAAGTCTCTTCTGCTCACCAAGCCTGCATTTATTTGATCCATTTATTTGGAAATGTGTTTACTATTTAAAAATAACTGTTTTCTATTTGAATATATTTTAAAATGTAATTTATTCCTGTGATCAAAGCTAAATTTTTAGCATCATTACTTCAGTCCTCAGTGTCACATGATCCTTCAGAAATCATTCTAATATGCTGATTTGCAGTTCAAGAAATATTTATTATTCTTGTTAATGCCAATATTTAAAACTTTTTTTTTTTCAGAATTCTTTGATGAATAGAAAGATCCAAAAATCTGCATTTATCTTAAATAAAAAGCTTTCGTAACATTATACACTATACCATTCAAAAGATTTTTTTTTTTTGGAAAAGAAATTACAAAAAATTAATACTTTTATTTAGTAAAGATGTTTTAAATTGATCAAGAGTGATGATAAAGACATTTATAATGTTACCAAATATTTCTATTTCAGATAAATGCTGTTCTTCTGAACTTTCTATTCATCAAAGAAACCTGAAAAAAAAAAAAAAATCTACTCAGATGTTTTCAACATAATAATAAATAATAAAATAAATAATAAAATAATTGTCTTTTGAGCAGCAATCAGAATATTAGAATTAGATTTCTGAAGTATCACGTGAGTGGAGTAATGTTGCTAAAAATACAGCTTTGAAATCACAGGAATAAATTACATTTTAGAATATATTCAAAAAGAAAACAGCTATTTCAAAATTACTGTTTTTGCTGTACTTTGGATCAAATAAATGCAGGCGTGGTGAGCAGAAGAGACTTCTTTCAAAAACATTAAAAAACTGACTTGCTTATATGCTATTTCTGTAATGCAAAGCTGAATTTTCATGATTCTTTATTTTAGTTTTCAGTGATCCTTTAGAAATCATTAAAAACCATTTTCCTGCTTAATTTTAAGGAAACTGATTTATTTTCATTTTCTGATGAATAGAAAGCTCAAATGAACTGCATTTATTAGATTTATTTTTTGTACCAATGAAAAAGTCTTTACTGTCACTTTTGATTAATTTGTCTACAAAAAAAAAATACATTTCTAAAAATAAAAAAAAATTAAGTTTACTCACCACTTTTGAATGGTAGTGTATGTAATAAATTCAAAACACATTCAAAAACAAACACTTTTTAAAGAAGTTAATTATTTTGAAAGTACAAATTCCATATAGTCTCTCAATTAAAATAAACCTTTACAAGCTGCATGCATGATAATAACAAAAAAATGCTAAATGCATTTTAAAATCAGTTTTGATGGAATATAGCATCATAGCAACTATTTTGTCAACTATCCAAACCACATTTTAAAGAAATTTTTTTTTTTCTCCAAAAGATATTTTATGACACGAATATATTATATAGATTTGTGTTATTTGCACACTTTCCCATCACAGATATGGCGGTCCAGCCAGCCAGAACACGGACTATGTGTTTCGCCTGGAGTGGGCCACGTACCTGTGCAGCACAGAGAAGGTCATCATCGCCAGCTTTGACGGCAGGGGAAGTGGTTACCAGGGTGATGAGATAATGCACGCCATCTACGGCCGGCTGGGAACGTACGAGGTGGAAGATCAAATCTCGGCCGTGAGGTGAGGCGGAGAGAACGATGTGCACACGCTCGCCGCTGCCGTCTGTGATGATGTAGAATCGTTTAGCCTGATGTAACACTCACAGATGTACGAGAGATACGTGAGTCCAGTCGGCTTCCTACAAGAGGGAACAAGCTTGTCATGAAGCATGTGTCAAAAACAGGTTGAAAGAGGTCAAACGTTAGCAGAGTTGACAAAGCAAAGCGGTCATGAGATTTCCATGAAAAGTGACAAACTATCAACTACAAGGATGTATTTTAACAAAGTAGTTATTTTGTTTTGGAATGTCTTTGTGATTGCTTTTCATGTGACTTTGTGTTTAATTTCAGACAATTCATTGATATGGGTTTCATTGACAAAGACCGAATTGGCATGTGGGGTTGGGTAAGTGCAATGCTTTCAAAAGCGCTTTCATACCTATAAATCAGAACAACAGGTTTTAGTTTGCTAGCTTAATTGGATTTTACATTTTAAATCCAAAATTTCAAAATACACTAATGGTCAAAAGTTTTAAATAAGTTTTTATTTATTTATTTATTTACTCTACATGTCTCTCATGCTCACTGAAGCTGCTTTTATTTGATATAGTAAAAACAGTAATATTGTAAAATAATATTCCAATGTATTATTTATTATTCCTGTGATCAAAGCTGAATTTTCAGCATCATTACTCCAGTCTTTAGTGTCACATGACCCTTCAGAAATCATTTTAATATACTGATTTGCTGCATATTTAAAATTCTTTGATGAATAAAAAGAGCATTTATTTGAAATAGAATGCTTTTGTAAGATTATAAATGTCTTTACTGTCAATTTTGATCAATTTAAACCATGAATAAAATGTTAAAAAAAAATATATTATATATATATATATATATTTCTCCAGAGCAGCAAATCAGCATATTAGAATGATTTCTGAAGGATCATGTGACACTGAAGACTAGAATAATGATGCTGAAAATTCAGCTTTGCATCACAGAAATAAATTACACTTTAAAATATATTCACATAGAAAACAGTTATTTAAAATTGTAATAATATTTCACAATATCACTGTTTTTACTGTATTTTTAATCAAATAAATGCAGCCTTAGTGAGCAATAAAGACTTCTTTCGAAAACATAGGGCTGCACGATTATGGCAAAAAGCAATTGCAGATTATTCCCTTGAAATTATAATTGCGATTATTAATTACGATTATCACAATTTACATTTAATGTTTTGAATAGCTTTATACCACTGTTTGAAGCACTGCATGCCACCTTTTTATATATAGTTTATTCTTTAAATATATAAAAATCTACAAATTAAAACTGAAAAAAAACCTTAAGATAACCTGTAGGAAAACACACACACACCCACCCACATCTTATGCAAGCAGAATAATGTAAGTGGATTATTATTATTTTTTTGTGATTGCGCCTTTGAACGATTACATAATTGTGGCATCTGTAATTGTAATCGCGATTAGAAATTCAATTAATTGTGCAGCCCTACGAAAATATATTTTTTAAAAAAATGACTGAAAACCATCACACTAATAAAACGTTTGTCTCGCTCACAGTCATATGGCGGCTATGTGACATCCATGGTTCTGGGATCAGGAAGTGGACTGTTCAAATGTGGAATTGCTGTGGCTCCTGTTGCTAAGTGGGAGTATTATGGTATGGAATTTGGGATTTTATTATTTACAATACAGATTTACCACAAACAATTTAGCAAACTTAACTCACAAACTGCATTCTTCACAGATGCTGTATATACAGAGAGATACATGCATCGCCCTGAGGAAAACACTGAAAGTTATAAAGTAAGTTAACCTGTAAAAAAAAAAAAAAAATTATTATAGACCATTATCAATGTAGTTATTCAACTATGTGGTTGATTCGCTTGTTTGCAGCAATCAACAGTGACCGACAGGGCAAAAAATTTCAAGTCGGTGCAATACATGCTGGTGCATGGCACTGCAGACGGTAAGCAATGGAAAGTTTATAGATATGCAATTTATAATCTAATAAACTGACTCTGATCCATGTTTTCTTGCCATTTTGACTTTGCTACTCTAGACAATGTCCACTTCCAGCAAGCTGCCCAAATTTCGAAAGCTCTGGTGGAAAATCAAGTTGACTTTGAAGCTATGGTGAGTATAAATTAATATATGAAGGTGATGAAAAACATTTTATTAAAGAAATACATCATCCAAAATTTAAAGTTTGCTTTAAATTTAGCATTTCATCACTTGCTCACCAATGGATCCTTTGTAGTGAATGGGTGCCTTCAGAATGAGAGCGGATAAAAACATCACAATAAACTACAAGTAATCCACACCACTCCAGTCCAGTTCATCAAATAACATATTATGAAGCCAAAAGCTGTGTATTTGTAAGAAAGAATTAGGATGTCATTAAGCATCATTAAGACATTTTAACTTTCATAATCCATAATATTGCTTTCCCCAGTGAAAAAGTCATCTTGCCTGAAACAGGAGAGAAATTGCACAAATAAAGCACCGTTAACAAGCAAAAACAGTCTAGACTAGTTCTAGACAACTTGTTGGTTAACTTTGATGTGAGAGGACAAAAGACTGAATTATGGGTATCGACTCTTATTTTAGCTGAAAGCAGTGGTTTAAGGTTAAAAATGTCTCGATGGATTCATTTCTTACAAAAATGCAGCTTTTCATTTCACAAGATGTTAACTAATGGACTGGAGTGGTGTGGATTACCATGATGTTTTTATCAGCTGTTTGGACTCTCATTCTGACGGCACCCATTCACTGCAGAGGATCCACTGATGAGCAAGTGATGTAATGATACATTTCTCCAAATTTAATGAAGGAACAAACTCATCTAATCTTGGATGGCCTGATGTTTCTTTAAAACAGTCTAAATGCCTAAATGTGTCATGTTTTTTCAGTGGTACACCGATAAGGACCATGGACTGAGCGGTAAAGCGCGTTACCACCTCTACACACATTTAAACCATTTCCTGCAGAACTGCTTTGCTGAGAAAAAATAATGCATTGATGCATTATGAAGACAAAAATGTTCCTTTTACATTGACACAAACACTGTTAATGACAGATGCTTTACATGTTAGTCTGTATATAGAACATGTTGATGGGAACAAACTCTTACGTCAAAGTCAATGACATTTACATGTAAGATTTTATACTATTTCTTTTAATATGTGAAATTTGTATTAGCTGTTGTTTTTTTTTCTTATCAAATTGCTGTAATGATTACTCTACAAATGTGACCTGATATGAATGTTGTTTATATCATAGACATCTGGCATGTTTTATAATGTTGCATTTACAAATTGATTGTGGAATCCATGGTGTTTCATGTGGTTGTGTTTATGCACTGACTTCAATGTGTGGTTTGGGCATGTCTGTAAGAAAACTGATCAATGAAACATTCTGGATTTGAACTTTTTGACTCGTGCTTCATATATCCTCAGGACTGGAAAAAAAGAAAAATATTTGTGTGTGAAAAAAAGTACATCTGGATGCTTAATTTCCATTTTGTATATTTTAATACTCTGTCAGTCAAACTCACTACATAATTCCCATACTTATATCTCTGTGTCATTACATAGTTTTGACAATTTTTCCCCCACACATTTGACTGGTACTGCATACATATCAGTCTATATGATGGCATATGAACAGTGCCACCTGCTGGTTGAACTACTGAAATCTATGGCAAAGGGAAGTGGTTTGACAGGCCCAAGAGCACAGATAAATTTCATTCAAAACCACTGAATTTGGCATCACTAATGTTACAGATTTACCAACTAAAACTTACATTAACTAATTTCAGTCTAACAAGAGTCTAGAAATATTAACATGAAAATGTACAGTCAGCCGATCACGATAGCAAAATCAGGACTTTAAATGACATTTTTAGAGGGCATTCACCAAATATGGATAAATGGACAGAAATATTTATTTAAGTTTTACTTATTTAATAATGCAAGAGGTTTTGTCCCTAAAACACAACTACTTTATTGCACTACATTTTATACCACTAGTGAAGTTAAGCAGTCAAAGCTACTATAACTAGTTTAAAGGTGTTAGTCAGTCTGCTATTACTAGTTAAATGCATGGCCAGTTTAGAAAGTTGGTATTATTACTACACAAGTATAAATGTTGCTGTTACTAGTTCTATTTGGAATCTTCAAAGGAGCAAACAATATTTACATTGAAATAACAAAATATACAGAGTATAAATGTAATTATATTGATTTCTGGGAGACTAAGGAATAAGTAATAAAATGATAAATGACCTGATAAAATCTATAGAATTTAGAAAGTTTTTAAAAATAAGGACATGCAGTGGAAAAGCTTCAGCTGAAAAGCATAACTTATAAACATTTGTATAATCAGTGTATAAATAAATGAATATATATAATGGCCCAGAAACAGCAGTGGAACAGAACTGACATCTATCCTACATAAAAGTAAAATACTTAAATAGTTATGTGACCCTGGACCACAAAACCAGTCATAAGTAGCACGGGTATATTTGTAGTAAAAGCCAACAATACACTGTATGGTTCAAAATTATCGATTTTTCTTACATGCCAAAAAAACATTAGGATATTAAGATCATGTTCCATGAAGATATTTTGTAAACTTCCTACCGTAAATATATCAAAACTTAATTTTTGATCAGTAATATGCATTGCAAAGAACTTCATTTGGACAATTTTAAAGGTGATTTTCTCAATATTTTTATTTTTTGGCACCCTCAGATTACAGATTTTCAAATAGTTCTATCTTAACAAATGTATTTATTCAGCTTTCAGATAATGTATAATATACATCACATATACATATACATATACTTCTCAGTGTAGTGAGGGTAAAATTCCCTGTACTGCTTAAGAAAAGCTTTGCAGAGCACAAACATCACTGCCTGGAAATCTGACTGAATGCATCTCATCCTCAAAGTACCTATGCAATTATTTGCTCTCCTCTGTTTTTAACAAGACAGAATCATGTTTGACTTTTCCCTTAAGTGACTTTTTGACTTGTTTGACCATTTCCCCATCTCTCTTTTTAAACAAGTTCACAGTGCAAATACATTGATGCATTGAGATTAATGGATTGAAACTAATAAGTGTGTGTCAGTGTCTGTGTGTGTGTGGATCATGCCACCTGGGCATCGCTATATAAGACTCAGAACATCAGGCTGGGACCGTGTAATCGCACTGGGAGCCAAGGAGGAGAAACCAGCAAGGCAAGATTAAAATCTCTGATTATATTTCTCCGCGACATCCAACGCAATCAAGGTGAGCCTGAGAACCTTTTGGCACTAAGCTATATATCTGCACAGGTGGGATGCATTAATGGTTTACTGAGTAGCTGTTTGGTCTGATCCTCAGGTAAGATGATGACAAGGATCTACGCCTTTATTGGACTTTTACTTCTTATTCTGATCCAGAGCAGCCTGCAGATTCCCATACAAGAAAACATGGAAGAAAATTCCAGGTAAGAGCAACTAAATTATTTCGTTTTTTAATGGCATCTACAGCGGGGGTTTTAATTTTATCCTTTATTTAATTTTATCTTTAACATAACCTGGGACCTATATTTTTAAGGTTTTATTTCAGATTTTTTTTTCCCCCAATTTTGCTAGGTTTCCTTTTTTGAAAACTATTTTTTTCCTTTGATTGTGGGATTGAAATATCTGTCTGGCATGGTGTTTATTTTTAAAAATGATCAATTTTATATAAATTTTCAGCCTTATGTCTGAGGACGCACTATTTAATGACCCCAGAGAAGTAAACAACATGAAGAGACATTCAGAAGGCACATTCTCAAACGATTACAGTAAATACCTGGAGACCAGGAGAGCACAAGACTTCGTTCAGTGGTTAATGAACTCCAAGAGAAGCGGGTAGGTTTAAATTCTGCAAAATATTTAAGAACAAGTAACAAAACAAAATGCCATATCTGACAAATGTGTGTAGACTACACTACCAGTTAAACATTTTTGAACAGTAAGGTTTTTAATGTTTTTTTTTTAAAGAAGTCATTCTGCTCACCAAGCCTGCATTTATTTGATATAAAGTACAGAAAAAAAAAACAGTACAATTTTAAAACAGTATATAATTTATTCCTGTGACTTCAAAGCTGAATTTTTAGCATCATTACTCCAGTCACATGAGCCTTCAGAAATCATTCTAATATTCTGATTTGCTGCTCAAAAAACATATATTATTATCATTATTATTATTATAGCCAAGTAGAATTTTTGAACAAAGTTCAGAAGAACAGCATTTATGTACTGACTGTTTAATGTTACAAAACCTTTTTATTTCAGATAAATGCTGATCTTTGGATCTTTCAATTCAAAGAATCCTGAAAAAAAAGTACTCAACTGTTTTAAATATTGATGATAATAATAATAATAATAATAATAATAATAATAGTTTCTTGAACAGTAAATCAGCATATTAGAATGATTTCTGAAGGATCATGTAAGACTGGAGTAATGATGCTGAAAATGTAGATTTGATCACAGGGATAAATTACATTTTAAAATATATTCAAATAGAAAACAGTTATTTTAAATTGTAAAAATATTTACATTTTTACGGACATAATAATTGCAGGCTTGGTGAGCAGAAAAGACTTCTTTAAAAAAAAAAAAAAAAAATATCTTACTGTTCAGAAACTTAACTTGTATAGTACAGCAGTCGTTTTTATGTGAAATTCACTCATTGGAAATTCATTTAAATTATAGCAATTCCCACATAACAAATACAGCATTAAAAAATTACTTGTATTTGATATAGAAAGGGAAAAAAAACAAATGGTGACAATCTGAATTATACTACATTTACACTACAATTCAAAAGTATTTTTAGTGTAGTTTTTGAAAATCTCTTCCACTCACCAATGTTGATCTGTATCCATTTATTTGATACAGTGAAAACAGTAATATTGTGAAATATAATTTAGAAAACAATTGGGCTGCTTCAGATAAACCATGATACATTTCTTTCAGGATTTCTTTTGAACAGAAACAGCATTGATTTAAAAAAAAGCAATCTTTTGTAACATTACAAATGTCATTAACAGTCACGTTCACTTTTGATCAATTTAATGCATCCTTGCTGAATAAAAGCATTAATTTCTTTACTTTTAAACGGTACTGGAAACAGATACCGTTTATTATCAATATCCTTTTTAAATCAGACATTTTTTTTTCCTCCCAGAGTCCCCACACGACGACACGCAGACGGCACATTCACCAGTGACGTCAGCTCTTACCTGCAGGACCAGGCGGCAAAAGAGTTTGTGTCCTGGCTGAAAACAGGGAGAGGACGACGCGAGTGAGGATTCACAAGATTAAAACTAGCCTGCATAACTGTGATATTCGACGCTGTTTTATAATGACTAGTGCTGTCGGTTTCATTGAATCATGCAAATAAATCTTTCTTCAAAAATGGCACTTGGTGTTTTGGTTTTTGAGCGACACTGTAAACCAATTTTAAAAATACGATCCAGACTATGTTTCAATTAAGGATAAACATGGTTAAAAATGGACTGTGCAAACTACATTGTGTTTTGTGTATTCAACTATTGGCTTTTTTTATGGCAATTATTGACGGCATAATTGAAATTCAAGACATTTAAAAACTAAAACTGTCCTTTTATTCTAATAATCTTGAATGTTGTTTGACCCATGTTGTTCATGGTAATGCACTCCAATATTTTGATACCAAGGACACACTATATGATAAACAACTATATGATGGCTACCTTGTTGGATTAACACAATGCAAATCTGAATCCTGATGCAAACCACATTGAAAAGCACTATTGCGGAGAGTTTAAGAACTTAAAAGGCACACATTTGACATTGATTCAGATAATACCTCACTGTCCCTTAGAGAAACACACTTCATGAGCAGTTAAAACGCTATTTGTCAAGTTGACATGCAAGTAAATGCTGCAAATTCATGTGGGAAAACAACTGCAATCAAACAGAGTATCCACATGTCAAATGGCTTCAATCATTCTGTCAGTATAACAAACGGAGTTCAGAGTTCTGCTCAAGTCAAGCCTGAACTCCACTCAGGTATAATCCTCATAATCCCTGAGGAGAACGAATTTGAACGCTCTAAACCGGCCCGATGTGTCACTTCTGCTTACCTCACCGTATCTAACATGACACTGACAGAAGATGGGAGTCACCAAAGCCTTGTGGAAATGTGTCAATTACCCAGCACTGTCAGGCACCCTGGGACCGCATGTCTCCGGTCCTTCAACAAGGAGAAAACGGCACCGGTGCCAGAGATGCAGTCCGCCCTGGGAGCAGGTCTCTCAGAGCTGTCAGCTGATGCTACAAACCATCTGTTCACCAAAAAAAAGCACTAAATATCAAGCCAACACACTCACTTGTTTTAATAGAGAACCTATATAAATATACTTACAGGAATGTAACACTAGTTGTTTGTCAAGACAAGACTAGAAATTAGCCTAGAAATTACAAAAAAAAACAAAAAAAAAAAACATGCTTGGAGCAAACATTTAATGTAGAAACAGTTTTAACTCAGAAATTATTAGTAAATTCCACAATTAATTACAATGAAACTGCAAGTAACATTATTATTAAATGAATAATTTTTATGTAGAAAGACAGAAATAGTATATTTGAAATAGTATTATTACAGAACAGAACATAAACAATGCCACTGAACCGAACAAAACATGCATATTTTCGTGATTACTGCTGTTGAAAACATTTTGAGTACTATAGACTGCCAAAAGTTATAACAAATCAAGGAGAAGAGTGCAAAAAAATTGTCTGAGGAACAAAAGGAGTTTGTGGTTGGACAAACTGAACCAGGATTTCCAGGGCAAGAATCTTGACAACATTCGTGTTTGTTTCCTATCATTTCTAGTCAGGTAGGTGAAATATTAAGCTAATATCTTAATTAATACTGCTCGAACGTACAGGCATCTTTACCACCTATTAACTTTAGTTTGTCAAAATATTGTGCCCTTTCCTGCTTCTCTATATGATTTAACAGTTTTTTTTTCTGTGGTTTAGAGCATAAATTAGCAATACAACGTATTCAGTAGTACTGTAACCGTGCAATACATGCTGTTGTTTACATCAGAGTATGGCACCAAATCCTAAAGTGTAAGTGCAAACCCTTTTTTAAATATTGTAATTATTTTTACACTACTTATATTATAAGATTTATCAACTCTTAATAAAATTTTCAAGAAATATCTATTAATATAAAATAAAACATAATACAATGTAAAAATATATATTTACTACAATTACAATAATGCTGAAAGTAGGTTAATTCAACATAAATGGAACATTTTCCCAGTCATCTAAATGGCAAAAAGTATCCCAGCTTACATTAAATCACCATATTCAGTACAAAGAGGTTAAAAATCCTGTATGCGTTTACGTTTGTGGTTTTTCAACAGCAAATGTAGCTTGACATGTCTGTGAGACATTCAAAGCTGTTTCTGTTTGTCCAAAA
Organism: Labeo catla; assembly: GCA_012976165.1. Classification (NCBI taxonomy): domain Eukaryota; kingdom Metazoa; phylum Chordata; class Actinopteri; order Cypriniformes; family Cyprinidae; genus Labeo; species Labeo catla. The sequence continues at coordinate 562,894 of VONZ01000401.1, read as the reverse complement.
CAGTATGCTGTCTTTCTGAAACCATTATAATAACAATTTAAGTAACTCACCATTGTTATTTCAAGATTACAGGATCGATTTAATCGTCCACTAGCTCCCCAAACAATCAACTTCAGCAAATATGCTCCTAACTAGCGTATTTACTACTTAGCCAACGCGACAAAACACTCAGCAAATCCCGCCCTCAATAAAAATCAGCAAACCCAATGTCAGCAAACACGAACACCCGAAATGATTGACAGGCAGTGAGCGTTTCTGATTGGGTAAAAAGCGCGGTCCGCTTGCTGACGCTTTTAGGCCTGTAAGGAGCAGCAATTTAGTGGATTTACTTATTGTAGAGTCAACGTAAAGTATCATGTGCATTGTAATGTTCGAAGCGGATGTCATAACAAACATAAGTAGACCGAGAAGTGTTGAAAAAAAACGAGCGATCCGTTCATAAATTCGTATGAACTTATCTTTACGCTGTGGCGGAAGACAACGAGCGCAGCGCTAAAAAGGGCGGAGCTACATAAAGTCAACAGGAAACATTTTAACATAATCTAATTAACACATTTTTTGTATTAAAGATTTGTGTACACCTAAAAATACTACTTAATATTTACTTACACTATTTTTTTTTCTACACAAAACTTTAAGTTGTCTTGTACTTGTTTTCCTTTTTCTATCTAACTAAGTAGCACAAGTATATTTGTGGCAATAGCCAAAAATACATTGTATGGGTCAAAATGATCGATTATTATTTTATGCCAAAAATAATTAGGATATCAAGTAAAGATCATGTTGAGTAAATATATAAAAACTCAATTTTTGCTTAGTAATATGCATTACTAAGAACTTAATTTGGACACCTGTAAAGGCGATTTTCTCAATATTATGATTTTTTTTTTTTTTTTGCCAGGCATCCAGATTTTCAAATAGTTGTATGTTGGCCAAATATTGTCCTATCCTAACAAACCATACATCTGAAAGCTTATTTATTGTATTTGATGTATAAATCTCTGACCCCTATGACTGTTTTTGTGGTCCAGGGTCAAATTTGGGCATTAAACCTCAAATGCCACTCAAGGTTTTTCCTAAACTGTCACTCTACATCTAAGAGTTTTTTTTATTTACTGTTAAAATCACATTTATTCAGCCAACTGTATCTTATGTCTGTATCTTTTATTTTTTCCTGATAATTACAGAAACATGATATGAGATATACATAATCAAGGGACACATCCATATTCGTACGGCAGAGCTTTTTATTTCACTGTAGAAGAAATAGCAGGAACAAAATCTCCAGAAAAATCTATACCCAGTTCTCTCACAGTTCAGTGCAAATGAAGGTAATGCTTATGTCATATCCCCCCAAAAACAATTAAAGCATACAGATAAAAGATCCCAAAGAACACCATACAGACATAAGAGGATATAGTGATAGTTCATTCAAGTTAGCTTACAGAAACATCAAAACACAGCCAAAAGAACTAGACGTATTATTACAATATTGCAATATGACTTAAGCGTAAGTCAGAATGAACATTTTAATAAACTGAAAATATTAGCATGATAATCACTCTTGTCTTTCAAAATCAAACCATCTGAGTGTGAAGATATAATCCATACAAAACAAATATGCATAATATTAAAAGCAAAACAGTATGACTATGATATTACAGTATGTATGATTTTAAAATTCTTTCTGTTGTCTATATTGTTATAAATACACAGTAATATTATAAATAACAGAAGTTAAGGGTTTTTAAATGAAAATGATTAATTGCATGAGGACCTCAACATGCAAAAACCATTATTTGATGGACCCACACTTCTAAAACACTATTGCTTTATATTGTGAAAAGGGAATGTAGTTTGTATCTACAGTATCCAGTTGATGCATTCAATTGCTTAAAAGAGATAATACACACAATCATTTTGAGGGGACAGTTTACTGATGTGCAGCTGATATGATTTCAGATGTCTCTCCACCATCATTATTAGCGTGAAAACACATCCACACTTTGGCATTGTGAATATCGACATACAGCCTTCAAAATAGAGGTATAAACTCTTGATGGAAATAATATTTACACAAGCAGCATTCTTGGTACAAATTTTTGCAAAAAAATATTAATAGCTAAAATGGATTTTCTATGATTACAATTGCATAAATGCAAAGATAGTCAAACAAAATACAGCAATTTTCTGATACTGATGATTCTGCAGGAATATAAAGAATTTTACAATACGTTTTTATGTTTTTTATTCAACCATACACTGACTGCATTAATACTGACCCTCAAGTAACCTGGGGTGAAGTGTCTTTATATGAACAGAAAGTTTCTTCACCACCCCAAAACATGAATACAAAAACAGCAATGCATGCAATTTAATGATAAGATGGCTATGTGTAATGCAGTTAAATTAATTGCTCACCTATATTGTAGATGTTGTCTACACATTTAACCTCCTACTGTACCTTTAAGGAAGTGAAAGCTGTGCAGAAATGGTATTTTTAAAAAATACAAAACATATAAAATACTTCAGAGAGCATTTAAAATAAAAGTTGAAAATAATTCCAAATTCTGCCACTCTTTCTCCTCATTTCCCACACAACAATCTCCACTTTATTTGCTGGTATTACTATTATATATGTACAGGCTTCATACCTAAAAGCTAAAAAGCTTAGCATTGTGATATACCTTAAAAATATAGAAACACAAGACGAGACAGGGAGTTATAAGACTTTATATGTGCGTTTACTTGTAAACTAGCAATACTTTAAGTTTAAAAATGCTAAAAAAAAAAAAAAACAACAGGAAAAAAACTTTGAGAACTTAAAATTATAACATAAATGTGTTTACTTGTCAGAGTAGGGTTAGGGGTTGAATATATGTATGGGTTAGTCTGAAGCAATTATAATGTGCATTATTTATACCTGTAAGAATAGTTAACTATATATATATACACAGTTGAGGTCAAAAGTTTGCAGAATCTGCAAAATGTTAATTATTTGACCAAAATAAGAGGGATCATACAAAATGCATGTTATTTTTATTTAGTACTGACCTGAATAAGGTATTTCACGTAAAAGACGTAGATGCAGTCCACAAGAGAAAAGTTGAATTTATAAAAATCACACTGTGCAAAAGTTTACATACACTTGATTCTTCTTAATACTGTGTTGTTACCTAAATGATCCACAGCTGTTTTTTTTACTGATAGTTGTTCATGAGTCCCTTGTTTGTCCTGAACAGTTAAACTGCCCACTGTTCTTTAGAAAAATCCTTCAGGTCCCACAAATTCTTAGGGTTTTCAGCATTTTTTCAGCATTTGAACCCTTTCCAACAATGACTGAATGATTTTAAAATCCATTTTTTCACAGTGAGATCAACTGAGGGACTCAGTTGCAACTATGAGAGAAAGTTCAAACACTCACTGATGCTTCAGAAGGAAACACAAAGCATTAAGAGCCGGGGGGTGAAAACTTTTGAACAGAATGATTTTTTTTATTTAGTACTGCCCTTCAGAAGCTACAGAAGATACTTACATGTTTTCCAGAAGACAAAATAAGTTAAATTTACCCTGATCTTCAAATTCAAAAAGTTTTCACCCCCGGCTCTTAAAGCGATAGCTCACCCAAAAATGAAAATTTGATGTTTATCTGCTTACCCCCAGGGCATCCAAGATGTAGGTGACTTTGTTTCTTCAGTACGCAAGTGCTGGAAGCAATCTGCTTCTCCACTTGCAGATGCTCTCCACTTCTGTTGGCATCTCATAACACTTACTACAAGAACACCACCACTTTTGAAGAGATCTCTGTCTTCCTGAAGCTTGAAGACTTGCTGCTGCTGCCTCCATCTCTCTGACTTCTTGCTCTGAGTATTCTGGTTCAAATAAATACGGTTGGGCAAAAAAGTTCACGTTGTCTGATGATATATAAAAATCGTCTTCCATTGCGATGACCTGTACTTCTAAATATCTTCAGATCTTCACAGTGCCAGTGAACACGTCCGCAATCTCTGTGCACTGTGTAAACAATAAGTGACGTATAAGTGCAGATTGCTTCCGTCGTTTGCATATACTATGCCAGAGCGTGTACACGTCACACGCCAGATGCTGTGCATGCACTCAGGACAGTAGGATATAGCGGTGAATCAGAGGTAAAAAATGATATAAATACTGTTCAGTTTCTCACACAAACCGATCGTTTTGTGTCTTAGGACATCAGTATATCATCATGAGTCGCAGGGTTTAATTTGGTTTAGTTTGTGTATGTTTTTTTTTACTCTCAAAGATTTGTGAGCCATTGTCTGCCATTATATGACTGACAGACTGCAACGGTTTGAGTTAAAAATCTTCGTTTGTGTTCTACTGAAGAAACAAAGTCACCTACATCTTGGATGCCCTGGGGGTAAGCAGATAAACATCAAATTTTCATTTTTGGGTGAACTATCCCTTTAATGCATCTTGTTTCCTTCTGGAGCATCAGTGAGCGTTTGAACCTTTTGTAATAGTTGCATATGAGTCCTTCAGTCGTCATCAGTGTGAAAAGATGGATCTCAAAATCATACAGTCATTGTTGGAAAGGGTTCAAATACACAAAAATGCTGAAAAACCAAAGAATTTGTGGGACTTGAAGGATTTTTCTAAAGAACAGCAGGCAGTTTAACTGTTCAGGACAAAAAAGGGACTCATGAACAACTATCAATAAACAAAAAAACACAGCTGTGGATCATTCAGGTAACAACACAGTATTATGAATCAAGTGTAAGTAAACTTTTGAATGGGGTCATTTGTATAAATTCACCTATTATTTTATATATTATATGTAAACATCTTTTATGTGAAAAGTCTTATTCAGGTCAGTACTAAATAAAAAATAACATGCATTTTGTATGATCCCTCTTATTTTGGTAAAATAATTAACATTTTGCAGATGCAAGGAGTATGTAAACTTTTGACCTCAACTATATATATATATATATATATACACTTTTTTGTGAACTATTGATTTAAAAACAATGCATGTCCATTTGAATAGCTAGGTACGTAAGGGTGTGTGTTTGTGTGTGTGAACACAGTGAATCTTCTTTCCATCAATGCTCCTTGTGCACTTTCTTATTAGACAGGCTGCAAAATAACATAAAAAAGGAGTTAGTATATAGCTCATTACTGTATAATTACTATATTGAGTGATTGTTTATCAATTTAGCAAATACCGTTCATTTTCTCCATAGAGAAACAGACTTTTAACAATACTACTACTACTGTAAATCTATTAAGACAAACCTATCATGAGCCTGAAACCCGTATTTAAGCCAGAAGCAATGTTGATGTTTCTTCTGAACACGCAGCTTTTGGCCTCACAATATGTTAACTGATGAACTGTAGTCGTGTGGATTACTTGTGGATTATTGTGATGTTTTTAATCAGCTGTTTGGACTCTTATTCTGACAGCACCCATTCGCTCCATTAGGGAGCAAATGATGTAATGCTACATTTCTCAAAATCTGTTCTAATTAAGATACGAACTCATCTACATCTTGGATGAACTTAGGGCGAGTATATTTTCATCAAATATGATTTTTGGATGAACTATTCCTTTAAGCATTCATGTCAAAAAGACTTTATGTGCAGAACATTTCCTTCTGAACAGATTGAACACATGATGATCTTAATAATAATCCAGGTTCAGTTTAGTAGCTAACAGACCGGACACACATTCACACTTAACAAGCTCATGGCTGATTAGACATTTTTCCTGTCTGCGTAGTAAAAACAACAACAACAACAACAGCAACAAAAGATGATCACATGCTGTCTATCTTTGTCTGACACTTCCAGAGAGATGTGAATGATTTATTGTTTTCGACTGACTAACTGGATGGAAAAATTGGGGTGAATTCAAACATTCTTGGAGAGACGCATAATGGTAAATGCCCGTTCCAGATGGATTACAATCAAATCTGTCAAACGCCGCCAATTTGGTCAAAATACTTGTTGCCATGCAAAGAAAGACATGATGAGATCGTAAAGTGACGTGGGATGTTGCTATGAGAACAGTCCAGTGCGCTTACCTTTGGGGATCAGCATCTGCAAGCTTAGGAAAGGGGGCTAACAGAAAAAAAAAAGGATAAGTATTTAAAATCAAAACGTATTAATATGCCGAATAAAGTGGGTTTCCAAACAATGACAATTTAAAGGTGCAGAACAATATTTTTTGAAAGCTAGTGCACAGGAAGCTACCTGCAATCAGTAATATTATTGATTTGACCTCACTTCATTGATCCAACTTGAGCTGAATAATGTTTTGTAGAGCTGCTTTATGGCCAAATCGAACACATTTTATAACGTTTAATGAATTTTACACAGTTATTAAGCCTGAATAATGACACTATTGTGTTTTTAAAGCTGCTTTAAAGCATCATTTGGACTGGTTTCCTATTTGAAATAATTTGCATCATTAATTTTGAAACCATCATTGATTTTTTATAAGTTACTTTTTCAAAGAAGTTACGCCAGTTACTTTTTTTCCCCATTATATACTGACAGCTCTCCTGTCTCCATGTTCTAGACTAAATGTGACTAAAAATGAGTACAAACAGTGAAATGCAAACCTGCAATAATTAAATATGTTAAATAACACTAATATCCTTTGTGTATTTAGTCACACTTTATTAACCAATGTCTTTGTTTCTGACATTTGATGATCCAGTTTAATCATACTAATAAGCAAAAATGACTTCGGATAAGCTAACATTTGTGCTACATTGTTTTTGTTTTTTATTGCTAAAGAGTGTTGAACTTTCTTTTCCTGCATTCTAATGTACAGACGTGAATTTACGTTTGCTTCAGCCTGAAGCTTAGTTCACTTTTTCGGTGTTAAAGGGCTTTTACATATAAATTTCGCATCATGCAATATTATTACCAAATATTGTATTCAATCTTTTTATCAACTTGTTTTATTTCAGTAAGCACAGGTTTTATATTTGTTTTTGCCATTGATTGATCACAGGCCTCATCTGAGCTCACGCACCTTTGGTTTATGAATGAAGAAAAAACAAAATCATGCACAAATACTCAAAAACTCAGAAACTGAGGTGCATAGCTCAGATCAATCAGGCCTATGATCAATCAGTTAAAAAAAAACCTGTGTTAAATGAAAGAAAACAAGTTGACAAAAAGGTTGAGTCCAAGATTTGACTTTAGATAAGCTAACGTTTGTGCTACATTATTTTTTTATTGCTGAAGAGTGTTGAACTTTCTTTTCCTGCGTTTTACTGTAAAGACGTGAATCTACTTTTGCGTCAGCCTGAAGCTCATTTCACTTTTTGGTGTGAAAGGGCTTTTACATTAGCTAAAAATATATTTTTTTATATTAAAAACAAATAAGCAAGCCCTGCCCAGATTTGAAAAGTAATGTGAAAGTAAAGCAAAATAATGTAACGCATTACTTGGAATAAAAAGTAACTAAGTAACATAATATTAAACCTCTTACATCTCCCTCTGAATAGTGCATCACTAATATTATTTCTCTTCTTCCCAAAAAATGTTAGTTAATGTTATGCATTGGACTACAACACAGTACAACACATTGGACTATAACAACATCCCCAAAAATTTGATAATAGTTGTACTTTTTAGGGATTTTTTCCCCATCTTGTTACACATGTGGTGTTTTCCCAATAAAAATGACCGGCCATCAAAAAAACTTTTATAAATTTCGCATTATGCTATATTAATAGCAAATACTGCATTCAGTCTTTTTGTCGTTTTATTTCAGTTAGCACAGGTTTTTGTATTTGTTTTTGCCATTGATTGATCATAGGCATCATTAGCTGGGTTTCCATCCAAAGTTGCAAATTTAACTTATGCGCAAAATTGAAACATCGCATAAAACATTTGCGAGTAATCTCCGTAATTTTCATATATAATACATTACTTGCGCCTCAGAGCGAGAAGATGAAACAATAAATGTGATTGTTGCTTTCGGAGATGGATACCTGCTGTTTGAAAACGCAGTCGTGTAAGACAATTATACCGAAATACTTTGTTGACAGACTTTGCTCAGGCATTTCAGAATGACCATAACAACATTTCAGATGCTGTGCAATGAGATCATTTGCTGGTTAGTCAGGTTTTGCCTTTTTTTGATGCGTATGGAGGAATTTATTCGGCAAATGCGTTTCCATCTCCCATTATTTGCATTAACCCTTTTTCCCACAAGTCAAAAAAAACACCTCAAGTGAATGTAAAAACTTTTTTGCGAATTAAGGGATTTTTATTCAAAATGTGGCATTTCCATCACTCGTTTCTGATGCGACACCTCAAAATGCACATGAAAACAGGGTGATGGAAACACAGTTATTGATCTGAGCTCAATTTATGAATGAAGAAAATCCCAAATTATGCACAAATACTCAAAACGTTCACTGCATAGGTGCATAGCTCAGGCCAATAAGGCCTATGATCAATCAGTTCCAAAACAAAAAAACAAAACCTGTGTTAAATGAAATAAAACAAGTTGATAAAAAGGTTGAATCCAAGATTTGGTTATAGTATTTTTAAAAGGCCAGTCATTTTTGACCAGCAACAATAAATTATGCACAGTAAATGATTTTCAGCATGGCTGCAGACAGATTTATGCCACAAAAAAAGTTCATATGAAAATAAATCAGAACCTTTTTGAGTTCGGATCAGTTTTGGAGTTCCAGGTACTTCCAAAGGAGCCTTTGGACATTTCATCAGTAATGTTGATGGTAGAAGGATCATCTCTGAAAACATCCAATAAAAACATAAGAAAATCAATTAAATACAGTATAACACTGTGTGTGCATGAAAACAATCATAAAATACCATTTTGAATCAAAACTGTAATGCATTGGTGAATACTACACAATTGCTAATTCCAATGTCTTTTTGTAAAACTTATCACTGTAATATTTTTCTACCGTAATTCTACTTATTGATGTATATTACGTTAAGCTTTTGTTTAATTCTTATTGTACTTATTTAATTCTTTCTGTAGTGTCTATGTACAGTATGTAAAAATGCAGAACCCATGGTAAAATCACTGTTAAGTATTGCCCTATTGTTTTTAAAAGACCAACAAACACTAGTATTGCTGGCTATTGTGAGAGTTAGTTAGGAAAATCTGGTCCATACTTGTAATGTCCCTCCAATGGCACTTGTACGATTCCTTCTTCCTCTGCCAAAATACTTTGCTCCTCCTGGCAGTAAACACAGGGAGAAGGAGCGAGAGAGAGTTTTATTCCCGTCCAGCCAAAGAGAACTTCAGAGACCCTTTGAGATTAAATAACTTTGCTGAAGGACATTTTGGCAGATCGATTCATGTTCCATTTGTTTGGCATGAAATGAATGCATTCGGATACTGAGGTGGGTGAATCGGGGTCTCTCTATAAGAAACGTATCATGGCAATTTTAGCAAGAGTAAAACATGAGATTATTTGCCAGGGGGTCAGAAAGTCTCTGGATGCAGGAAAAACAAACTGCAAAACTGGAGCACAAATCAGAGCTCCTCATTAAAGCAGGACCTCAAAAACTCGCAGAAGAAAACTCAGGCTTTTGCTTTCATTCAGCTTACATAAACTCAAGCAGCAGTCATGTTGTATCATTCAGTTATACGGACATTGTCTTCCAAATACTAATTACTCGTGTTATTAGAGGTCCAAACAAGTGAAGATTTGGTTATTATTTGTTCCCTATTTTTCTTTTAAAACTTGGTCGCTGTGTGGCAGAGAGTCACCAAATATTGCATGGGGGTTATTTCAGTGGCAAACTTTAATAATCTCAATTAAGTGATGGATTAGTGCTGCCTAGCAACGAGAGTTCCGAAATATGAAATATAATCAGTTAATGCTGCTGGTCTGTTTGAACGACAGATGTGAGATTTTTTTTTGTTTCTTTTCTTAGTTCTTCCAATTCTTCTGTCTGGATTTCTAAGGGAATATGTAAAACATGCAAAAATTGTCTCATGAACCATACAACTAATTTGCAAAAAACTGTACGCGCATGCTATTTGGACATAAAGCTAACTATATGTTAAAGAACGGATGACAGATGTTTACAGAGTTATTCTAAATGTAAATTTTAACTTGTAACATTTTATAATCTGAAAGCTTGGCATTGCAAAAACATCTGAGTGAGAGACTTATGTATGCAATGATTTAATTTTTTTTTTTTTTAAGGTACAAAATTATTTATGAAAAATGTACAAAACAAGCATTCAAAGAAGACAGAACAACTAAAAATGGAGATTGAGATTTCATTTTAATTCAGCAGTTTTGTCTTTAGAGAGTCAAGTTTCCTACAGTCTTGGAAAAAATCAATTATTTAGAAATTATTTATGAAAATTGTACAAAACAAGCATTAAAATAAGCTAAAACAACAAAAAGAATTGATAGTTTTCATTTTATTCCAGCTGTTTTACGTTTTTGAAGAATCAAGTTTCCTACAGTCTTGGATACAAGGTAGTCTAAATTTTAAAATGTGATTTCTAGACCTGGAAAATTTTAATTATTTAGAAATTAAAAACTACATTATATTTATAATACATTATATATATAAAAAATTGTTGTCCTTAATTCTTATTTAGTAAATCATGAGTAACTGGAAAAGCCACTGAAACAAAACTATATTTAAAAATAAGTTATTTGAAATCAGTAAACATTAACTGACATTAAATTTATCTTGCACGTTTAATAAATATGCAAGTAAAATATGAGTGTATGTCATACCATGAAAATCTGACAGAGGGCGACAAGTTGCTGAAAATTTCACATAATATAATTCTTATATATTATACAAATAATATACATTATTTTATTTTATATGTAATATATATTAAAAAATATATTATGTGTAATATATATTTAAAAAAAATCTGCCTATATATATATATATATATATAAAATATTATTTTATTGTTTTTAAAAATTAAAACATGTATTCAGCAAGGATGAATTAAGTTGGTCAAAATTGACAGCGAAGACAATTGAAAAAAAAATTCTATATTTCAAATAAATACTTTCTATTCATCAATCATGGTTTCCACAAAAAGATGAAACCGTTTTTAAATGCTTCTTGAACAGCAAATCAGCGTATTAGAATGATTTCTGAAGGATCACGTGACACCGAAGACTGGAGTAAAGATGCTGAAAATTCAATACAATGCAATAAATTACATTTTAAAATACATTAAAAATAAAATAATTATTGAATAAAATAAATATTATTGACTATATAAATGCAGACTTGGTAAGCAAAAGAAACTTAAAAAACATTAGAAAATCTTACCAACCCCAAACTTTTCTTTTTACACTTCAGGACTTGCTTAGAAGTCTTTTGTCTATATACAGTGTTTTCTTTAAAATCCCCCTTCTCATCTTTGATGTCAGGCACATCTGCGTATTTCATTTGTTCTTTTTGCTCTGCTTGGACCTTGCAAATTGCTGCTTGCAGCCGTATTACAAGTGCTTATTCGCAGTGAACATTACATTTAGATAATAAATTGTATAGCTCACCTCTCGCTCAGCATCCTCCAGTTTCTTCTTCTTGCTCTCGGGCATGAGGTCATCGAGCCAGCTGAGCTCTCGCTTTGTGAAGATAAAATCCAGCAGCTTCCTAATGAAGACCAGCGCCAACACCTGCCGGCAGCAAATCGCTAATTCAATTATCACATATTACTCAAAAAACATGAGTGGAAACAGTTAAGAAATGCTCCACGAGGCAATCACACTAGCAGACATATGCTTAGACACATCTGACTGACTGTATGTTTCCATGATCTTTCTGATTAGTTTTTTTTGTGCCAGTCTACATGTGAATTTCTTTACAAAACTACAAGTATAATTCAAATTCACCCTTCAAATGGATTTGAAGGAGACTGAAGGCTGAATGAGTAGATATGTCCAAACCTTTGACTAGTAGTGCAAACTAGTTTACACTTGCATACGATGGTAAATATTAACAATAATACAAAAAGTTCAGCATGTACCATCATGGGAAAGACAATGGCAGCTCTGGAGGTTTTGATGACCCAGAGGAGAACCAGACAGCTGAGCTGGACGATGGTGAACAGATGAACCTTTCGGAGTGGAACATGTCTCAGATATATGAAGTCTGGTTGGTGTTTAGCCGGCATCCCGAACAATCTCAAACGATCAAAAAACTAAAATTACAGAGAAAAGGAGAAATTATGTACGTTAGAGCAGTGGTTCTTAACCAGGGGCCTCGGTAAACTTCAAAAGGCCCTTAAGATGCCTCAAAATAAGACAACAAAAGCTTTAAAACAAGACAGAACAACAACAACAAAAAATATATATTTTTTATTTTAATTCATTTGTTTTAGGTCTTTGAAAAAACAGGATTTCCATGTTCTTGGAAAACTTGGATATATGAGGTAGCCTAATTTTAAAAGTGGAAATGGAAATAAAAAAACGTATTTAAATATGCATATATAAAATATTTATAAAATATAAAAAAATAAGTTTATTTTAATTTCAGTTAATAGTTCCAAAGAAAACTTGTTTTAGTAAAATAACAAAGTGTAATAAGAAATTCAGAACTTTATATGCATTAAAAAAACACAAAATTACTAAAAATTTAAAATTAAAATTAAAATGGAAAATACAAAAATAAAAACGTTTCAAAATATTAATAAAAACTAGTCTAGTATCTCAATGATTCTAAAATAACACTGCTTTGAAAAGTATTGTGAACACTGCATTAGAGGTTATCTAACATGAGCTTTTAACAGAATTACAGAAAAAAAAAATATTTTGTCAATTTGGAAACTTGGAAATGCGAACAGACATTGTCTGTAGTGTTTTTACCTGTATTCCTCTCAGTGAAGATGCACCCATGTAAAGGAAAACTCCATACAGCACCGGCATTGGAATAAACTAAGAAGTAAACAAAATAAACATTTTCATTACATAATTTTTCACTATGAGGTCCTTTTAAAATGTTAGTGCACTTTTTTGTGCCATGTGTTTTTGTATCATATGCTCATTTTCCACATTTCAATCAAGTTTTGAGTTTTAAAAGTGTTTTTGTGTCATTCTATAATTAGGGTCACATTTAGAATTTGACAATGTGAAGAAAAAAGTTTTCCTTTTTCCCAAAAACCCAAACATGTCCTTACAACATTTTTAAAACAATCTATATTGTATAAAGTGCTGTATAAATAAAGGTGATCTGTAGGCATGTGTGCATAAAATACCATCTATGTTTGCTACTGTCCACCATGTTATCTTTACTGGGTAACACAGTTGATGGGTAACTTAGTAGACATTTTTTGTGTTTTGGGCCTTTACTCAACATGGAAACCTAGAACTACTGAGCATATGGTATGTTTAGAAATATATTTCATAAACAAAACATAAGTTTTAGTTAAACTGTCTTGTTAAAATTTGCAGCAATAATACTTGTGTAACACTGTTGACAGTCACTTAATCAACTCTTGACACAGGTTTGCTAGATTAGCCAATATTAGGGGAAAGAGAGAGAACAGAACTTCTAGTGTTTCATCCATGTGCTTCTAGAGGAAATATCATCATACTGTGCAAATTATGTGAGAATGGGACAAACCATTCCTTTTTGAGGTGGGGTTACATCACAATAAACACTTAATATTTTTGAAGCACATATACAAATGTCTTGATAACCTAATCTAACCTAAGCCAAAACTATGAAATTAATTTATATTTAAGATAATTTTCATGCTTAAATGCAGAGTAGAATGAGCAACTTTATAACAGGGTTGTATGTGATATGAACATAATTTTTGAACAAAAGATATGGCTTTTTCAACATATAGTAGTGTGATTGGGAAAAATATAATTGTGTACTAGAAAATTAAGCATTGGGGCTTTGTACTGATGAAAATATATTAAAAATATACTTCACAGACATGAGATGTACCCACAATTATAGATAATTATTAATAATGCACTTTAAGAAAGTATACTTAGGTGTGAACTTATTGTACGCCACTAAATGTGTTCACTTAATTGCTTTCATTTGCAATTAATTTGTTGGTTTAAATTTAGTTATAAATAGTTAAATAGTAATAGCTTCACAAGGGTGTGCACATAAAACGTGCTTTAATGCAATGTCATTTTAGATGCATAACGCATAAATGTGAATGCAATTATGAATATCTTAATCAGTGAGCGCCAGACCTTCAGCACTGAGGTCATGAATACGGAGGAGCCCATGAGGACGAAGATCATGAGGCCGGTGACCCGCTGCTCTCTGATCCCGAGGAACTTGGGCTGTTCTCCAGGTGCTGAACACTCAGACTCCAGCTTCAGACTGTTGACGTGAGTGATGGACAGAACTGTCGCTGCCACGAACCACGGCAGCCCCATCAGAGAGCAGACGCCCAGCATCACGCCCACCATGAACAGGTCCAGATGATAGCCACAGCCTTTCTGCAGGAACAAGACATCAAACAAAGGGTTAACTCATTTAATTCAGACTTGACTGGCAGTTTAGAGAATCTAGCAGCACCTTTAGCTTGTGCTCCTTCCTGTTGATGATCACAGCTGTAATCTGCTGATCCATAAAGATGAGGATGGTGCAGAGGAGGGCGGGAATGACTGTAATCACACACGTCCACCATGGGTTCGGACCCAATGGGTTAACGAACCACCCACGATCGTCACGAGTTGGCTGAAAACATGTTGCAAGAATATATTAAATAGGCAAAATCTATTCTTATCCAGTCTATTAATATAAATACTTTTATGTTAACATATGGCTAACATAATAAACTTTGAGCATTGTTTGTTTTTTGTGAAGTTAGTGCATTAAATTATTTATTTAATTGTACATAATGCTGTATATTTCATTATATATTTAATTCTGGATCTTTTTTTACATAATATTTTTAACACAAATTTTGTAATTTTATATCGTATATTCTTTAATATATTTTACTGTAAATGCTAAGCGTCTTCATATTTTCTAAAATGTTTTATTTCTGTAATTTATTCTACTTTTACAGCCCATATTATCTCATGTGTGTTAATTAAATTAATTCAGATTAAGATAAAAATAAATCTAATTAAATTAAATATTAGTAAACTAGAAAGTAAAGTGTCAAAGTAAAGTTTAGAAGAGAAGTAGGCTTGAGAAAGCCTAGTCTGAAAGTTTAAAACAGTTAAAATAAAAATTTAATCTTGAAATTTTAAGACAGATGGATAGACAGACAGACAGACAGACAGATAGATAGATAGATGATAGACAGACAGACAGACAGACAGATAGATAGATAGATAGATAGATAGACTACAGACAGACAGATGATACAGACAGACAGATAGATAGATAGATAGTAGGGATGCACCGATACCGCTTTTTTCAGTACTCGCCCGATACCGATACTTTTATTTTTGGTACTTGCCGATTCCGAGTACCGATACCGATATTTTAAAATTTACAGGTAGATTTGTAAAATATAGGGTACAGAAACTAAAAGAATATGTATAATGTTAGTTGGTCAACTTTATTTATCAAATAGATACAGTCAAACCAAAATGTATTTAGAACCCATTATCATAAACTGTGTCCTGCACCCACTAGTAAAAAAAAAAAAATAATAATAAAAATAAATATATATCAAAAATTGTCAAAAGATGGTGTATATCTGCTGTCTGAATCATTTTTGGGTTGACTATATATCCCTTAATTATTTTTACACTTAATTATGCCCATTAAAATGTGTTTTGTTACTTTCACTGTTTGTTTGTTTTTTTTGTTTTTTTCTTGCTCTATGGTACATCATCTTTAATTTAATAGCATTAAACTGCTCCATTGCAGCGGCTCAGTACTGTAATCACGCCAACCACTCATTATGAATCTCCTAACTCTGATATTTTCAGAATTATAAGTCACGTTTTTTTATCTGAAATATGCTGCTATTTGGGCTATAATCCAAAGCGACTAGATAGATAGATAGATAGATAGACATAGACAGACAGATAGATAGATAGATAGACAGATAGACAGACAGACAGATGATACAGACAGACAGACAGACAGATAGATAGATAGATAGATAGATAGATAGATAGATAGACACAGACAGACAGATAGATAGATAGATAGACAGATAGACAGACAGACAGATGACAGACAGACAGACAGACAGATAGATAGATAGATAGATAGATAGGATGATAGACAGACAGACAGACAGACAGACAGACAGATAGATAGATAGATAGATAGATGATAGGACAGACAGACAGACAGACAGACAGACAGATAGATAGATAGATAGATAGATAGATAGATAGATGATAGACAGACAGACAGACAGACAGACAGACAGACAGATAGATAGATAGATAGATAGATAGATGATAGACAGACAGACAGACAGACAGACAGACAGACAGATAGATAGACAGACGACAGACAGACAGATGATACAGACAGACAGATATAGATAGATAGATAGACACAGACAGACAGATAGACACAGACAGACAGATAGATAGATAGATAGATGATAGTCAGACAGACAGACAGACAGATAGATAGATAGATAGGATGATAGACAGAGACAGAGACAGATAGATAGATAGATAGATAGATAGATGATAGTCAGACAGACAGACAGACAGACAGATAGATAAATAGATAGATAGATAGATAGATAGATGATAGACAGACAGACAGACAGACAGATAGATAGACAGATAGACAGACAGACAGATGATACAGACAGACAGACAGATAGGATAGATAGATAGATAGATAGATAGATAGATAGACAGATAGACAGACAGACAGATGATACAGACAGACAGACAGACAGATAGATAGATAAATAGATAGATAGATAGATAGATAGATAGATAGATAGATAGATGATAGACAGACAGATGATAGACAGACAGACAGATATACAAATAGATAGATAGATCGATAGATTTTTAAGTCAACATCATAATTGAAATATAAGCAAACCTTAAACTCATTGGGGACCTTCAGTTTGGGGGAGGGCACTCCTAAAGCGTAATCCACCAGAACCATTGTAACAATAGTGATGAAGACTGCAAAGTCACTGATGATGGCTCTGACCTGGAGGAAACAGGATTTTCAAACGTTATTCCTCTCCTTACAGCAGCAGCAGATACTCCACAGTAACACTAGAGGGCGCCAGAGCGCAAATAACTACAGCATCGTGACATAAAGCACCGCAGCAGCAGCAGCAGCAGCTCTCAGACAGACGGTGGGCGGATTATGACTGCAGTACCTTGGTGGGGAAGTAGCGGCTGGTCTTGAATTCTTTGAGGAACGCTGACATGGCCACAGTGGAGAAGAAGAGGACCACAGACCAGAAGAGAACGTCGGGAACGTACGGACCGTGAGGCCCGCAAGCAGAACCCACAAATTCACCTTTTTTCTCAATACAGTCCTGAAATGAGAAAGACAAATAACTGGTTAGGCTAGCTTTTTTTTTCTTAAAGTAATAGTTCACTCACAGCAACATGAGGGTGAGTAAATGATAACAAATGATTAATTTTTTATTCATTTAACACTTTAAATCGTATGCATTGCTGAATTTTCAAATCACACAGAAACACACACCTGCTCAACATGCTGTTATTTTCACTCTTGCCATTAAAAGACGAGCAGCCTCAATGATCTTTTTTAGCTTTTATAGTGATTTAACAGATGTAATCCAGTTCAAATTTCCTTAATCTCACTTAACAGCCCTGCTCCATCTTGCCACTCAAATGAGACATTTTAATTCCCATAAAACATAACATGCTTGGTATAACTTGGTTTAAATCTCAAGCAAATGTGGAGTTGATGCAACGCATGTTATATAACTAAAATAACAATTAGCATTATTCTCAAAAATGTCTCATTTGGAAAATAATAATATTTGGAAAATATTAACCCTGTAACACCTGACATGAAATATGAATGAAAAGACCTTTAGAGAAAATCTTTAATTAATTTGGTGTTTTTGTTGAGTAGTATATTTGATGCATTAGGTTTTTAAGGCTCAAAAAGTATGATATATTAAAAGAGCTTGTAAAAAGTATGATAAAATCAACAGGATCTAATATTAGTTGTAAACCAGTCAGGGATTCTTAAAAGCCACAAATGCAATTTTGACCTGAACTTCCAGAGCCTCCCAGAAGATCTCTGGGGCTGAGATGTTGTTCTGCTCCCAATATTGAAGAGTGGCATTGCTGGGGTTTGCAGGCTCAATACAGGAACATCTACAAGAACAAAATATTGAGGGCAAAATGCATTTATTCTATAATACTACAGCATACTGATCTTCTATACAGCATTGGAGTCTATGGAGTCTTTCATGTCATTGCAACCAGTGTTGACCTGTAAGTGGTGAGTTTCTCCAGATTGTTGTTCATATTAAAGGGATACGTCTCCCCGAGATGAATGAGCTTCTCCAAGGCCTCATAGATAAAGATGATGCAGATGAGAGAGGCGAAGGCCTCCTCCGTGAAGCGTGTGATGTAACAGACGAGTGAGCTGGCATCAGTGGCCACCAGCAGCAGACAGAGGAACGCCGTCCAAAGCCCGATACACGCCCTGAGGGACAGGTACGACAGCCCGTATTCCCTGCGAACAAACACACGGGGAGCCATGAGTGATGTTAACACAGTCTGAAACTTACACAGGCCGTATGTTGTTTGAGTTATTGGACAGTTTGGAGAGAGATTTCAAGTCTAAAGAGAAGCAAGTCTTGCTAAGTCATTAGTATGATTTTCTGAGTGTTTGATAAGTTTCTAGTTCTAGATGGGTTCTAGAGCAATGCTATGGCATTCTGGGTGGTTGTTATATTAGACAGATGATCAAATGAATGAACGATAGATAGATAATAGTATAATAGATAATAGATAGATAATAGTAGAATGAACAAATGAAACTAACTAAACTAACCAACTAACTGACTGACTAACTAACGATAGATTAGGGCTGGACGATATGGGAAAAAAATTATCATGATGATTTTTTTTCATATCAGTCGATATCAATAATTATCACGATAAATGTCAAATCTTTATTTCTTTCAAGTTTCAAGTCAGATTTTCGCTCCAAAGTAAAAGTTGTAGAAACCAAACCATTCATTTTCCTTAACAAAATAAATATCTAAATAGAAAAAATAATTTCTGCATGTTCTAATGGGTTGTCTGATAATGATAATAATAATAATATCACTTTTTTGTCTCTTAGAAATGCACATTTGATAGTAGCTTGAGGATGAAGAGGTAAATTTTTGTTCATTATCAATCAGTAACAAATGTAAAAATTGCAGCAACCTCAGTTTTATATGGTTACATTTATTCTGACCCATTTTTTTTTTTTTTAATTAAGCATTGGTCTCCCATAGTAGCAAGCATACGTTTTAAATCATAATAAACACAGTTAAAACCATACATAATGGTACCTCAATACCATGGTAAAAATATAACTACATGGTTTTATAGGTAGCCTATTTGTATGAAAAACAGTAGTCTAAAAACATTCAGTATAAATGCACACATGCTATAGCTTAATCACAAATACACACATACTATAATTATATACCATTACTCCTGTAATAAAATTCAGTGTGAATATCCCACATTGATGCCACAATACCATGGTGCAGTGAGTGTTACTACAGTAAATCCACGGTAAATGATGGCGATGTGTAGATTGAAAAGCCTTCTGACTGTCTCGTTGCACACAACTTTAAACTAGTTTGAATCACAGAGTCATTTGTGTTCATCGCTGAATTCAGGTGTTTAACACTGGATCTCACAGCGCTGTTTAGTGCTCGCGTGACAGAGCCGTTCACATATCGTGTCTTTGGCGCGCTCAAGTCTGTTGTTTAAAATGTAGGCGCGCGATAATAAATACATCTTTTCTAGTGAGCTCGTGCAGCGCGGTAGTTTGAACTTTGGTCCGAACGGATAAACGGTCAGTGTGGCGCGATTCAAATGAGTCGCGCTGTTTCGTCCCGTATTTGGCACATAAAAATTATACTGAACTTGTTTTATCCAGGAAAATTATATCGCGATAATTATCATTATCGAATTATCGCCCAGCCCTACGATAGATAGATAGATAGATAGATAGATAGATAGATAGACAGATAGATAGACAGACAGATAGATAGGCAGAATGAACAAAACTAACAAACTAACTGACTGACTGACTAACTAACTAATGATAGATGGATAGACATAAACAACAGAATAAATGAACGATAGATAGCTAGATGGATAGATAGATAGACAGACAGGCAGATAGATAGATAGATAAACAGATAGATAGATAGATAGATAGATAAACAATATAATGAACGAACAAACAACGATAGATAGATAGACAGCTAGATAGATAGCTAGATATCAAGACAGACAGATAGATAAGATAGATAGATAAATAGATAATATAATGAACGAACGAACGAACGATAGATAGATAGATAGATAGATAGATAGATAGATAGACAGATGAAACGGACGAACAATAAAAATATATAAAACAAAGAATTCTTTATATTAGACATACTTGCAGAATTTGAACAATATTTTCTCAAACACCAGGACGGGTCCGGTGCTGCCCAGAATAGTGAGAGGCTGTCCGGCAAAAAGCGAGTAAGCAATTCCAGTCATGGAGGCTCCAAACAGCGATTCAATTGCACTCTGGGAACAGGGGAGAATATGTCACAAAGCATCATGTTTACATGACTACACTAATACAGATTCAAATATTAATGACTAGCCAACTAGGCCAATTAGATGCACGCATGTGTTCAGGTGTTCTTACTATGCGTCCCTCTGTGGCTTCACCCAGCAGCCCTCCGAAGGTGATAACAGGGGACATGCAGGCGCAGTACAGGAACAGGAAAGAGGCCAAACACTGCAGGCTGAGCGCATCTGTGAAATCCGACAGGAAGTGTGGAGCCTTCCTCTTTATATCCAGTGCAAATCCACCAAAAAACCTGACAAAAAACACCAGACACAAGATTACTGCCGTCTGAGCTGGGAAAAGAGGTGGAAAACTGGCTTAAACCGAATTCACAGTGTTACATTCCACAGAGAATTACATGCAAAATAAACACTCACCAGGCAATTTAATTTAACCAGGCAATTATTTTCATGACAATTAAACGTTTTCTTTTCAAACTATAATGTCATTACTATAATGCAAAAAAAAAAAACTACAATGATTTAAATTTTATTTTTTAGAGTACTATATAACAGTAATGTAAACAATAATAATGTAATATATAATTTAAATAATGTCACAATGCAAAACATTTTTAATGCACCAAATATAAGCTTTTTTTTTCAACCTTTTTATTTTATTTTATTTTATTATATAAGGACTGCAACGTCACATCACAACAACAAACAGAAAAATATCTATAGGATGGCTGGAGCTTTTTCTCCATGTGCCGACACATATGTGAAATATTCCTCACGTGAAGTCACAGTTTTCTGACCAGTGTTGTTTCACAGTAAGACAGAAAGCCTGGTGCGTCTTGCATATGAAAACAGTTGCACTGTCATATGGACAAAAATCTATATTTTAATTTAGTAAATACAATTGAGTACAATACAATTTCATAACCTATTTTTCTTATTCTTGAAATGGCAAATTTTCACAATTCACCCGCCACTGACTAGTGTGGCAAAAATGATATTAAATAATGATATAATTCAGAGTAATACTGAAAACTGATAAAATGGTAAAAATATTCAAACAATTTCTTAATCTAATTTTGTATGAAAATACAAATATTTGGCATTCTTATAAAAATAATAAAAATTAAAAATAGATGTTAAAATCAAAACAGATATTACATCCAATGCACTGGAAATGCAAGGTCAAACTGAGAGCATTGCTTTTTGGTAGCACAATTTGGCAAATTTCATCCAGATATTCCATGCATACAGAAAAGCTACATTTTGTGCACAGTGTATACATACTACATAAGGCATAATTCTTTAACCAGAAAGAAATATTAATTAGGGCTGATCAGATATGATCGTCATGAACCATTTGGGAGAAAAGAGCCATCTGAGAACAGAAGGGGATTATTGTTGTGAGAAGAGAGAAAGTCACTCAAAGTTGTGAAAACTGTCACTCAACAGGAAGAGTGTGACCAAATGTCAAACATGGCGTCTGTCCAGTTCACTGGAGAGTTGAAAACCTGGTCTTCAGTGGCACGGCTCTCGGTTACATTGTACTACAAAATGAAACCATCATCATAAATGATCTGCATTATTATGTGCCCTTTAACTGTCAGAATGAACGCAACGGTGAGCTGTGTGACCTTTTACAGCCATTTGGCTTTGAAAAGGAACATTTTATTTCTTAGAGGTTGCTCTTTATGGAGTTCATGGAATTGAGCCGTTGTGTTTAAGGGAAGACACACTGTTTTTCATGCAATGGTCACTTTTGAGATTTTGGATTATTTGACTTTTCATAATTTTGTTTCAGATTAGTTGACAGAAAACATCCGAAACACACTTTTAAGTGTTTATTTTATTTTTATTTATTACTATAGTTCTTACTTACAGTAATGATAATAATAGAAATTTGGGGGAAAAAATACAAAACAGTTTTAATACACCTAAAAATAGGCTTTATTGTTCTAAAACTATTATTTTATTTATTTTTTATTTTTTTATTTTACTTTTGGAGTGCAACGAATTTCTTGTTTCAAATTAGTTGACAGAAAACATCCGAAACACACTTTTAAGTGTTTATTTTATTTTTATTTATTACTATAGTTCTTACTTACAGTAATGATAATAATAGAAATTTGGGGGAAAAAATACAAAACAGTTTTAATACACCTAAAAATAGGCTTTATTGTTCTAAAACTATTATTTTATTTATTTTTTATTTTTTTATTTTACTTTTGGAGTGCAACGAATTTCTTGTTTCAAATTAGTTGACAGAAAACATCCAAAACACACTTTTAAGTGTTTATTTTATTACGCTTTATGTATTTGCGTCTGTCGATTTCAATTAAAATACATACACGTTTTTTTTTCTCCAATTTATCACTTACACCAGAATTTACAGTTTTAATCTGTATTCTGAAGGCTTTTAAAGAAGAGTTTGCTCATATATCATTTGTATCATTTTTTTACAACACATTATTCCTGAAAACATGGTGATTTTTTTTTCTGGATGTTGACAGTATTTTCTGATTTATGAAGTAATAAAAAGAAAAAGAAATACACATTTTTTTACTCTAATGTTATCAAAATCAAACAAGAATTTTAAACATGGCTTTATTCAAGGTTCAGATTTCTGTTTCAAAATTATTTAATATTTAATTAGTTTATTTGCATATTTAAACAACATTTCAGAAAACGTGTAATACACAGTGTTATTTATTTATCATTGTTTTATTAATATTTTGCATGAGTTTTTATTTGTTTTTTCTGTTTTTAATTTTAGCTAAAGTTTTAGTACTTTTTGTTATTTTTATTTATTTAAATTATTTTTTGTGTTTCTTAAATATGTCTACATTCATGTTTATTTTTTTTATTTCAGTTTTAGTACAAAGTTTAACTAAATGAAAATGAGAAATGTTGCTTTGGCAACTAAGTAAAATAAAAGTTAATTAAAAAAAAACAACAACTTTATTTCAGTAAGTTTTTTAATTAACTATAATAACCATGATAATAAAAAAATTATCAACTTTGTCTTACATGTTCCTTCTAAATTGAAACATCTAAAACTAAGACTTTAGCAAACACCTCCATTTCCCCCAAAAATAGATATTAAAGCAATCTCATTTATGATTTTTATATTCGAAGGCTTTCGCACAAACTGACATGTGATTGTGATGTGTCTACACACACACACACACACTCCAGACTGACCTCCCGGTGCGCTGCAGCTCAGGGCCTCCATGTCCACCATGTTCCTCCGTCTCTGCCAGCTCTCCATTAGGCACTGCAGGGATCTTTCTCTTCTCCTGTTATATCAGACACAGAGACAGAGAAAACTGCGAGAGGAGTTCTGACACCAAGCAGCAGAGAGTTTGCAGTGATATTCCTCAAACGTTCTGGATAGTGTTGCTTCTAAATCTGTGACTGTACATGATAAACTACTACAGTTAATTCAGCCTGATTAATATGCAGACACTTGTTTTGTAGACAGCTATGATGTCATCATGAAATATGCATAGTGAATTATGATTGGCCTCATCTTAATTGCATATATTTAGCTCATTTATAGCCATAACTACACTGCATAGTTTGTGTTGTCATTATTAACCACAGGCCATTCTATTCAAACCTTTTGGTTGGTAAGATTTGCTCATCAAAGCTGCATTTATTTGATCAAAAATACATTAAAATTGTGAAATATTTTTACAATTTAAAACAACTGATTTCTATGTTAATATACTTTAAAATGTAATTTATTTTTGTGATAAAAGCTAAATTTTCAACATCATTACTCCAGTCTTCAGTGTCACATGATCCTTTAGAAATCATTCTCACATGCTTATTTGCTGCTCAATAAACATTTCTGAATATTATCAATGATATATATATATATATATATATATATATGATATATTATTAGTATATTACTACATATATATGTAGTATATTATCAATCAACAGTTGCGCTGCTTCATATTTTTGCAGAAACAGTGATGCATTTTATTTTTCAGGATTCTTTGATGAATAGAATGTTCAAAAGAGCAGCATTTAGAAACATTTTGTAACATTATAAATGCATTTACTGTCACTTGTGATCAATTTAATTCATTCTTGCTGAAAATAAGTATTAAATAGTAGTATACAGGATTTTCTTCTGCTTTTTTTAGAGACAAGCTCCCCAAAAATGTCTTCTTTTTCTATTCTGTGTTAGAAACAAGTCATGCTGGTTTGTAACAACATGAGAGCAAGTAAATAATGGCAGGATTTTCATTTTGGTTTCAAGTATCCCAAATAAAGCATTTCAAATCTCAAGGGGCATGTCAAACAAATGATTTAGATCATGAGGGTTCAGATAAATCACTGTACGCTCATTTGTTGCTCTGATTAATGTCTGTGTGCTTTCTTTTATGTGACCGTTGACCACAAAACCAGTCATAAGGGTCAATTTTATGAGATTTATGCATCATCTGAAAGCTGAATAAGTAAGCTTTCCATTGATGAATGGTTTGTTAGGATAGGACAATATTAGATACAACTATTTGCAAATCTGGAATCTGAGGGTGCAAAAAAATAAAAATACTGAGAAAACTGCCTTTAAAGTCGTCCAGATGAAATTCTTAGCAATGCATATTACCAATCAAAAATTAAGTTTTGATATATTTACGGTAGGAAATTTACAAAATATCTTCATGGAACATGATCTTAATATCCTAATGATTTTTGGCATAAAAGAAAAATCAATAATTTTGACCCATACAGTGTATTGTTGGCTATTGCTACAAATATACCCATGCTACGTAAGACTGGTTGTCCTTTTTTTTTTTTTACAGTACAGTGTTATAGTTAATCCTCTCTTCAATATTTTCTAGATAGAGATTCAACAGTAAATGCTCCATTTTAATCTTTATAACCAGATGGAGATTCACAGCCAGCTGTGCTTTTATAAATCAAGTGCATTACATCACATGACTTACTGTACATGCACATGTGGCAGAAAACACTGAATTTGACTTGACAGTTTTTAATTTTATAATAACCACTTTTGAAGGAGTAATATGTGTGATGAGCACTTCATGATGCTTTTCATTCACTAAGCACTGAACCTCATCCCTGTCAAAAGTTTCATTTTGTACAGAAATGTTTATTTATGCATAGTTTGTATTTGTGTACAAAACCTTTTTAACTATTCCAAGCACTTAAATATCATGAGAAACACAAATTTAGTCTTTTCAGTAAGAGTAAACTTCTGTCCTTCTGTTTTCTATCCTGCATCAGCTGTGTGTTGTCTTACTGTACGTTTCTTTAGTTTATACAGTAGTTTTTGTTCCACTGACCTGGGACGGGACGTTTTTTGGCGGCTCTATCCTGATGGACGGGTCCCATTCTCCTGGTGGCAGAACTGTAACTTGGTCAAGAAATTCATCAATTCCAGCAATCAGATCATTGCGGTCTTTAGCTTTATAGGCCACATCGTGGAAAACCTACAAAAGACAAAACCAGAACATTAGTCAAAAATGTGTAGATGTTTATTTCCATCACTCATATCTCAAGTTCATATCTCAAAATTTCTTTTTGTATAATATACTACCAGTCAAAAGTTTTTGAACAGTACAATTTTTAATGTTTTTTAAAGAAGTCTCTTCTGCTCACAAAGCCTGCATATATTTGATTCAAAGTACAGCAAAAACAGTACCATTTTAAAATACTTAATATTCGTGTGATATCAAAGCCGAATTTTTAGCATCATTACTCCAGCCACATGATCCTTCAGAAATCATTCTAATATTCTGATTTGCGGCTCAAAAACATCTATTATTATGTTGAAAACAGCTGAGTAGAATTTTTTTAGGTTTCTCAGATGAATAGAAAGTTCAGAAGAACAGCATTTATCTAAAATAGAATTCTTTTGTAACATTATAAATGTCTCTATCATCACTTTTGATCAGTTTAAAGCATCCTTGAGTAAAAGTAATAATTTCTATAATTATAATTTCTTTCCCCCAAAAGATTATACTGACTGCAAGTATTTGAATGGTATAGTGTATAATGTTACAAAAGCTTTTTATTTCAGACAAATTCTGATCTGCGGATCTTTCTATTCATTAAAGAATCCTAAAAAATGTGCTCAACTCTTTCAAATATTGATAATAACAATAATAAATGTTTCTTGAACAGCAAATCAGCCTTATAGAATGATTTCTGAAGGATCATGTGACACTGAAGACTGGAGTAATTATGCTGAAAATTCAGCTTTGATCACAGGAATACATTACATTTTGAAATATATTCAAATAGAAAGCAGTTATTTAAAATAGTAAAAATATTTCACAATTTTACTGCTTTTGCTGTATTTCGGATCAAATAGATGCAGGCTTGGTGAGCAGAAGAGACTTCCTTAAACAAAAAAAATCTTACTGTTCAAAAACTTTTGACTGGTAGTGTAGAAATTTATATTTTCAATTTATATTTATATTTCTATAAATACAGAATCTCTCAATTCTGAGAAAAAAGGCAAACTCACAATTGCAAGGAAAAAGATGAGAACTGTGAGATAAAGTTGCAATTACCTTTTATATTTTTTCTACTTCATGAAACAAAGTTGCAAGAAAAAAATAATTGCAAAATGTAAACTCATAATTTAAATTGAAAAGTCAGAATTGTGAGATATAAACAAAATTCATAGCAAAAAGTAAAAATTGCAAGATGTAAACTTTCTGTAAAATTCTGAGAAACTGCAAGAAGTAAACTCAGAATTCTGAGGAAAAGAAAAGTCTGAATTGCAAGATATAATCTAATAATGCTAAGAAAAAAGTCATTTTAAGATTTAAACTTAAAAAAAAAACAAAATTACAAGAAATATGAGTCAGAAATTCAAGAAAGTAAAAATAAGATAAGAAAAAATAAGTCAGAACTCCAAAATATCCAAAACCCAGAAAACTCAGAACTGCAAGATGTTAACTAAAAATTCAGATAAAAAAATTCAGAATTATTATTAGGATTAACTCCTAAAAAAGTCAAAATTGTGAGATGTAAACTCTTTATTTTCAGGAAAATTTTCAAAATTGCAAGATGTAAACCCAGAATTCAGAAAGAAAAAAAAAAAAAAAAGAATTTCGAGAAAAGTCGGAAATTGCAAGATATAAACTTAAAATTAAACAACAAAGTTCAGAATTGCAAGATGTAATTTCAAGATGTAAAAATACTGAAATGCAGTTTGAAAATTAGTCATAGTAGCTCTGTTTGTGTTTCATGAAAGAAAGAAAACAATGTGTTCAAATAAATGATGTGGGGGGTTTTTTCTTTAAAACTACATATACTGGAAGCCTGGAAAAAAGTACATATTCACATTTTCATGCTCTTCAATAATATCTTCAGATGTTGCCTTAGCAACATCAAGCTGCAGCTTGGCACAAGGGCGGTTTTCTGGCTAATTAGCAGTCATTTGCATGTTATTAGGGCTGTTCTGTACGTCTCCTCTGCACCTCAAAGACAAAGTGAGAGAGAATCTGCTGAGCTGTGAAAGACCTCAGGAGTCTCCAGTCCTCTCATCTCTGTGAGACCGCTTCAGTCTGCACCATATCCAGTTTATTAAAGCAATAAGCCACTCACGGTTGGGAATTTGTTTGGTGTTTTTAGATACAGTACAATGCAATGCAAAGCAATGCAACAGATGGCAGTCTTCAATAATGAGCTACATTTATTAATATTAATAGGTCATTCCTTACATGCATGTCTCTCTTAATATGTTGGGTAAAATATCAAACAGTTTTTAAAAGATCACAAAACATATTAGTTAGCTTTCTTTTATCACAGTCGAGTAAACGTGCATATTTGGTTTGAGTGGATGACAAAAACAGACGATTTTATATAATAAAAATATCTTACATAGAAAATTTTTGTAAAGTCCCTTCAATCAACAAAAGCCATTTTCATCATTTTTCTGTGATGTTTTCTGTGGTATTAGTTGGTTAGTGTCACTCTAAAAACTTTAGTTTGATCAAATTACAGGAATCAGAATAAAAAAACAAAAAAACATAAATATAAAAAATTATTAAATACATATATAAACATTTTTGTTAAAAATAATTTCAAGATCGCAACTTTATATAAGTGGACTTTAATTTTCACTACTTAATTAGTTACTTTGTGTCACTCTAAAAATTCCTGATCGAACTGATTACAGAAATCGAAATAATAAAAAAAATAAATAAATAATAAATTATTTAATAAAATAAATTCAAGTTGACAACTATGTAAGTGAACTTTCATTTTCATACCTAAAATATTAAAATTAAAATAATATAATTTTTCATTTTCATAACAGCTTCAAATGCAACTCATTCAGTCAGAATTTGGTATAATTTTTTAATCCATTTCTGAATTATTCTAAAATGCCTCTGGATCACTAATACAAAGTCAATACAAATAGTACTTTGTTAAAAGCTGTAAACAACTGTAAAACAATAAAAACATAAATATAAAAAATATACAAAAAATAAAATAATTTCAAGATTTCAAGATAATTTTCATAATTAATTAGTTACTTTGTGTCACTCTAAAAATTCCTC
Source organism: Labeo catla (assembly GCA_012976165.1). Taxonomy (NCBI): domain Eukaryota; kingdom Metazoa; phylum Chordata; class Actinopteri; order Cypriniformes; family Cyprinidae; genus Labeo; species Labeo catla. Next base: position 533,637 of record VONZ01000401.1, on the reverse strand, counting down.
AAACAAATTACTGAAATCAGGTTTATTATAAAATAAAACTAAACAGATAAAATAAAATGTAAAATAAATATATAAAATACACACAAAAAAAAAAATATCTATATATATAATAAATTATTTAATAAAATAAATTCAAGTTGACAACTATGTACATGGAATTTCATTTTCATAACTAATTACTTGTTTTGTGTCATTTTAAAAATTCCTGTTTAATCAAATTACACAAATCTAAAAATATTAACAATTAAAAATAATCTAATATTTAATCAAATTATTTTGAGTAGTTAATTTAATGTAGGCCTAAGTGGACCTTCATTTTTATAATAACTTAAAATGCTGCTCATTCAATCAGAATTTGGAATCCGTTTATATAAAATCAATTTTGAATTATTCTAAAATGCCTCTGGATCAAATATACAAAGTGAGCACAAACAGTACTTTCTTAAAAGCTGTAAACAACTGTAAAACAATATCACGCCCTCTTACCTCATCTGTCATCAAAGTAGCAATTGATCTGCCAATCTCGTGATATTGTGGTCCTTTACCCAGAGGCCCCAGCAGGATGAAGAGGAACCTGACAGATCAGCCACAAAACAGCAATGTAACTGGTGTCAGGTTATCAATATAGACTAAATGGTCTAGTTCTATGCTCACCTGGTGGTAATGGGCACTTCCGCCAGGCCGTTCAGCAGCACAGCAGGAGAGAGGCGGACAAACGCCACGACAGGCCTGTCCAGAAACTCCAGCTCTCCAACCAAAACATTAGAGGCCTCTGCACCCGGAGGAATCTTCTTCATGAAGTGCAGGTCTATCTATACACACATCATACAGAGACAGGTTGCATCACTAGATGAGAAATACACATGCACATTGAGAACAAAGTCTTGCATGAATGTTTTGAACAGGTTTGTTATACAGGCTTTAAGCTGTTTTCATTTTTAAAAAATAAACAGACTAAATAGATTTTAAAAGCCTTGTGTAATTGAATACTTTTGCAGTTTGTAAAGGCTGTTAGAAGGTAGCTAGCGTGTTTTTGGGGGGGAAATTATGATTTAAATATAGGTTTGTATAGAGTTAGTATAGATATAACAAACTAATTCAGAACAGATCAAAAGAATGTGTAGGTTTAGTCAGGGTTATTGTAAAACTAAACCGTAAAAACACATTCAATACTTGAAATAAAACACACTGATTTTATTAACTGATTTTATTTCAGCTACTTGCCAAGATTTTTCTTCTCCTTTTGTTTTGTCTAAAACAACTGAAACTAAACTTCAAAACATTAAAGACATATTTTAAAAAAAATAATAAAATAAAATAATAAAGTGACAAAAACACAACAAAATTACTAAACTAAAAACTAAAATTTAATGAAAACAGAAAATATAAAAAAATCTAATTAAAATGTTAATTAAAAAACAGGCTTATTATAGTTAAGTAAAAACATTAAAAACATTTTTGTTATGTAAAATAAAACAAACATTCAAATAAAATATTTTTTAAAAATTATTATTTTATTAAAAATTTTATTTCAGCTAACTGTCAAGGGAAAATTTACTAAAGTTATAGTACTAAAATAGCTATAACTAAGGCTGAAATAAAAATCAATAAAAACTATAGACACTTAAAAAAACTGTTAAAAATTATGTAAAAAAAATCAAAAACACCACAAAATTACTAAAACTAACAAAATTTAAATGAAAATAGAAAACACAGAAACTAATTAAAAATACTAATATGAACTATAACAGTACTTTAATAATACTAAAATAACATTAACAAAAACTGTTACTATAGTATATTTATATTATAAATATTTTATAATATGTATTATTGTTTTATAAAAAATATATGTTATAAAAATTACATTTTATTATTTAAAAAATTACTCTCTAACACTAGCATTCTCTATTCTTTTTATATTCTTTTGACTTGTTTTAATTTTATTAAAAAAAAAAAAACTAACACTAGCTGTCCCTATTCTTTTTCTATTCCATCTACTTGTTTTCTTTTTATTTACTATAAAAAAAAACCTTGCTACATGTACTGCATTAGGCTAATGGAGACTTGTCACAGCGCTTACATACAGTATTATTGCTCTTTGTTGGTTTTGATTGCTTCTATTGTCCTCATTTGTAAGTCGCTTTGGATCAAAGCGTCTGCTAAATGACTTAATGTAATGTAGCACTTTAAGTTAACCCAGGTTTGTACTACATCAGCATGCTGATTTTGTCAAGCCTCTATAATTATGCAACCCATCCATATCTAGGATTCAGAGATTTGATATTCACATCTGGATATGGAATATTAAAAAGCATGAAAAAGAAATCCATAAATCTCTCGATAGAATTCTGGTATTCTGGTTCCTATAGAAATGTGTTCATAGACTGGTCTAGAGTCAAAGGTCAAACTGATGTACAGATCCAAAGAGATTATGTATGTTTGCATAATGCTAAAGGATATACGTTGTGTAAGATTTCATAATATTACTCTCTATATTACTGCAGAATTTCATCACGGCCCCTGTGAACCCTGACAGCACCGCAGCTGCCCTCTCATCTATTCATGGGATCACAGCATAATACCCACTTAAGACAAGAAACAGAACAGTGTAATGTCAGGTAAAGAGGGTTTCAAACACAGCGTGTTTGAGGCATAATCCCTCTTCCCAGAACACAGACGGCACACACCAGCGCTTCAGTGAAAATCCTCAAACCTCGATGTACTGTACTGAAATGTAAGACCTGTTAAACTGTAAAAGTATTAGTACTTTTAACAGAAACTTTAAGTTACTTCACTATACATGATGAAATATTTAAATGAATAGAATTACCAAGGCATAATGGGACATTTTACTATAGAATGTAGTAAAATTTGTGATTCTGGGCCACAAAACCAGTGAGTGGCATGGGTATATTTGTAGCAATAGCCAAAAATACATGATATGGGTCAAAAATTATTAGGATATGAACTAAAGATCATGTTCCATGAAGATGTTTTGTAAATTTCCTACCGTAAATATATCAAAATTTAACTTTTGATTACTAATATGCATTGCTAAGAACTTCATTTAGACAACTTTTAAGGCAATTTTATTAATATTTAGATTTTTTTGCACCCTCAGATTCGTGGTTTTCAAATAGTTGTATCTCGACCAAATACTGTTCTATCATAACAAACCATACATCTACGGAAAGCTTATTTGTGATGCGATCTGGGAAAAACCTTCGGATGTCGCGCTGGGACGTTTTCAGGAAATTCGAAAAATAGGACGAATGTAATTTTTTTTGTCAAAATTAGGTTTTCATTCATTTATTATTCTATAACATCTTGTCTATCATCCCTGAAAATATTTTGGCAAAATTCACTTGTTTATTGCAGAAAAATAGCCATTTATTGCAGCAAGCAGAAATGACTGTTTTTCTCTTATGTTAAGAACGCGCTGCTGAGTTGTTTTCCCTTAACTGAAAACAGTTAACCTATCAAAACAAACCACGTAACATATTTAGTAAAGGCATATCAATTCACATTCTTCGCTAGTCCTGTGTAAACTACAGGACGCAAAGTTTTTTATTTATTTATTTTTTTATATATCGTGAGATGGCAGAGTGCAACAACGCCGTCTAAAGTACTGCAGCTGCTCACTTAACCGATCTCACTCGTCTCAATCTGCTCAATCTTGGTGATGTCAGTGCCCTAAATGATGTTATAATGGACTATTTCACATCCAGAGATGAAGGATCGGATGATGAAGTTACTAAAGAGGAAGAGTCCAATGACAGTCTGTTTTGTCAGCCAAATTAAAATAGCCAAATTAAAATAGCCATAACTTTGGTTACGTTCAAGCTATGAACAAAATAAAAACAGTTTTGGAAAGGGCTTGAACCAGATTTTATATGGTATCAAAACCTAAAAAAGGTCAAATTTCACCATGTGTTTCCGAGATCGCATCACATTTATTCAGTTTTCAGATCATGAATAAATCTCAAATTCAAAAAATTAACCCTTAACCCTTTTGTGTTTTGTGGTCCAGGGTCACATTTGTGTTTTTGCAAATAAAAAAATCCATAAAATGTATGAAAATAAATGCATGTTTTTTTGTAATAATTTATTCATTAAATTATTTTCAATTATTTTAATTTATTTACCTAACTGTATTATTATTTATTATGATTTCTTTTTGTACAATAAAAAAACATGATGCATGACATCTGGTTATATAAACTACCCTTCAAGGTAAGATTTTTAACACTTTTAAAAGAAGTCTCTTCTGCTCACCAAGGCTGTGCTGATTTGATCAAAAATGCTGTAAAAAACATAATATTGTGAAATATTATTACAATTTAAATCAACTATTTTCTATGTGAATATATTTTAAAATGTAATTTATTTCTGTGATGCAAAGCTGAATTTTCAGCATCATTACTCCAGTCTTCAGTGTCACATGATCCTTCAGAAATCATTCTAATATGCTGATTTGCTGATTTCATATTTTTTATATTATTTTATGATAATATTTTATTTAAAACTTTTGCGTGGTTGTGTATTTTATTCACTTTCATTAATGTTTTTTATTTAAATAATTATATTTAATTCTGCATCATTACCTTGCTGAAGTCCACAGCACTGTTTTCACGGCTCACGTCGTTCTTGCCCTCTGTGGTCAATGGTTGGGACTGAGGAGGAATCATCTGACCTGCAGACACAAAGGCTATCAATCATTCATTCAATCAATACAATGCCAATACTAGTCAATGTTAATTAGCCGATGAATGGAACGCAGCGTAAGCATCGGCTGTATTAAATGCAGCATACTGAAATGATTGTGTTTATGGATTGGTAGGAGAGAAAATGATTTCAGTGGAGGTCCGCCATGATCTCATGATCTCATGTGTGTTTAAATCATCATTATTGATTACTACATCCATAAAATGAGACACAATGAGCAGGGAGACGATGGCTAGTACTAATTTCACATTTTTGTGATAGAATACATTCAAAAATGTATTTAAATAAATGTATAAATCACAAAGCATCACTTTATGGAAACTCGATTGCGCTCTATTCTAAAGGCAGCTAAAGCAGCTTTCAGCGCATGATGCAGCACCAAAGCCCTTAGTTAAGAGAGCATCTTACGTGAACAGATTTGTGTTTATTAGTCATGCTCGCTGCTGTTTTAATGCAGCTTTGGCTCAGCGCTGCATGAATTACAGTACTAATGATGCTCTGAACGTTTGCACGGCACAGAACGAAGGGTCTGGTGCGCTTGGTGCGTTAGCGTTAGCGTGTGGGAAGCTGGCAATCTTCCTAAACATAAGCCCTGTATAAAGGTGATGAATATTCAGAATAGCCTTCACCTTCCTCACAATATCATGACATTTATCTGCAAAATTACACTGCTTATCTACTGGTGCAAATTGTATAATATTACATTTGCACTTGCTGTTTACGTATTTTGTGTGTTGCTTTGTATAAAATGCATAATGCATAAATGAAAATGAATGCATTTAGTATCACTCTTGGGTTTAACCAACTAAAAGAAGCAATGCTACTACATTTAACTACATTTTTCAGTAGCGTGAAGGTAAGTCAACTGTTGCTGCCTTCATTGCTAATTATGCTTTTGTCTTTTTAGCATTTGTGCAACAAAATAAAGAGGAAAGGATGTGAATTAGGCGACTAACTGACACTTTACTCAGTCTTTTAAGTTGTGCAGCCAAAGAGAATCATGGGAAATCTAGTTTTGTCAACCAGCAGAATGCAACAATCGCATTCATTTTCTCCAACAAAACTGATTTTAAAGCAAACACATAAACCATTCAAAATGCAGAGCTGCTGTAAGTTGTTAATCGATGGTATATGCTTTTGTTGAAACCATCAGCCTACATTTTTTCAACAATAATTGTGTTCAAACGTGGAATTCCTGGTGAAAAACTACATTATCCATGATTCTGCAAAAAAAAAAGTCTACCAATCTCTACCAACTCTTTAGCGCTGCAAATGACATTTGGATTCATTTTAGTGAGTTGATTCATTCAGAAAGTTCATTTTAATAAACTTGTTCAGCAAAATGATTAATCTGAAACATCACTCCTTGTTTCCTGCACTTTCCTGCACATCCCGTTTCATAATAATGATCATTCTGACATTATCTGAAGGCAGTATATTAGAATATCTCACTCTAAAAAAATGTTTGGATTCACTCTAGTCAGTTCATTTTAATGAACTCGTTCAGCAACGCGATTCTCTGAGTTATTTGAATCATCACCCATTTCAGTTTTTTTGTTTCTTCTTATGCATTATTTTATGCATTTATTTATATTAACATATTAAGATTGACAGTATGTACAAATTTAATGTATTTAAAGGTAAGCATCTCACCATTGACTATTATTTTGATGCCGTTCATGTGCACTTGTTTGTATAATAATAATGATCATTCTGATTCTGAGTTAATTTAAATCATAGTCATTTGAATCATCATTTCCTTTAGTTCCAGGAACTTCCTGTGCATTATTTTATGCTTTTAAGTATATTTATATAATAAGACCGACAGTACACACATGTAATGTACTTAAAGAAGAACATCTCACCAGTGATTATTTTGGTGCCATTCATGTGCACTTGTTTCATAAAAATGATCATTCTGACATTATCTGATGGAAGTATATTAGAATATCTCCCTCTCAAAAAAAATGTTTGGATTCACTTTAGTGAGTCGATTCATTCAGACAGCAAAATGATTCTCTGAGTCATTTGAATCATCCTTTCCTTCAGTTACAGGAACTTCCTGTGCATTATTTTATCCATTTGTGTATATTAACATAATAAGACTGATAGTACACACACATGTAATGTACTCATCTCACCAGTGATAATTATTTTGGAGCCATTTATGTGCACTTGTTTCATAACAATGATCATTCTGACATTATCTGAATGCAATATATTAGAAAGTCCCTCTCAAAAAAAAGTTTAGATTCATTTTAGTGAGTTGATTCGTTTAGACAGTTCATTTTAATGAACTGGCTCAACAAAATGATTCCCTGAGCCATCTGAATCATCACTCCTTTCAGTTTCTGGAACTTCTTGTGCATTATTTTATGTATTTATTTATATTAACATATTAAGACTGACAGTATATACAAATTTAATGTATTTAAAGGAATGCATCTCACCAGTGATTATTATTTTGGTGCCATTCATGTGCACTTGTTTCATTATAATTGTAGAATTGTAAGAAATATAAATATAAGAAAGTATCTGATGAAAGTATATTCGAATAGCTCCCTCTCAAGAAATGGGATTCACTTTAATGAATCGATTCACTCAGACAGTTAATTTTAATGGACTGGTTTTTGATTTTTAAATTTAAAGTTGTAAATAAAACAGAGATTACTGGAGTAGATTTCTGAGTGAAAATTGTTTCTACGTCATATTTTTTTCAGTGTACTGTAAATCATGAGTGGCTTGTTGTTTTGGCAAAACTTTACAATCACCTTTAGAGGTACAAGCAACTAAATAAATCCAGCCATGGCTACTGAAGTTGTTTTAATAACATTTGCTATTTGTTATTATCATCATCTCAGAGAATCATGCATTCTCGCAGCCTGTCTTGGCATGTTAGACTACATTTTGTTTACCACGTGCAACCTATCCGCTGAGATAACCACCTTCACACGTTATGTTTTAGGAAGCACTACAGCAGAAGGGAAAGTCTCTCAAGTTAAAAGTTGCCTGGATCCAAGCCGTCGTCTCTGTCCAGGCTGAAGGAGGCGGTGGGGTTCTGGTTTGGGTGGGTGGATGTGGAGGATGGAGGAGGGAGAGGGGAGGTGATGGACACACTGGACGAGCAGCACAGAGGCCAACATGGAGAACAGCATGAGACCTGCCCATCATTCCCATCAGAAACAACTGATCGCCACAGAGAAGACTTAAAGAGATGAGATGAAGCGCCTGCCAGACACACACACACACATAGAAAGAGGAGACAACACAACAGAGACACTGAAACTCTGAGATGGTGGATCTGACATGAGTTGATTTTTTGGGAGTGAAAGATTTCTAATGAAACTGCAACAACAACAGACAGTCAAATTGACATAAATTGGACAATTTAACTTAAGTGCAAAGCTTTAGGAGTGACAACTGTATTAAATAAGACACATCTTATTTTTTCCATTTTGCAATAAATGAATAAATAAATAAATATTTTTAAAACATAAATATTTATAATTATAAATATATACATCAAATTTAAAAATCTAAATTTGGTTGGTAAATTTTTTTGTGTTTTTGAAACTACAGTAAGTCTCTAAGTAAAATTGTGACATATTACAATTTAAAATAACTGTTTTTTATTTTAATATGTTGTAAAATGTAATTTATAACTCTGATGCAAAGCTATATTTTCAGCATCATTAGTTCAGCCTTCAGAGTCACATGATCCTTCAGTAAAAATAGTATTGTTTTTATTGTCACTTTTGATCAATTTAAGACATCCTTGCTCATAACAATACTCAGTTCATATTTATTTACCGAAGCCAAACTTTTAAACTGTAGTTGTATATTGATGTTATTTGCATAATCAGACCTGCAGCCTCCCGTATTTTCTGTGCAAAGGCAAATGAATACCGTTTTTGTCCATGCAGTTGGACTCAGACTGCCTTTTGCCGATGTCAGCGAAAGAGCGGACGATGGGAATCCGATTGGCCAGTTTCTTCTGGTTCTGATGATGGTGCTGCTTCAGAAGAGCCTCTTTGACTTTCTTCCTGACATCATCTTCAAGATGCCCAGCCACTTCCTGTTGGTCCAGCACCATATCTACAAAATTCAACACACAACATCACGAATGATCAACAGCAAATAAGAACATAAATTGCATATTTATTTATCATTTTTATTTATCTATCCTTGACACCTGGTCAAAACGGCAGTACACAAGTTTCACACAAAAAAACAGTTAATAAAAAACAGGTTAACAAAAGCACTTCAAAGACTCTTTTAAAACAGATTGCAAAGTATATAGTGAATTAAGCTACAAACTCGATTATAATGCAAAATGTTTCCATCTAACATGTATTTTGACGTGCAGATCGCCGTATTAATGTTACCTCACCTGAATATGTTTGTGGAAGTCATCTTTGGAATGAAAATATCAATCTTTTATTTGTAAACATCATAGTTTTTCTATTATTTCAAGTTAATGTCATAAAACTAGCGAGCAAAGCTAGTAGTAGTACTGACAGCGTCGTGTAAACATAGCTGAAGATGCTAAAAGCGGAACAGACAAACCGATTCAATTGAGTGAGTCATTTACGCTGGAACCGCTCCGATTGATTCAAACTGGTGACTTCGACCATTCAGGTCAAGCAATTCTCTATTAAAAAAAAAATATCAAAAGAGCTATTCATTTTCAAATTTCGACATTGCTTGTAATGTTTTTAAAAAGCACGTATAGTGAAGGGTGAAACTGAGCTTTTCTAATCTCAGAATCAGTTAAACCGAAACCATTGTGTCGCAAAATGATTCACTGTTTCGAAGCGCTCGAATCGGATCACGTATCGCGAATCATTTGATTGACTTCCCCTGCGTCCCAATGTGCATACTATCCACCCTAAATCCTATGTGATACTAGTACATTTTAACTTAACATATCGTGAATTTTTTGTGTCAGATCTGAACTTCGGAGCAGATTCTCGAATCATTTCGCGAATCGAACGATTCCTGATCCGCGCTCCCAGTCACGATCTGAAATGATGGTTCGCGAGCGGGCTTCGGAGCGGGTTCGCGAATCATTTGGTTTAGATCGGAACTTCGGAGCGAGATTGTGAATCATTTTGCGAACTGAATGATTCGCGATCTGCGTTCCGAGGTCCTGATCTCAAATAATGATTCGCGAATCATTATTCATATGGGACTTCGGTGCACGGATCGCGAATCACTTGATCTAGTTTGGAACTTCGGAGCGGATCTTCACGTATTGCGAATCATTTGATTCAGGTCGGGATTTCGGAGTGGATTCACAAATCATTTTTTTCTTTCTTTTTTTTTTATTAAACAGTACAAACATCGAATTAAGTCAATACTCTTATAAAAAGTATACACTACTACAAATCCCCTAAGAAAATCAACCTTAAAAGTGTAGTGACCATGTTTTGTTTTTTTTGGTTTTTTTTGTATAACCACAGTTAAAATACTAAAATACCATGATGGTTAGCGTAGTGAAACCATAGTAAATTTGTGGTTTAACCATACTTTAGTAACCATGTTTGTGTGTGTGTCTGTGTGTGTTGCCAGATTAAAAAAAAAGTAATAAATAAATTTACACCTTAAGAGGACACATAGGATGATAAATTAGATGTCATTTAGATGCTCTTTTCACATTTGTTGTAATTTCAAAGTAAAACGTTAACAGTGGCACAAATGCTATATTCATCTTCCTATGTGCCACCAAAGTGTTAATTATTCATTTCAAACCTGAATAATAAATAGAATGATGAATTCTTAACACAGCATATGTCTGGCCAGTGCTGTCTTGATACGGAGCTAATGTGATTTTTAAATGGCTAATCTGTGCTAAATGTTTGGCAAAACCCTCATCTGTGTCTATTTTGCAGATGTTCCTTGAACTCTGCATCAAGAAACTGACACTGATGTTGATGAGAAGCGATGGAGCAGCTGCTCAGAGATCCGTCGCATGTATCTGAAGATGCAGAACAGCACTGAGTAATGCAAAATTCACATGGATAAGAGAGAGAGTTGCAAACACTGTATAATTCATGACTGACACTAAGGCATAAAGACAATTTCAACAGCGTGCTCACCTTTGGATTCTTGTTCTAGTGCATTGAAATTACATGAAAAAATACAGTTCATCCAACACATTTTGACCTTTTGTGAGTATATACACTTTCCTGTGTATCCAAATGAATATGCAACACTCTCTCATGCTCATCTCTCATCTAGCTAAACACTAGAACTATATACATGTGTCAATTACCTGAGCTTTAAACACTTTGAATCTGTACATATGGCATGAGCTCTCTTAAACAAATCCCACAGAGATTAAAGTGTAAAACCCAGTTTAAAGGTGTTCCTCAGAAGCATTCAAGCACTGACACATCCACAGCTTATTACAATGTGATAATTTGACAATGGAAGCTCATTTGACCAAAAATGGTGAATATCTTATGAGCACAAGAAAGAATGAAAAGGTACATCTCACAGAAACCTGTTTAGGGCAAGGTTCACCATGCAATCAAGAGATAAATGTGATCCTGGACCACAAAACTAGTCTTAAGTAGCACGATTATATTCAAAGCAATAGCCAGAAATACATTGTATAAGTCAAAATTATCTATTTTTCTTTTATGCTAAAAATCATCATCATGTTAAATCAATATATTTTGTAAAATTCCTACTGTAAATATATCAAAACTTACAATATGCTTTGCTAAGAACTTCATTTGGACAACTTTAAAGGCGATTTTCTCAATATTTTGATTTTTTTGTTTTTTCACCCTCAGATTTCAGATTGTCAAATAGTTGCATCTCGGCCAAATATTGTCATATCCTAACAAACCATACATCAATGGAAAGCTTTTTTTTTTAGCTGTCAGGTAATGTATTAAATAAGTGACCCTATACATTGACCTGTATGACTGGTTTTGTGGTCCAGGGTCACAAATACTATTTAGACAAAAACATATTGAAAATAATTTGCAAATAATTTGAATCAGGATTTTGGAGTGGATTCACAAATCTTTTTCCTACAGTTATATACATATATAGTATTCTTTTTTATTCCATAAAGGATATGTTGCAAGGTTTAAATTTCCTACTGTAAATATGCCCAAACTTATAATATGCATTGCTAGGAACTTCATTTGGACAATTTTAAAGGCGATTTTCTCAATATTTTGATTTTTGATTTTTTTGTTTTTGCACCCTCAGATTCCAGATTTTCAAATTGTATCTCAGCCAAAAATTGTGCTATCCTAACAAACCATACATCAATGAAAAGCTTATTTATTCAGCTTTCAGTATTTAATTTAAAAAAATACACTTATGACTGGGTTTGTTGTCCAGGGTCACAAATAACAAATTATATTTTTATGAAAATAATAAAGTCTATTTCAAAGACCATTATTTTTTCATTTTGCATATTTTCAATCACATTTTCCCCAAACTATCATTACTGTAATGCATGTTTTTCTGTTTTCTGTTTTCTAGAATTGCAATTATACTCAATATTGACTCTCTTTACTATACAGTAATTCTTACTATATGACAGTACAAAATGCTGCGATCCAATGATTTTATTCTTAAAAAATGTTAATTAGGATAAATTAAAAATTGATAAATAATGTACATTTTTTGGGAAAATGCAATTCACATTAAAATAATGTCACAATTCAAATGTTACCCTAAAAAGCATATTTTTTTTCTATTTTAGGTTAAATGTGACCTAGAAATGACAGATTTCACCCAAAAAAACAATGTTTTTTGTACTCAAATCAGTTTTGCAATGAGATGCTCCATTTCTTTAACATAAAACATTACCTGCAATCTCCTCCAGAGAGCTGGCTCTCATGTCCAGCATGACGGTGCCGTTTATAATGCAGCTCCGCAGCTCAAAAAGACTATGTAGAGAGAGTGTCGCAACATACGGTTTACTCCAGCGCTCACCTCCGTCCTCCACATCCTCTTCAAACTTCAGCCACCTGGACAAAGAGACATGGACACATGTAAAGGAATAGTTCACCCTAAAAAAATGATAATTTGCTTGAAATGTACTCCCCCTCAGGCCATACAAGATGTAAATGAGTTTGTTTCTTCATCAGATTTGCAGAAATGTAGCGTTCCATCACTTGTTCACCAATGGATCCTCTGCAGTGAATGGGTGCCGTCAGAGTCCAAACAGCTGATAAAAACATCACAATAATCCACAGTAATCCACACCATGCCAGTCCATTAATTAATGTCTTGGGAAGTGAAAAGCTTGCTTGTAAATGGTGGTTGTTCTTTGCATATTTCTCCCATGATTCAGACAATATGACTTTTTCATTGGAGGAAGCAATATTGTGGATAGAGGAGCCATTTTAGCCATAAGCGATGGTTTGAAGATATAACGTCTTAATGATGGATTTGTTTCTTACAAACACACAGCTTTTGCTTTCTCAAGATGTTAACTGATGGACTGGAGTGTTGTGGATTATTTGTGGATTACTGTGATGTTTTTATCAGCTGTTTGGACTCTCATTCTGACGGCACCCATTCACTGCAGAGGATCCAAGAAATGCAACGCTAAATTCTCCAAATCTGTTCTGATGAAAAATCAAACTTGTCCACATCTCGAATTGTCAGAGTGAAAAAAAATCACTCCAGAGTACATGTTGTCTTTGCTTACTGAAGAAAAAAATGAAAGCAATTCCCATGCTGAGTGCACTTGCATTTAGATGTGATGGCATATGACAATGCAGAAACCATCAGCATTATAAGTGCTTTATTTAGCCTTCCTGTTTTATCAGACACACACAAACATTACACAACAATGGTTCTTTATATAACTCAGCTCTCTTGGACTAATGCCGCTCAACAGATTTAATGCATTAAACATCACTCATGCTCTCAAAACATATGAGAGCAGCCAAGAATCAATCTCTGAAAGACGCTCAACATCAACACTTGATGTCAAAATATTGATTAATTATTTGCGGGCTAATAACAAATAAAGATTGCTGAGAAAAAAAAAAGCATCTTTTAAAAATAATTTAAAGATCATGCGTCGGCTTCTTTGAAATGTAATTTATGAATTCCTTACACCTGGAAAACATGTAAATGACTGGATTGTTATGTTCTGAACTAACCACTGTGTGTCCTAAAAAGTAGATGGAGTTTTTAACAGTTTTTTTTTCATGTACTGACCTTGACACATGGCCATGAGGGCCAAATTGACAAATTAAATAATCCCAGGGAAAAAAGCAAAATAAATAATTAAAAAATAAAATACAATTAAAAATGTATATAGACAAACAAACAAATAAACGAAAAAATAAATAAATAATTTACCTCAGAGAAAAAAAAATAAGACATGTACACTCATATTCTATTCAGGGTTTACAGATATTTTTTATCACTTTTTACTACATGATTATGCCACTTTGGAGACACTGATCAAAAACACCCAACTAGCATATAGAATATTATTTTAGTATTATTTATATACTATTACAGTATTTATTTCTTAATTTATTACATTTGCTTTCATTTTTATATGTTCAGTTTCCACTTTAATTTTAGATAAAGTTTTAATATGATGTTATGTGCTTTTGTCATTTTTATTAATTTCCATTTTGCCTACTTTCTTAAATGCCAGTTTTAGTTTTAATTTAACCTTTTTATGACATAATATATGAACTGTCAAATCAAATAACTCCGAGAAAAATAATAAAAAATAAATAAAATACATTTAAAAATGCATAAAAACAAACGAACTAAACAAATAATTAATTTACTTCAGAAATAAATATTAGGTTATTATTTGCTTTTATTATTATAATTATTATTATTATTATTATTATATTTTCATTTTCACTTTAATTTTAGTTTCAGTTTTAGTGATATGTTAAGTGCTTTTGTCATTTTTATTAGTTTTTTTTTTTTTAAATAGTTCTGTTTTGCCCCCATAAATAAATAAATAAATACTTCAGAAAAATTATTAGGTTATTATTTGCTTTTACTTTTATATTTTCATTTTTCACTTTAATTTTAGCTTCAGTTTTATTCATATGTTAAGTGCTTTTTTCATTTTTATTAGTTTTTTTTTTAATAGTTCTGTTTTGCCTATTTTCATTTTTTAATTTCAGTTTGTTTTTTTTTTACTTTTTATGACATGATAAGATCTTTAACTGTCAAATCGAATAACCCCCAGAAAAAAAAAAATATTTTATTGAAAAAAATAAATAAATTAAATTAAAAAAAAAAAATTGTTAATTAACCAACCTTGAACCATGCATATCCTATGCAAGGTTTATGGATTTTTTTTTTTACTTTTTACTAGATTGTATAAAATAAGGATTACAAAGATTGTTATATATTTATTATTTTCTAAAAAAAAAAATAGCATTTTGCTTTATTTTTAAAATACTTTTCATCTTCTCAGACATCATTATTTGTCATTGACCCATAAGTGCATATTGAATGACTGAATCCAAACGTGATATCACATGACCGAGTCACATGGGTCAGTACCTGGCGGTTTCTCTCCACTCAGCGTCCTCTCCATCACGCAGGCAGATCTCATCCAGCTCAGTAAAGAGGTCGTGTGGTATGTGTTCTTCATCATCATCCTCAGTGCCCAGCAGAAACTGAACCCTCTGAGACGGAGTATCTGTGACACAGCATTTTAATGACTTCAATAAACTACCAAGCTCAGTTCAAAGGGTCCCATGGCTAAAATAGGCAGCTAAAAGCATGCGAGACCCAAAACTGTCCTGTGTTCATAAATGTCGATAATAATAAAGCACAGAAAAGAAGCAGCTGCTCTCCAGCAGGACTGAGTCATCATGATGAGCTGCTAAAGGAGCAACACACTTCAACTCCGAGCCTGTCAGGATCACAGCAAAACAGAGACAGAGAGAGAGAGCTTCAAAGAAAAATAATACAACAGGACAGACCGTCAAAGGGAAACAGAAATGATGAAAGGATATCGGTGGGAACAGAGCAAGACAGCAAAACAAACAGAAATATAATAGATGGACAAAAAAAGAGAGTCTTAAGTACCATGGGTATATTTGTAGCAATAGCCAAAAATACACTGTATGGGTCAAAATTTACTTTTTTTTTTTTTTTGCCAAAAATAGTTTGGCAAAAGATCATGTTCCATGAAAATACTTTGTAAATTTCCTACTGTAGATATATCAAAACTTAATGTTTGATTAGTAATATGCATTGCTAAGAATTTAATTTAAACAACTTTAAAAGCGATTTTCTCAGTATTTAGATTTTTTTTTTTTTTTTGCAGTATTTTGATTTTTTTTTTTTTATAAGGGTCACAAATATCTAAGCATTCTTAATTCAAGATACATTTACTTGAGTTGAATGACTTTAAATGACTTTATTATTTAAATAAATATACTAAATTTAAATTGTGTCTAAATACATATATTCAAAATATTTTTGCATAACTAACTGGCAGATTGTATTATTTTTGTTTTGTTTTAAGCATAATCTTGCTTAATTTTGATAATTTTTTGTCTCAAAGTAATTTTTAGTCTGAAACTAATACGAAATGCTATTGAGAAAAACTATATATATTTAAATGAAATTCTTTATGTACACTTTAAAAATATTTTTTTTTGCATATGTTTATTGTTTATGCATTTATATTGTTTTTGTATTATTATTATACATATTTTTATTTTTATTATATATATATATATTATTTTATGTACTTTTTGGAGTATCAGATTTGATGCATCATTATTTTCATTTATGGTTCATTTAGTATGATAAAGTTAGAATATGGAGGAAAAACATCTCAGTTTTAATCAGAGGCCCAAACAGCAAAACTAATAAAACTAATAAATAAACAGCAAAACTAATAAATAAATCAGAAAAATGATTAGGTTATTGTTTGCTTTTTATTTTTATATTTTCATTTTTTTATTGTAATTTTAGCTTCAGTTTTATTCATATGTTAAGTGCTTTTGTCATTTGTATTATTATTTCTTTTTAATAGTTCTGTTTTGCCTACGTTTTCATTTTTTAATTTAATTAATGTTTTTTTTACCTTTTTATGACACGGTAAGATCTTTTAACTGTCAAATCCAAAAAACACTGAAAAAAAAACTTAATAACTTAATAAATAACTAAACCAACCCTGAATCATGCATGTTCTATTTAAGGTTTATGGAAATATTCTTTCACTTTTTTGGACAACTTTAAGCTGCGATTTTCTCAGTATTTTTTGCAGTATTTTGATTTTTTACGATTTTTATGTTTAAAAATCTAAACATTTTTAATTAACAATATAGCAGATACTTACATAAAATTATATAAATATCAGTCATCACTCTATATCTTCAGTAATATGTCTTTAGGTGATATTTCAGTGCTTAGTTTTATCATCAAAACATATAATGTAATGCAATACAGTAATGATTGATAATCATATTTGATATTATTTGCACATGGTTTTCTAAAAATGATAAATGGGTAATCAAGTAAACCTAAGTTGCTTCTGTCACACCCCTGTGGACTGTTTTTGTGGTTTTCCCTAGTCCTCATTCCCCGCACACGACAGCGTGACAGCTTCAGTCCAGTAAAGGTTCATCTTGAAATTTTACCAACAAAGTTAATCTTACGATTACTCTATAAAAAAAGATTTTACAGCAAAAAGACACGTGAAGCATGAGCAGAAGGTGGACATTTGTACTACACTAGTAACTAAAAGACCTTTCACGTGCTAAAAAAGTCTAAACTATCGATCTAACGACAGAAAGCATGTAGTAGATTGTGTGCGATATATATTTTTCAGGAATTTACAGGCCTTATAAATTGGCTTTATAGGGTTAAGATTGTTTAGATACTTGTACTGAAAATCAAGACAAAAATACTGAGTATGAAAGTAATTAAGGAAAGGATGGAAAGTTACTATATGAAGGTGATTCCCGTCCATCTTCAACGCCCGAGTCTCTCTCCCTGCTCCTCTTTCTGTGTCGGTGTCCGTGATGTCGATGGCGGCGGCGGGTTCTTCTGCCCAGAGGAACATGAACACCGATATACAGAGTCCTGTGACCTATCCATCAAACACAAACACACACGGACTCGTGAGAGATGGTAGACAGTATATCAAATCATAGTTCATTTGTTAAACATTTGTTAAATTAAACCCAATACACACTGTAAAATTGTAAAAAAAATAAAAATAAATAATAATAATAATATATTGGATATTTACAAGGAAATACTTTTTAAGTTTTTTCTGCTTCAAAATTTCATGTTAGTGTCCATTTTTTAGCAATTAATTGTGACATTTACTGGCAATTTCTGGATGTAGATAGTTGATGCACCCAGTTTTTTCAGTGCATTTGGTGCAAATTTAACGATAATCTATTAAGCACAAAAAATTAAAAATAAATAAATACACCAAAAAAGTTGTGGATAGCAAATAGGTCTACTGGGCGATATATTTTGTTAAATACTAAATACTACTTTTTACATCAATCAGATTCAAGAACCAGAAAGAGCTGTTTGTATAAACATACATGCTTTGAAAAAATAATTGTTATTGACAAATATTTTGAAATATTATATAATATTAATTTGTATTACTAATATGTCAGTAATATTAATAGTATGTTAAAGAGACAAAGTTCACATTTAAAATATACATTTACCAAAATATATTTACATAATTATTTTAATAATGATATAAAATATATAATTATATATATATATATTAGTAAAATATAACAAAAAAAAAACAAAATAGTATGTTATGTACATATTAATAATCATAAGACCAAACACTATTTAAAACAAAAAAATGTTATTGTCAAATATTATGAAATATTATATAATAATTAGTATTAATAGTATGTTACACCCTGTAACAATTACTATTAATATTAAAGAGACAAAGTTCACATTTAAAATGCATATTCTATTTACTGGAATATATTTAAATTATTATTATTTTATAATTTATATAAAATATTATATAATATTAATAGAATTTTAAACCCCTGTAAAAATTGATAATTAATATTAAAGAAACCAAATATTTTTCAGCAATGAATGAAATATAAGTACATTAATAATCAACATTTCAACATAATCAACATTTATAATTAACACTGTTAATAAAAATATAAATATAATAATAAATAAAAGACACATGCAGTGCTGCGCTAGTATTTGGCCAAAAGAAGGCGTCTTGGAAGGCTGCGTAATTATGCTGTGACTCATCTGGAATAATTATACTGCATAATTATGAATTATAAAATAATTATACAGCTGCCCACCTTTTGAAACAGATGCTGCCTTAAACATATGATACCTTAAATTGCTGTCTAGGTAGGCAGCTCACTAGGTTTTTAAGCAGATTATTCCCTAAAGACATTTTGTTGCACAATTTTTGGGTCAATAATTACATTTACTAAAAATGTTTAAGTCATACAGTTATCCATCCTTTTTAAACAATGCTAAATGAGATCTAACATTGTCACATCTGTCCATTATATATTATGATGTAACATCTGTAACATAACATACAGTCTAATGCCAACATACAGAAACAGATCGTCCTCTAAACGGCTGCTGAAAGCTGGATGAAATGAGGCTTAAATTACATCATAAAGCTCTCCTGGTGTCGCTAAATTACATAACATTACATGAAGGACTGAAAGTGGCATCCTGCAATGGGAGACGCTCAATGACATGAACTTACAGATCCATTTCCAAAGCTTTAGACATTATATTAATGACACTGTATGTTTACAAACGCTGAAAAGTCATGACATGTAAAACTTAAGATAATCTGCAGATTCAGAAGTATATCTATGATCAAAACGCCAGACCAGAATATCAGAACACTGTTATTTTAGTATTTTTATATATATATATATATACGTTTACAACATTTATATTACAATTTGTAGTATTTATAATATTATGTATTTATTATTCTAGTATTAGTGTACTATAATATATTATAATATTAGTATAGTGTTACTTATTATAGTATTATTATACAGTAGGTATATTAGTTTAATAATAGTAATCGCTTTTTATTGCAATTATAGCATTACCATTTCCTTTTTTAGATGTTATTTTAATTTTAGCTTAAGTTTATTAATGTGTTATGTTTTTTTAGGAATTTTTGTTTGTTTGTTTGTTTGTTTACTTATTTTTATTTCAGTTTTAGTTTCATTTAGTTTAAGTTGCCAAGGAAATCTAAAAGGATATTTAATTTTCTTTTCATTTCTTTTTTAAATGTTTAAGCTTTTCATCAAATATTTTTTCTTTACTTCAGCTTCATTTCAATAAATAAATCACAGTGTTATTTTAGTATTA
This sequence comes from Labeo catla, assembly GCA_012976165.1. NCBI lineage: Eukaryota > Metazoa > Chordata > Actinopteri > Cypriniformes > Cyprinidae > Labeo > Labeo catla. The sequence goes on along the minus strand of VONZ01000401.1, from coordinate 513,555 downwards.
TTTATATAAGTTTATAGCATTTATATTACATTTTTTAGTATTTATATTTATTAATTTAGTATTAGTATATTATAATATACTATAATATTAGTATAGTATTACTTATTATTATAGTATTATTATACAATACTACTTATATTAGTTTAATTATAGTAGTCACTTTTTATAGTAATTCTAATATTACCGTTTCGTTTTTAGATGTTATTTTAATTTTAGTTTAAGTTTATTAATGTTTTATGTTTTTTAAGAATTTTTCTTTGTTTGTTTGTTTGTTTACTTAGATATTTTTATTTCAGTTTTAGTTTCATTTAGTTTAGTTTAAGTTGCCAAGCAAATCTAAAAGGATATTTGATTTTCTTTTCTTTTCATTTCTTTTTTTCTTTTTTAAATGTTTAAGCTTTTCGTCAAATATTTATTCTTTATTTCATTTTAAATAAATAAATCACAGTGTTATTGTAGTATTATTTATATACTTTTATAGCATTTATATTACATTTTTAGTATTTATAATATTATGTATTTATTATTATAGTATTAGTATACTATAATATACTATAATATTAGTATAGTGTATTTATTAGTATAGTATTATTATACAATACTACTTATATTAGTTTAATTATAGTAGTCACTTTTATAGTAATTATAGTATTTCCACTTCCTTTTTTAGATGTTATTTTAATTTTAGCTTGTTTATTATTGTGTTATGTTTTTTAGGAATTTTTGTTTGCCTGTTTTTTTTTTACTTATTTTTATTTCAGTTTTAGTTTCATTTAGTTTAGTTTAAGTTGCCAAGGAAATCCTAAAATGATTAATTTAATTTTCTTATTTTCTTTTTTCTTTTCTCTTTTCTTTTTTAAATGTTTAAGCTTTTCATCAAATATTTGTTCTTTATTTTATCTTCATTTCAATTAATAAATCACAGTGTTATTTTAGTATTATTATTTACTATTACAGTATTCTCAAAATATTATATTTTTTATAGTATTAGGTTTTATCTTTATATTTTCTGTTTTTATTTTCATATAATTATTATAGTTTTGTTTTATGTAATTTTCTTTTTTTTCTATTTTGCTTGGATTTTTGTTTGTTTTTATTTTTCTTTAGCTTAAATTACCAAGGAAACATTTCTGATTTTAATTTTTTTTATATATTTTATTTTTATTTATATTTATTACAATAAACTAAACACAGTGCTATTTTTATTATTTATACACTATTATAGTATTTATATATTTATTTGTATATTTTACGATTTCATTTTAACTTTAGTTTGTTTTAGCAATATGTTTGTTACATACTTTTGTCATTTTTATTAGTTTTGGTTTTTAATGTTTCTATTTTGCCTGATTTTTTAAACGTTTATTTCAGTTTTGATTTTATGTAGTTTTATTTTAAGTTGCCAATTAAACATTTCTGATTTTCATTCAAGTTTTTTTTAAGTTTAAGCTTTTTATTTATATTTTATTTATAACTTTATTTTAATAAACTAAACTTATTTTTTTAACAGTTTTAGTTTTCTTAACAGTACTCTAACAGAGACTTGATGGTGAGCTCCTTGCTTGATGCAACACCCTAGTAACCATTCAGATCACCATAGCAACTGCCTAGCAACATCTTAGAACACCACAGAACCACTCAGAACAGTTTAGCAGTGAATTAGCAAGTAGTGGGGAAACTGTCACTTCACATTTTCTTCCTTATGCACAAAACCTCCTCTATGCAAGAACATGCAAAGTGTTTTTGCTCATGTACCACTTTGTGTGCTTCTGGGTAAATGAATCTGAATCAATGACATTTATTCAAAAGCTGAAACTGAATTTGTATTTACAAGCAACAGTAAATGGGTAAAAAATAGAACAACTCAGTCTAACATATGCATTAGTCCTATACCTTGACAGTCAGCTCATTATTGCATGGAATTGCGGGTAATAGACACATAATGTCAGCCTGTGCTGTCAGTGAAATGCAGGAGAACAGTGAATCTGCTGCTGCTGTCACACACATCATGAAGACTGAGCTCTGGAAAAATGATTTTACATTTAACGCTGTGCAACGAATCAGTGACGTTTTCTAGACCAAAAACAGTATATGAAAAACTCTTTACGACTTTTGTGGTTTTTAGTTCATGTCTGTTAGCTTTATGGTCATTTATATGCCTGTGTTCTGCTAGAAGGTACAAAACCTGACTGTAACATACAACAAATATATTAAAGCAGAGCTCCACTTCCAGAACAACAATTCACAAATAATTTACTCACCCCTTTGTGAGTAAATCCAAGATGTTAATGTCTATCTGTCTTCAGGCGTAAAGAAATTATGGTTTTTGAGGAAAACATTTCAGGATTTTTCTCCATATTATGGACTTCATTGGTGCCCTGATTTTGAACTTCCAAAATGTAGTTTAAATGCAGCTTCAAAGGGCTCTAAACGATCCCAGTCGAGGAAGAAGGGTCTTATCTAGCAAAACAATCTGTCATTTTTTTCGAAAAATAACAATTTGTATACTTTTTTAGCATAAAAGCTTGTGTAGCACAGGCTCTGGGATGCGCGTTCACAACGCTACGAATTAGCGATAGGTCGTTCTTGAACGATTCGTTCATTTTGAATGAATCTTTAATGTGACTCGGGAAGAACGAGTCATCTCAGGGAATGATTTCTTCAGTTGCGCCTGCGCAACATCCTGTTAGCTTCTGTACTGGAATTAGTTCACCTGTTTCGTGTCTTCAGGTTTTTCGAGTCGTTCGTTCATCTTATGGGGCTGTCACGTGAAGAACGAACGACTCAAACCCGAAAACTTGTCAGATAAGAAGTGAGGTGAGCGAATCATAGACTAAAGACCCAGGTAAACAATGAATGAATCTTTTCTGTTTCTTATAGCATTATAGTTTTGTCTTGTTTGTAGTGTGATCAACGTTTGTGTAAGCAGTAGATGTGTTAGGGAAATAGCACGTAACATTTTAATTATATTTTGCTAAAACGAAATGACTCGAGAAAAGATTCGTTCATTTTGCTGAACAAGGCTCAAAGGTCCGAGTCGGGTAAAATAATACGAACTTCCCATCACTACTACGAATCACATGTAAGTTCATCATCTGTGTAGTGAGTATGGCGAAAAACTCCATCTTATTTTCTCCTACAATTGAGAGGAGGACATCATTGTACCTTTTTGTTTGTAAACAGCATTTACAAACTTACTTGCACTGTCTTATTCTTTGCACATTCGCTTTGTAAACACTGGGTCTGTAGTTCTGCGTGACCTTTCGAACTGATTCAGTAGTATGTAGCGTCGTGGTCGCGCATCCCAAAGCCTGTGCTACACAAGCTTTTGTGCTTAAAAAGTATTCAAAAATGTATTTTCTGAAAAAAAATGGCTGATCGCTTCGCTGGATAAGACCCTTCTTCCTCGACTGGGATCATTTAGAGCCTTTGAAGCTGCATTTTAAACTACATTTTGGAAGTTCAAAATCAGGGCACCAATCAAGTCCATTAAATGGAGAAAAATTCTGAAATGTTTTCCTCAAAAACCATAATTTCTTTACGACAGAAGACAGAAAGACATGAACATCTTGGATGACAAGGGGGTGAGTAAATTATTTGTGAAATGTTGTTCTGAAAGTGGACTTCTAACATTACCAACATTATAAAATATTATATAATATAATAATTATAGATTTAATAGTATGTTACACCTCTACAACAATTAATATTAATTTTAAAGAGACAAAACTCCCATTTAAAATCTACACATTATTTACTTATTATTTTAAAAATATATTATATAAAATAATACATCACATTAATAGTTTAATCATTTTACACAATTACTGTTAATATTAATATTAAAGAGACCATTTAAAATGAACATGCTCTTTATTTTTAAAAGTATTTTAACTATTATTATCAATATTATAAAATGTTACTCCCCAGTGACGATATTAATTTTAATATTAAAGACACAAAATGTGCATTCAAAATGCACATTATATTTACTTAAAATCAATTGTATTATTAATAAAAAATATTATGGTAATAAAAGTAAGGTACATCCCTGTAACAATTAATGTTAATATTAAAATTAAAGAGACAAAGTTATCATTTAATTTAGAATGTGAACATTTAATTTCTCACATTCTATTTACTTTAAATATTTTAATTATCAATAAAATAATATAAAATATTACACCCCTGTAAAAATTATTATATTAATATATTATATTAATAATAGTTATATTAGTAATATAAAAATGGGGGTGTACATTCTATTTGCTTTAAAATGTAATTATTATTATTATTATTATTATTATTAAAATATTATATAAAATAGTATGATATTAGTAGTATGCTACACACCTGTGACAATTAATATTAATATTAAAGAGACAAATTGACATTTAAACTGTACATTAAAAAATATTTAAATTATTATTATTATTATTATTATTGAAAATATTATGTAATGTTAGTAGTGTAATGTAATGTACATTACACCCCTGTAACATTAGTTCATTCAATTTTATCTTTATTTTTTTATTTGATTTTATATTATACTATATTATATTATATTTAATTATTTTAATATAATATAATATATATTTTTATTTATTATTTATATTTTACTTCATTTTTAAATTAAAATTAATTCAATTTTATTTTATTTTATTTTAAATGAACATTTTTAATTGGCTGATAAGATGTAAAACATGAGTCACTTTGGATAAAACATTTACCAAATACACATATGTAAATGTATTATTCTGTTTCAACAGAAAATACATAAACACAATTGGGAAAAAAAAAAAAATCTGCCACTCATCAAGACATGAGGTCTTCAAGTTCATCAGCCAAAGTTAGAAATGCACGTTCTTAATTAATGCAAATAAAGCAGGCACAAACATAAACAGAGAAGCATGTGATTATTTCAGATACGTGTAGGACATGAAGCCTCTATTTAGACACTAAGAGTCTTGATGACCCATTTATTATTCTAATTTGGATACTGTAATTATTCTCTGCCTATTTCTCACCACCAAACACAGTAGGATGTAAAAATAGCGGTCGGGGCAGGAGAGCAGCTGACGTCATCTGCCGTCCTTTGAGAAGATGCTTCCAGTAGCTGCTCTTTTTCCCCTGTGAAACGCTCTCAAATACTAGCTCTCCATCCTCCCACCAGTCTTTTCTATTCATGACATTTCAGAGGCAGATAAACACACACACACACACAGGCCATGCTGGAGGGACGTGCTCTTGATTTGCCACCCACAGACTTTCCTCTCAGACTAACATTAAGTTCTCTAAGCCGGCGTTGCTCTGAAACAGCTTATTATTTTTGTGTGTGTGACAAACAGTGGCTATACAGAACGAGCATTACGTCTGAAAATGACCAATGACGCATCCCAGCTGCTCATTTTCTACACTGGAAACTGTCATTTTGATGCTAGACATCAGCAACGGTACAATGAAAAAATCAAATCCTATTCTTTCACTTTCTTTCACTTTCATTTCAGGATTTTTCTGCATATAATGGACTTCATTGGTGCCCTGAATTTGAACTTTCCAAAATGTAGTTTAAATGCAACTTCAAATGGCTCTAAACGATCCCAGATGAGGAAGAAGGGTCTTATCTAGCGAAACGATCAGTCATTGTTTTCGAAAAATAAAAATTTGTATACTTTTTAAGCACAAAATCTCGTGTAGCACAGGCTCTGGGATGCACGTCCACGGGTCGTTCTTGAACAATTCGTTCATTTTGAACGAATCTTTAATGTGACTCGGGAAGAACAAGTCGTCTCGGGGAGTGATTCGTTCAGTCGCGCGTGCGCAACATCCTATTAGGTTCTGTACTGGAATTAGTTCACCTGTTTCATATCTTTGGGTTTTTCGAGTCATTCATTCATCTTATGGGGCTGTCACGTGATACCGATTTTGCTAAAATTAACAAAATGACAAATTCATTTTGCTGAACAAGACTCAAAGGTCCGAGTCGGACTTCCCATCACGACTCCAATAGAATTCCCATCATTACTACGAATCACGTCTAAGTTCATCGTCTGTGTACTCCGGCTCAAAAAGGTAGAGTATGTCGAAAAACTCATGTCATGTTATTTTCTCCTACAACTTCAGAATCTGAATCAATATACAAATTTTTATTTTCCCAAAAAAATGACCAGTTGTTTCGCTAGATAAGACCTTTCTTCCTCGGCTGGGATCATTTAGAGCCTTTGAAGCTGCATTTAAACTACATTTTGGAAGTTCAAATTAGGGGCACCAATGAAGTCCATTATATGAAGAAAAATCCTGAAATGCTTTCCTCAAAAAAACATAATTTCTCTTTACTTTTAAAAGTATTTTAATTATTATTATCAATATTATAAAAAATATTAGTAATATGTTACTTCCCAGTGACAATATTAATATTAAAGAGTCAAAATGTGCATTCAAAATGCACATAATTGTAACTTAAAAATCAATTGTATTATTTATAAAAATGAAAAGTAATTTACATTTTTATCCACCTTATCCACACTTTATCCACCTTATTTGATTTTTATGTATTTTTATAAATAAGATTATTATTACTGTTAATATTAATATTAAAGAGACCATTTTAAATGAACATTCTCTTTGCTTTTAAAAGTATTTTAATTATTATTATCAATAATAAATTATTACTAAAAAATATTTAATAATAATAATAAAAAGGAAGTTTAGAATTTTACACCCACGTAAAAGATATTACACTAATCTTATATTAGATTATTAATATTAAAAAGATAAAATTCACATTAAAATAAAATGTTTTTAAAATATTTACATAAAACTATTTAAATTATAAATTTAAATTTTTTTTAATCTTTTATCATATTAAAAGAATTTTACTGGAATTTCACTAGAATTTTACACCCCTGTAAAAGTAATTATATTAATATATTATATTAGTAATAGTTAGATCACTAATATCAGAGGTCAGTGTATATTCTGTTTGCTTAAAATTATTATTATTATTATTATTATTAACATGAATATTATTAATTATTTTTTATAGTTTAAAATACCTGTTTTCTATTTGAATATATTTTAAAATGTATTTTTTTTCTGTGATGCAAAGCTGAATTTTCAGCATCATTACTCCAGTCTTCAGTGTCACATGATCCTTCAGAAATCATTCTAACATGCTGATTTGCTGCTCAAGAAATATATTATTATTATTATCACTAATGTTGAAAACAGTCTGCTTCACATTTTTTTGTGGAAAACATGATATATATATTATTTCTCATGATTCTCTGTATGCATTTACCTTCTAGCTCCTCCTTTTCCAGTCCAGCTTTAAGGATAGAGCGAGTGCCTCCTCTGTCCACCACAGCCTCCTCATCATTTCTCTGTGTGGAGAGAGAGAGAGAGAGAGAGAGAGAGAGAGATGTCAGTATGAAGGTCTGTCTCAGAGCGACAGGCGCAATGGATGCGTCTCACTGACAGATGCATTTGTCCCAGACCATCATACAGGGACAGATACTGACCACACACACATTCATCTGACACTTGCTGTCCTCAAGACTGTGAAGCCGAGTGGATGATAAACTAGTTTTTAACATTTTCTTAAGATAATGATAAAATATGGGTGATTGCTGGGACATTGCCAAACAATTGCTGAGATCCATACAAGTTGGGAATGACACGACAGTGAGAAAATAATGCTAAACAAATGTATTGCTTTAACCATAGAAATGCAATTCCCATGCATATGCATTGCTCGAGGACGCTGCTGTATTTTCATCCAGTTCCTTGATGTATTGCTCTGTTTTCTATGGGAATAAAAATGCAATCCAAATACAATCCAGTTACCATGGATACTAATGTAGCCAACAGCAGCTGCTTCTCCATGAAATCAAACGAATCATGTTCTTCAACAAAGATAATGTTTTTGTGCGTGTTTCCTACTGAAAGCTTGACATGACAGCAAAATTTACTTATACTTCATCTTAAAAAAAAAGAGAGCACCTTAAATCTTGACAAATGGCAGTTTTGAGGACATTAATATGTATAAACATTAGTATGTAGAATATTAAAATGACTATCAATATGTATATCTTTTCTAATAAAAAACATAAAATGATAAAAATAAAAAATGCATGAAAAATTCTAGCAATTTAATATTTAAAGGGGTCATCGGATGCTAAGTTCACTTTTTCATGTTGTTTGAACATTAATGTGTGTTGGCAGTGTATGTACAAATCTACCCTATAATGATAAAAATCCATGCAGTGGTTTTTAATTAATCTATAAAAATAATATCCCCTTTTTCAAATCGAGCTGTTCTCAGATGCCTGTCGTTGTGGCGTCACACCGACAGAGGCCGCTCCCACAATAGTTGATTGACATGAGCGTCTTACCTTAGACCAGCTGTCACAGTCCAGTAACTTTCCATGTTTTGATGCCGGAGCAGGGATGTAAGTTACACAAGAATATCTCCGACTGAGCGATTGAGGTGTTGTGTTGCTGGATGTAATAATGAACATAGTGGACGTCTACATCTGAGCCGCTGAAGATGCAGTAGATTACGTTTGTTTGTGAAGGGAATGCGCCTCCTGATCTACATATATCTGTCTATGTTCACGCGAATCATTCATGATCCAGCTTCACTTACAGCAGAAGTGAGTATAAGCATTTTTTTTAATGAATCTTTGCGATCGCCTTTCCTGATAACGTGGTAGTTAGGAAGTTTAGCGGCTAAACGCGGCTAAATGCGGCTAATGTAAACAAGACCGTCTTTCCACAGAGAGAAGAGAGGGGCGGGGTGAGCAGAGCTCATTTGCATTTAAAGGAACAACCCCTTAGAATGAAATGATTTTTGCAGAGCTGATTTTGGCAAGGTAAAAAGGGTGTTGTTAAGAAAAAAAGGGTAAGTATATTAGAGACTTTTCATTAAGACCCTAAAGAATCATATCAACTTGTGGAAAATGGGCATCCGATGACCCCTTTAAAAGACATTATTAACAAAAAAATATTGTTTAGAAAATGACCTATATATATATATATATATATATATATTATTGTTCAAAGTCATATTAAACAGCATAAAATGCATGAACTCATAAAATGCACAATACCATTTAGGAACTCTAAAAAGTTTTTTTTGAAAGAAGTCTCTTCTGTTCACAAAGGCTGCATTTATTTGATCAAAAATACAGTAAAAACAGCAAAATTGTGAAATATTTTTACCATTCAAAATAGCTGTTGTCTATATGAATGTATTGTAAAATGTAATTTATTCCTGTGATGCGGAGCTGAATTTTAAGCATCATTATTATTCCAGTCTTCAGTTTCACATGATCCTTCAGAAATCATTCTAGTATGCTGATTCTTTGATGAATACAATAAAAAAAAAAACTGCATTTATTTGAAATAGAAATCTTTCGCAACATTAAAAATGACTTTACTGTCACTTTTTTATCAATTTAATGCACCCTTGCTTAATAAAAGTATCCATTTCTTAAAAAAAATAAACATACTAAGCAGAGTATACGGTATCATTGACGATATGCAAGTTGCTTTGGATAAAAGCATCTACCAAATGCATAAATGCAAATGGTCAAGATCAAACTGCTTTGCTTCAAGTTAATCAATCAATGTTGGTTGTAATTCACATCAATTCTTAATGAAAGAAAAGTTATGCATTTCAGAAGACGTCTATGTACAGTTTTAATGTGATTATTTAATGCATAATGTTTTAAATGTAGCAAACTTCAATTCATTCACTTATTTATATTTTATGCAGAAATAAAGCTAGAATACAATTACTCATCGCTCAGCTTCTGCACAACACAAATTAGTGTCATAATGAGCTCTTGAGGGAATCTTTAATTAGCGCAAAAGAATGGCTGCTAGTCTAATAAACAGGGTTAAAGCGGTTTCTAGTCGAGATTCCCTTCATGTCAGTGCATAACGAAAGCAGGTTGGATTTGTGCATTTGTCCCCAACAGACAGCATTACTGACCAGCTGCTAATCGCAACAAGCTGGTGTTTTAGCGCCTCATTACTGAGAAACACGCAGCATTAAAACAGATGGTGCCGAGCCAAGATCAACCCTCGGAGCAATTACATAACAGCAGAAACCAAAAAACATACAATACTACTGTTGCACACATGCACGCAAACTATTTAAAGCTATGCTAGAATAGTTATATTCAGTATTTATCTTAACATTTACACTGCCATTCAAAAGTTTGGGGTCAGTATAAATGATTTTGTTTTTGAAAGAAGTTAAAACTTTTTCAGCAAAAATGCATGAAATTGATCAAACGTAAACAGTACGTTGACAGTAAAGACATTTAGAATGTTATAAAATATTGCTATTTCAAATAATAAATAAATAATAAATGTAATAAATAATAATAAATGCTGTTCTTTTGAATTTTACATTCATGAAGATGAACAACTGTTTTTAACATTGATGAATAATAAGCAGAAATGTTTCTTAAGCGGCAAATCAGAATATTAGAATGATTTATGAAGGGTCATGTGACACTAAAGACTGGAGTAATGATGCTGAAAATTCAGCTTTGCATCTCAAAAATAAAATACATTTTAACATATATTCAAATAAAAAACAGTTCTTTTAAATTGTAATAATATTTCACATTTTTTACTGTATTTTTAATCAAGTAAATGCAGCCTTGGTGAGAATAACAGGTTCAAAAACAGAGGTACAAAAATCTTCTCAAACCTCAACCTTTTGAATGGCAGTATGAATTTTCTCAGAATTATTTGAATAAACTTGATTCAAAATTATTAATGTAAAAACTAAAATACAAGGCACAAAATGACATTTTATAGTTTCATTTATATGCATCAATAGTAATAATCAGCAACATATGAAATATGTTATTATATCTTCAGTGGCACAATCTGATTCACTGAATCGGATATTCTGAACTGATTCAAACACGAAATGAACTCTAAAAGTATTTTAGCTATTGATGTTTAAATTAACACACAATAGGGCCAGATACATGTACACTACCAGTCAAAAGTTTTTTAACAGTAAGATTTGTAATTTTTTTTAAAAAGTCTCTTTTGCTCACCAAGCCTACATTTGTTTGATCCAAAATACAGCAAAAACAGTAATATTGTGGTCTGACAGCAGCTCACTAAAATCCTTTTTAAATATCAAAACCAGCAACAGTCACGCTCCTCAAAACCTCAAGTAATACAGTTGTGTGTGTGTTTGACCAGTGGACGGTAGCTACAGTAATTCACACAGACGAGAACTCACGCTTCACACCCACACACTGACTTACTGAAGGAAAAAACCCAAGGGCACCTCTAGACGACTGACTAAGTGTGTGTGTGCATGTGTGCGTGTCATACAAGCACGTGTGAGAGTGTAATTGTGTGTTATTCCTGTGAACTTATGTAAATGTGTGTAAATGAGCTCAGAACTGTAACTTTGATGAGAATCAGACTCAGCACAATCATCCTGAGAAATGATCTTCTGTTTTGCTCCTGGCATAGTTTATTACTTATTACTATAAACCATTATCTAAGATAGTAAATACAAATAAAGTCTTGTCTTCTTTAAAACGGCGTAAGGTTCAGATATTCACTCTTTTGTTCATTCAGATGAGTGCCTTTTGCCCTGCCTAAAATATGACTAGCATGTAATCTGCATGAGGTCTAATCTCTTTATCCTGAATCCACTCTTTTTATGACCAAACCACCACACACTCTCCTTCTATGCGTGGATCTACACACATCCTACACTGTAATCCTGTAAAGAGACATCACACTACACACACTCACAGGTTCATGTGAGGAAATAGAACAGACACAAGCCTCAGTATACAGTAAAATGAAAAATGAAATCTCTTTAAAGCTGAAGTGCATCATTTCTGCACCAGCAGCATCACCAAACTGAATGGCAAAAATAATGACACTGCCCATCTTCCAATACAATAAAGTATTTTAAAATTCCCTAAAATTCTTATTATTACTAACAAATTCTAGAGGAAATACACTACAGTTCAAAATTTGGTAAGTTTTCTTTCTTAGGCTCACCAAGTCTGCATTTATTTGATCAAAATTACAGTAAAAATGGCAAAATATTGTAATATATTGTAAAATATAAATTATTCCTGCGATGCATAGCTGAATTTTTAGCATCATTACTCCAGTCTTCAGTGTCACATGATCCTTTTTATTATTATTATCAATGTTGAATGTTTAGTGTCATTTTTAATGATTTTAATGCATCCTTGCTGAATAAAATCTTTACTTTCTTATTAATAATAATAAATTACTGAACAAAAATAGTACTGACCCCAAACGTTTTTGAAAGATAGTGTGTCTAAGACAATATTAAAACTTGAATAACTCATAACTCTCCATTAAATAGCCCTGAGCTATGACAGAACAACATCTCAGCAATAAAAAGTGGGTGTCTTATAAAGCCAGTCTGTGCAACAGCTATAAATAGCAGCTGTATGTTCTGCATCCTGTAGTCGATACACATCTCATGGACTGACCGTTCCAAGCGCTTAAAATAAGCACTTTCCTGTCAGATCAATAAACAGTGCAGGTTCCATGTCACCGACCCAATACTTCAGGATGCCTGCACATTCACATCAATGCTGCAACCCTGCAAAGTCATGTTTACAAGGTGCTAGGCTGTTACAAAGGCACTTCTCACTTCAGAGTGTTTGCAAAGACATTCAGATCTATTTGAATACTCAGCAACTCAGCTAACAAAGATTTGTTCTAAGAACATTCACATTCAAATTATGAAAACACCTGTTCACTGAATGTTCAAAACATCCGTTTTTTTGTTTATTTGTTTTTGCAAATATAACCAAATGTTACATTTTATCATTTGGCAAACAGTACGGGAATGTTACTTCTCTGAACATTCTAAAACATGTAGTAACATTTAAAAAAAAAACAGAATTCAGAATAACGTTCCATAAATTATGCATAAATAACATTTTGTGCACATCTGGAGAACATTTTTAAAGATGAGGTAACTCTGAACAAACGGTCTATTTGTGTTACTGGAGGAATGTTTCAGAGAACCATGTCAAAACATTACCCAAAATTAAAAAAAAAAACAAAATGTTTAGTTAATGTTCTTTTTAAGTTTTGAAAACATTCTGAATGCACTCCGAATGTTCAAAATGTCCAGTTTTTAAATATTCTAAAAACATTTGTTTTGCAAAGTTATGAAAATGTTACATTTTGAACATTTTGCAAACATAATGAGAATGTTACTTTTGAATGTTATCTGAACATTCTGAATCAAGTAACATTTAAAAAATGGAAACCAACATTCTGTAAAAAATGAATATAATCTCACATTTTTTAAATTTACATTAAATTTAGATTTTTAAAGTTACATTACATATTACTGGATGAACATTTGTTCATAACTTTCAATAAACCTTGTCAGAAGTTCAAATATTTTCCTAATGCTCCCAATATGAAACATTCTTAATCTTCACTGAACATTCAAAATTTAGCTTTTCAAATGTTTTAATAATCTTTGTATCTGCCAACATTACGAAAACATTTAATTTAAAATTTTGCAAACATTATGGGAATGTCACGTTCGAATGTTCTCTGAAAATTCTGAAACAAGTAACATTTAAAAAACGGCATTCAAAAAAGGTTCAGTGAATAACATTTTGAGAACATTTTTGAAGACCAGATACTCTGATATTAATGTTACTGGATGAACGATAACTTTTAGAGAACCTTGTCAGAACATTGTGAAAAAGTTCCCTGTTTGCTGAGAACCAAACAAACTCAACGTATATAAGCACTGTAGATTTCCCGCTATTTTTAAGAGAAACCCTCTCATAAACGGCGTGTAGAAACAATGAAACTGTGATCGTCCAGTTAACATATCGGTCAGACAAACGTCTCATTTCCTGGCCAGATGAAGCTGCTAAGTGGACGAGAGTGATAGTCACCATCTTGTTTTCATCGCTATTCTCCTGTGGATCAGATAGATTCCAGCTGGCTAAGAGAGACTGCTTTGGTATAATTTTAGAAGCGAAGTATCTGCAAAATAACACTTGAATAATTACAGCTCTTGTTTTCTCAGAAAACAGCTCCATTATTACGGAATATAATCTCATTTTTGTGGAAATTTCCAAAGAAAAACAACTCTGGATTTCCCCCAAAATAACAGAAAGAGCAATCAGCTTAATTTTAATGCTGTTTACTCTCAGAAAATGGACACAAATTGACATGAAATCCTCTTAGCCACAAGGGGAAAAAAATACTTTTGTGCACTTAAACCTCGTGAAAGGATAAGCTCACAGAAGATGGAAAGGTTCTGGGCAAAGTTACACGCAACACTAACCTGCCAGACTTGTTACTACTATCCCAAAACATGCTGGAATACAAGAGTGGCAACTATCAGTCTCTCTGCTTATTTATCTGTATATAACAAAGTTCTGTAATGAAACTCTAGATGGCACAAGCTAATATAATCACATGATTATTGGTTGATTGGTTTCTTTTTACATCAGCAGCCAATGAGCTTGCTGCTCAACATTCAAATACTTAGCCAGTGTTTACTGTGGCAGTTGCAGTGCGCTTCAGAAACCCTCCACCTTCCCCAGCTCCACCTGTATAGATCTGCTGCGGGTTGATTTCATATACAGTGCCCTCCACTAATATTGGCACCCTTGGTAAATATGAGCAAAGGTGGCTGTAAGAATAAATCTGCATTGTTTATCCTTTTAATCTTTCATTCAAAAAATTCACAATATTCTAACCTATCATTTAAGTAAAACCATGGAGAGCAGGGGGAAAATCTCTTTATGAAATAAAGTTTTTCTGTAGTTCATGTTGACCACAATTATTGGCACCCAATTATTGCAATCTCCTTTATTCAAGATAACAGCTCAGTGTTTTCTTCTTTAATGCCTGAAGAGTTTGGAGAACACCTGACAAGAGATCAGAGACCATTCCTTCATACAGAAACTCTTCAGATCCTTTAGTTTCCCGGCTCCATGCTAGTGCTTCTTCTCTACAGTTCACCTCACGCATTTTCTATAGGGTTCAGGTCAGGCAGCTGGGACGGCCATGGCAGAAGCTTCATTTTATGCTCAGTGACACATTTTTGTGCTGATTTTGATGTTTGATTTGGATCACTGTCCTGATGGAAGATCCAACCACAGCTCATTATAGAACTTCTAACAGATGCAGTCAGGTTTACATTTTTTATCTGTTGGTATTTGCTAGAATCCATGATGCCATGTATCTGAACAAGATGTCCAGGACCTCTGGCAGGAAAATAAGCCCACAACATTAAAGATCCAGCAGTATATTTAACCGTGGGCATGGGGTACTTTTTGTACCAAACCTATCTTGAGTGTTTGCTGCCAGAAAGCTCTTTTTTTAGTTTCATCTGACCACAGAAGCCATTCCCATTTGAAATTCAAGTTGTGTCTGACAACTGAATATGCTAGAGTTTGTTTTTGGATGAGCAAGGAGGATTTTTCTTAAAACCCTCCTGAACAACATGTGGTGACGTAGGGGCTGTTTGAATTTTTTTTTTAGTCTTTTGGCCCCAAGACTCAACTAATCTCTGCAATTCTCCTACTGTGATCCTTGGAGAATCTTTGGACACTTAAACTCTCCTCTTCACCATGCATTAGGACGATATAGACACACGTCCTTTTCCAGGCAGATTTGTAACATCTTTAGTTGATTGGAATTCTTAATTATTGTCCTAATGATGGAAATTGGGATTTTCAATCCTTTAGCTCTTTTCTTACAGCCATTTTCTATTTTGTGAAGCTCAACAATCTTGTTCTGCACATCAGAACTATATTATTTGGTTTTATTCCTTGTGATGGATGATTAAGGAAATTTGGCCTTTGTGCTCCTCATATTTATAATCCTGTGAAACAGGAAGTTATTGCTGGACAATATCATACTCCTAGTAATTCTAGTGTGCTAAATAAATGCAAATATGAATGGGAATATACTTCAGAGATATTTTACTCATTATAATTTTTAAGGGTGCCAATAATTGTGCCCAACATGCATATGAGAAAAACATTTATTTCATAACGTAAGTTTCCCCCCACTTTTAATTGTTTTACTTCAATGAAAGGTTAGTATTTTGTGAATTTTTTGAATGTAAGATCATAAAGATAAACAAAGCAGATTTATTTTCATAGCCGTCTTTGCTCATATTTACCAAGGGTGCCAATATTAGTGGAGGGCACTATATATATATATATATATACACATATATATATATGAGGATTATTAGGTTGGCTTGAGAAAACCAACCTACTGATCTGCTTCCTAAGCATATTATTATTATTATTATTATTGTCATCATTATTTTCATTATTATTATTATTATTATTATTATTAGACCTAATTTCTGAACGCTACTCCTCCTAGAGCTTAAAAATCATAAAAATCCTATAGACTTACATTGATGGAATGTTCAAATGAGCCAAGACTCATCAAGCTCCAACTGTCAAAATTCTAATTTTAAACTCCTAGAATCCCTTGAGACTAAATGAAGCTTCCCTTCTACTAATAAGCTTCTCTTATACTAATCCATTCAAAATCATTTAAACTTTCATTCTAATATTTCTAATCTATTTATCTATCTAACCAAGCCTAGCAACTAGAATCATGCTAGAAATATGCTAGTAACTTGTCAGTCATGCTAATGACATGCTAGTAACTTGCTAAAAATGCTAGAATCATGCTAGCAAAATTCTAGTAACTAGTCAATCATACTAGCAACATGCTAATCGTGCTAGAAATATGCTAGTAACTTGTCAGTCATGCTAACGACATGCTAGTAACTTGCTAATAATGCTAGAATCATGCTAGCAACATGATAGTAACTGGTTAATCATACTAGCAACATGTTAGTAACTTGCTAATCATGCTAGTACCTAGCTAATCATACTAGCAACTAGCTAATCGTGCTAGAAACATGCTTGCAACTTGCTAATCATGTTAACAACATACTAGTAACTTGCTAATCATGCTAGCAACATTCTAATAATTCTAGCAAGATGCTAATCATGCTAGTGACTTGCAAGCCATGCTAGAAACATACTAGCAACATGCTAGTAATGTGCTAATCATGCTAGCAACATGCTAATCATGCTAGCAACATGCTAATCATCTAATCTATAAAAAGTTTAAAACTTAAAACTTTTATAGCTTCTTTAAACTTTCAGCCTAGGCTTTCTTTTTTAAAAATCTAGTTTCATGTTATATAAGCAGCAGCAGTGTTTCCTACATGCTCACAGCAACATGTCTTGACTGTGGATGTATTGGCAGTAGCAAGTCTTTACTTGCTCTGTCAGTATAGCAGATCTATATTATGGGTTTCCATCCTGGTCAAAGATGCTTTGAAAGATTTTTCAGTTTTTTGTCCACACAATAAAACTCAATGGGGTCCAAAGTTATTGGTTCCACCAAATAAAGAAACTCAAATAGGTTTGGACTGACATGAGGGTGAGTAAATGATAACAGTCTTTTAATTTTTGGGTGAACGATTTTTTAAAGCAGCATGAGGGCAGTCAGAGAGCAGGGAGATTAGCGAATGTCCCGTGATGGTTCGCATTGATTTAATTGGATGAAGCAGATAATCATATTGAGCATCCTAAAAGGGCAGATGGAGGAGAATATCACTATCAGCTGCAGCACAGCAAATCCATAGAGAGCACTTCAGCGTAGTAAATGCTGTAGCGCCACACAGATGAGCCAAAGGCCCTTCCAAGGAAAGCGTGTTCACTCAGTTGCCATATTTGCAACACCTCTGGACAGCTATTTCAAACATCCAAGACCAAGTCCTATATACTTAAATGGGTACAAATCTCAAAAACTGCTTGCTGAACTGTCTCATAAATACTGTTTTTCAATATCAAATAATGATCAAGAAGTTTATATTCCAGGATGAAGACGTCAATGCACATACTCAACTTAGTGTAACTTTTACAAAGTTATAAAAATGTTAGGACAAAATGTTCTTAAAGTAATTTTTATGGAATGTTCCTGTAACTCTATTAATATTTGATGTACATTTTCATAATGTTGAATAAAAACGTTCTAAGAATGTTCTTATGATGTCATTTGCACTTGAACATTCTAAAAAACATTCTAATCACAACATGAAAACTGGACATTTTAGTTTTAAAAATGTTAAAAATAAAAATTCAAATAATGTTATACTTTGGGTAAAAACAAAATCAATAGAATGTAAGAAAAAATAAATATTAACTGAAATTTAAAAAAAATCTGAAAAAGTATTTACGCCAGTTCATTGCAATGCATTGTTTTTTTTTTTTTTTCGTTTTCAGTTTGTTATTTTAACAAAAATAGCTAGCACTAAATAAAAATTGATAAATGTGACCCCAGACCACAAAATCAGTCTTAAGTAGCACGGGTATATTTGTAGCAATAGCCAAAAATACATTGTACAGGTCAAAATTTTTATTTTATGCCAAAAATCATTAGGATATTAAATAAAGATCATGTTCCATGGATATATTTTGTAAATTTCCTACTGTAAATATATCAAAACTAAATTTTTGATTAGTAATATGCATTGCTAAGAACTTCATTTGGACAACTTTAAAGGTGACTTTCTCGTTATTTTTATTATTTATTTATTTATTTATTTGCATACAAATACTAAATAGACAAAAACGAATAAAAATAACAAAACAACAAAAATATAAGAACTTCAATTAAGATGAGATTGAAATCAGAAAATATAAAAATTTAAAATGTAAAAATCAGTAATACTAAAAGAACACTGCTATTGATTAATTATTCACAAATTATTTATTTTTTCAATTCAACTTAACCATTTAATCCTATACTTTGTCAGTAATGAATTACATGTATTTTTAGTTACCATTTCTTTCACTTAGTATGTCATCTAAGAATTTCTTTTGTCACTTAGCTTGTTACAGTGCATTATGGGATTGTCTTCTCTGCAAAGCAATTATATAACCAAAAGTAGACTTTTTTGAATATTATAATGTTTAGAAAAATGCATTAAAATGCTTTATAGGTAGGAACTACACTCTTAGAAAAAAGGTTCAAAGCTGTCAGTGGGATGGTACCCTAGGGTGCAAAAGCTAAAAGCTACATCTTTGTATGTTATTTTGCCCTAAATGGAACATATTAGTTCTTTGAAAATACATATTAGTACCTATAGTGAGTTTTGTACCTCTATTTCTCATAGTACACAGAAAATGAAAAATGAAGCAGGGCAGTGTCAGAGACCTGTGCTGGATTTATGGGAGGTCTTGGCCAACATCCGCAGCACATAACCTGCTTCTTACTGTAGCAGTGGAGGCTTCCTGCACCCCTCCTCCATAGCACTAACCCTGCATCTGATCAATGACATTCAGCCTGCAGAAAACATGCTGCATCCTCTGCATCACACAGACTACATCACCCACAATTCTGTAGTGCACTGCAGTTTGCACTATTGCATACTGTTTAAATAAAGCAAAAAAACAGCTCTTTCTTATTCTCTATAACATGCATATTATCTGACAATGTTAATACTGCAATAACACAATCAAGGGCATTATGAAAATGCATGCATTTACTAAATCCCAGAACTTGGCAGTGTTTGCATGCAGCAGATGCCACTAAAACCTGAACTAGAGTAAAACCAGCATCCCGCTCATACCTGAGAGTCCAGTCGGCTGTAAAGGTCCGAATTCTGCATATCCCTGGTGGTTTTCTTTCCAGCTCCCGAATGAGTCAAGACGGTTTCACCTCATGCAGCATGCGCTTCAACTGATGTCCAACTTCAGCGCATGCACACACACACACATACATACACACTCACGCATGCACACACACACACACACACACAGCGATTACAGCAGTGACATCAGCAGCGTCTCTCGCATACAAACTTACACTGTCTTTATCTGGTACTGTTTCTCTCTCTCTCATAGGGAGGAACTGCTTCTCATCCCGGTGTTGCACCAGTGTGTTCTGCCCGCCTCCTCCCAAGAGGCATGCTGGGAGTGGACTGCTGACCTGTCAGAAGAGGCCTGACCTTGTTCTCTCTCTCGCTTTATACTCACGGTTCGCACCACTGAGGTCTAATATACCTGCTAGCATTTCCATTCATCTCAGTGGCAGTTCTTGGCATGCGTGTGACTCCCTGGAAGAACTATTTAGGCCAATCACTTCAGCCAAAAATATGACTCATCAATCTAAAGTCATGGAAACACAACGTCATGAAAATATCAAATGACCCTTCATTAGTGACTCTCCTGAGCTGTGAAATCACAGACAGCAGACAGAGAACTATATAAGCCTATTTTATGATTTTAGGAGACTCCAGTATACACACACAAACACACACAAAGTCCAAAAGCATTAATTGCAAGACGAAGCCTATTAGAATGCAGTTAGAACGGCCATATAATTCAAGTTATAAAAACAAAAAAAATCCCTGTATGGGTTTTTGTTTTTTATAAGTAATGATATAATTAAATAACATCACACAACAGTGTCATTTTCCCAAATATCAGCATGAGCATGATCACAAATGTGAGTTTGATATTAAAGTTTATTGAGTGAGTTACATTTTAGACACAACTAGAATAGTTCCAAACAAAGATGGATAAGAACATTTGTGCACCTCACAGCAACACTGTGGTGTTTCATTCCTGAATGAATCATTTTTTATGTCAATGATTCAATTATCCATTTGTAAAGACAGTCACTCGATTCATTTCCAAATGAATTAGCCATTTTGAATGAATCTTTTGAATCAGTGATTCAGTGAATCACTTGTTAAAGCAGGGACTGGCAGTAGGTACGTTTTTGAAAAGAAACATTTCTACAGTTCTTACAAAATCAAGAAGTCTTCTTTCAAAAAATACAGTAAAGTAAAAACAGAAATACTGTTACTATATATGTATATATATATTTCCTCCTCAAAAATCTAACTTTAGCATTTGATTTTATTCAAAAAAGCCTGTTTCCGCCACTGAATAAAAAATAAATTAAGGTAATTTTGACTTTTTATCTCTTTTTTCCTTGCAATTGTGAGTTTACATCTCAAAAGCAAATTGTAAGTTTATATAAACTACAATAGCGAGAAAAAAGTCAGAATTGTGAGATACAAACACGCAATCTCACAATTCTGAGTTTTTTTCTCAGAACTGGAAGTTGGAAGTTTAAATCTCACGATTCTAAGAAAAAAAAGGTCAGAACTGTGAGATATAAACTCACAATTGCGAGAAAATAATAGTGAGATACAAACCCACAATTCTAATAAAATATCCGTCTTTTTCTAGCTCTAAATTGGACTTTATAACTTAATTGGATGTTTATATCTCACAATACTGACTTTTCTCCACTAAACTTGCTAACTAGCACGTTATTAGGAATGATGACTGCAGAGGTTCATAAAAAAACCCTTGTACTCACTTCTGTTGTAGGTGAAGCTGGATCATGATGATTCGCGCGAACATAGGCGGATATATGTAGATCGGGAGGCGCATTCTCTTCACAAACAAACGTAATCTACTGCATCTTCAGCAGCTCAGATGTCTGGAGTAAATGACGACCACTATGTTCATTATTACATCCAGCAACACAACACCTCAATCGCTCGATCTGAGATATTCTTGTCTACCTTACATCCCTGCTCCGGCATCAAAACAATGGAGGTCTGACTGTGACAGCTGATCTGAGGTAAAACGCTCATGACGGCACACCGACAGGCATCTGAGAATGGCTCGATTTGAAAAAGGGGATATTATTTTTACAGATTAATTAAAAACCACTGCATGGATTTTTTATCATTATAGGGTAGATGTGTACATACACTGCCAACACACATCAGTGTTCAAACAACATGTAAAAGTGAACTCTGCATCCGATGACCCCTTTTAACAAAATGTCAGAATTGCGAGTTTATATCTTGACTTTATAACTCACAATTAAGAGTTTATATCACGCAATTCTGTGAAAAAAGTAAATTGTGACTTTTTATCTTGCAATTCTTACTTCATAACGTTTATTGCTTGTTTATATATGAGTTTATGTTTCTATCACGCAACTTTGAAAAAAAAAGAACTGCAAGATGTAAATTCACAATTGCGAGAAAAAAGTCTTAATTGTAAGGTGAAAAGTTGCAATTAACTTTTTTTATTTTTATTCAGTGGTGGAAATGGGCGATGTTGTTTTGTTGGAATCAGTTCTGAGTTCAAATCTGTCACACAGGCTGTGATTTTGTGTTAAAAACCAAAAAGAAACGTAATGTTAAACCTTCTAACGTGGTTTTGGAACAGACCTAATGAAAAGAATCGGATGCAAAATTCACTTTTACATGGTGTACCAAAATGTAAACAGAGCTGTTTTGACAAGGTAAAAAGGGTGTTGTTTTAAACGACCACTGAGGAACTGTAACCAAAGTATGTTGCAGACATCTCATGAAGACCCTAAAGAATCATATCAACTTGTGAAAAATGGACATCTGATGATTCCTTTAAAATTCCCTACTATCCTGAACCCAAAGCAATACTCTGTCTGCCCTTGTCTGACGAGAGTACAGCCGTTCACTTGTGTAACACAGATTCAGCACAAATATAGAAGCAGATCAAACGCTCGATTTGCGTGTCGTGCAGCGCATTTCACTGATCTTTTGCTGCTTTGCATCGAGGATTTTGCTCATTTCAAAAATGTGCTGTCTACCAAAACAACACATAAATGATTCATTTAAAAAATAACCACCAAAAAAGCCAATGCATTGATTTAAAAGCATGCCATAAATCTCTGTTTTGCTGTAACTACGTATCTTGTGACGTTTCAAGGTCTTTTCTGACTAAAATCCTGAAATGAGCATGTGGTGAGTAGTGTCCTTTGACAGATGACAGGTTTATCTGTGACCTTTTAGTGTCTAGAAGCTTCAGTGCTGCTGAATGCATGAGCCGCATACTGAGAAAAAAATGACATGAGGAAGAAACTGCTGGTTATGCTGATTAAATAAAATCAGATGCATTGAAAATAATTCATGCTGACAGGTTCTGGACCAGTGTTCCTGGACCTCTGTATGAAAATATATTGTCAGTTTCTTTGTTAACCCAATCCTTCCATCCTTATATGCTCCAGGTCTGATGTGTGACATGATTCTGGCATTATAGCAACCATCAAAAAATATAAAGTGTATTAAATATTTTTACTCACCACACTTTGTCTTCCAGGAGAGGTGACCACCTGCAAAATACAAATAGTTACAGATCAAATTCATGTTGTTTGTTTTGACTCATTCTACTAATTACTCTTCATTAATTAGCACACTACAGCATTCGCACATATTCAGGACTTCTTCATAATGTTCTGATTTGTGTCAGTGCAGTGCTCATTGTGCACACCGATAAGTAATATTTCTATTATTTATTCATTTTTTATACTGTGCATTAAGGCTATTTTGAGAGAAATCTAACTGTGATTTTCTGATAAAACTGAAATGATAATAATAATAAACATTTTTAATTTAATAAATTACTTTTTACATTTTAATTTCAAATGATTTTAATACAATATTAATAATAAGTATTATTACTACTACTACTACTACTAATAATAAATGATTTAATAAATGATTTTTTAAGATAATTTTAAATGATTTTAATACAATAATAATTATTATTATTACCAAATATAGTAATATTTCTTGTTTGTTTTTTGTGCAGCAATGTTAATAATAATAATAGTAATTTATTATTATTATTATTATTATTATTATTATTACTGCTACTACTACTACTACTACTAAATATAGCAATTTTTCTTATTTGGTTTTGTCTAGTAACTTTAATAGTACTACTACTAATAATAATAAAAATAAATGATAATAATAGTAATCACATTTTTAATTTAACAAATTATTTTTTAAATTTAATTTAAAATGATTTTGCTACAATAATAATAATAATAATAATAATGATAATTACTAAATATAGTAATATTTCTTGTTTTGTTTTTGTCTAATAACTTTAATAGTAATAATAATAATAATAATAACAGCAATAATAATAATAATAATAATTATTAATTTAAATTTGATTAAAATTAATTTAAAACTGATTTTTAATACAATAATAATTATTATTATTACTAAATATAGCAATATTATTTTTTTTGTCTAGTAACTTTAATAATAATAAAAATAATATTAATTTTTTGTTATTATTATTATTATTAAATATTTTGTTTTATTAATAATAATAATATGGATTATTATTATTATTATTATTATTATTATGAAAAATAGTACACAAAAAACAGCAAAAAAAAAGTAATAAGAAAAAAGTAATAATAAGCTGCTTGTGTGTAAATGAACACACTGCTGCCTTTTACTCTGAAACATGCACTGCATATATTTATATATTAAATTTAGTTTTTGTGATTTGATAACCACACTAATCCATAATGTGATTTTGGTTTTACATTAATTAATTGTGCACCCCTACTATGCACTATTTTTTCACTTATTATTTTTAAAGAAAAACACAATAATGTGCTAGTTTGAGGGGGTTTTTAAGACATAACCCACAATATAGGTGATCAACGTTAACTTCACACTTAAAAACCATGGTGAATCTGACAAATCTTGTCAGCTGGTGTTTCATTCTCAGCTTAGTCACTCAGGCTCGCAATTGTGGGATTGACAGCAGAGCGCAGCAAGTGTTAAGAGCGTCAGAAAGTTATGAAATACTTTATGCAAACGACAGGCCAGTTCTGCTGACATCTGAAAAAGTGATGCAAATGCATTCAATTCGAATTTAAAATGCAGTTTGCATGCTTTTATTACAAATGGGTTTACAAAAGCATATTAAATGACCATCATATGCATAATTGGAGCATTTAGAATCATGCATATCTGGTATTTTGAGCAGCACTGAGTGAATTTCTTCCGGATGTAATTTTATTTCAACCTTTTAAAAGTAAGGACATGTTTAACAGAGGTGCTAGGACATCTTCCCTTTCAAGCACAATAATCCTGGATATCCAAAGAGCACCAATTGGTTTTAAAACAACCTCAGAAGCCTTGCATACATGCTTAATCTCTGCTAAAGGCCATTACATGAGCATCTCTATAGAGGATTATCCAAAAACACTGCGAGAAGACTTACGGTGTATTTGTATTCTACTACTTGTACACATCAGTACATTCATACTGAGATTACAAGCTCTAGACTACAACAACCGATTAATCCGAACAACACGCTTAATTGGATCTCATCCATCATCGTCTTGGAAGCGCCGTTTACCTGCTTCAGCGTGACTTAATCGCTATCAACAGATGTAAGTCTCCGTACTTCTCACTGTTTATTTTCCATTAAGCAATAATAAGCAGCTTTGTCCGTCTGCTCGGGACTCACGCTGAGCGGAAAATGTTTTTCAGTGTAATCTCAATAATAAAGCTTAGCTTTGTCTTAGCAGAGAGCTTTGCAAAAGCCATCATTATATTGTCCTGTGATACGTGAGAGAGGAAACCTTTGAAAGATCTTCTACACGCTCAGTCTTCATGAGCTAAACTTTAACAAGCGGTGCTTGAAATGTAGATATATCTGTGGTTTAAACATATTTAGTTTAAAATGCAGTAACTGTTAAACGTTCAGTAGAAGTTGCAGTAAAAGTTTATAAATGATGAAATTAGCTCAATAAAGAAAGTAAATAAAGACCAAGTACTAACATAGTACTAACATACTTCCTTACGTACATAAATACACTTCTATACATGTTCATAACAAGGTTTTTTTGACCTTTTAAATCATGAATATCATTATTTTAACGTCTTACTCCATTTAACATTTTATCTAACCTTGCTGTGTCAGAAAAAGGTCAATATATTAAAGATATTTTATAGAAAATTACTGACCTTAACACATAATCATGAGGATCTACAGGGGTCCTTTTTATGATGTCACTTCCTGTTTTATGCCTTTGTCACATGACCTAAAAATGACTTTTCATCACACTGACTTTAATTTGGCAGACAAAGGTTTTAGTATTAATAATATTATACATTTATATAAAATTATATTTAATATTCTAATATTAAATAATATTAAATATTTATATACTAAATACTCAAATATTTATTAATAATATGCATAATATTATTTGTGTGTGTGTGTATCTATCTGTCTATCTATCTATCTATCTATCTGTATATACATATATATTATTACAAATTATTTTATATTTTACAACATGTAAAATTGCCTTACTGCTTAGATTTGGCAGACAAAAGTGGTAATGTTAATAATATTATATATATTTTTATATAATTATATTTATTACATATACTATACATTTTCATATTATATATTTAAATAAAACATAAATAATTAATATATTTTTAAAACATTTAAAAATTATACATCTATATAAAATAATATAATATTTAATAATTAAAAATATAAATTATTTTAATAATTTACAATTATTTATTTAAAATATTTGAAAACATTATATATAATAAAATATTTTAGAATATTTTAATTTAAATAAATTACTGCTTTTTAGCCCAAATAATTCTAAATAAATAAATAAATAAATACACAAACTGTTACATTTACAACCTTTGTTGAAGTGCCACAAAAACATAATTATAAATACATATCAAACTTAATAATTTAAAATATTTATACACTTTTAAATTATAAAACTTAAAAATAATAATAATATTTATATAATCTGAATTAGTATTATTATTATATATAGTAAATATTTCAAAATATCTTTAATTTAAATAAATTTGTTTTTAGCCTAAATAAATCTAAATAAATAAATAATAAAATACACAAAACTGTTACCCTTACAACCTTTGTTGAAGTGCCACAAAAACATATAAAATGCATATCAAACTTAATCATTTAAAAAATTATATATAACAAAATTGAATATAAAATGTTAAAATAATAATATTTATATACAATATTTGAAAATATTATATATTATAAAATATTTTATAATATCTTTAATTTAAATAAATTCCTGCTTTTAGTCTAAATAAATCTAAATAAATAAATGATAAAATACACAAAACTGTTATCTTACAACCTTTGTTGAAGTGCCACAAAACAATATTTTTATATATAAAAAATATCTATAAAAATTTTTAATAATAATATTTATATAAAATATTTGAAAACATTATATATTATAAAATATTTTATAATATCTTTCATTTAAATTCATCTTTAGTTTAATTCAACAACATGTCTCTAAGGTTTATTCAAGTCATTGTCTGTATAAATTAATTTTTTTATATATTTTGAACAATTAAATTGACGATCTAAAGCATCATGTCATGAATCTGTAAATGAACAGCATCGCACAAATGACTGATACTTATAGATAATCCAACCTGAACACACTGAACATACTCAGGATTGTTTTAAGGCTTACTCAAAAGCTGCTTTTTTGCAAACACTGGATCAATAATGAAAAGAAACGTTCTGAGGTGATTAGAGGTGCTTGCTTGAATGATTAAACATATACTTTCTGCATGTTCTGGTGTAGAAAGTACAAGTCTCCAACACTGAGCTGTTTAGGGTCACTGGGTTCGGACTAAAGGGACTTTAAATTCAATGCTGCCTTTTTACATCTCTCTAATATCTTAAGATCATTAGTCTTACTCTAAATCTTTAGTAATATATCACAGTATAACAGTAGCTTGACAATGTGCACAGGCAAAAATATGCAACGTGCATATCAAATATGATACATAGGCTTATACTGTATTCACTGAAGTTTAGCCCCATAAAGTTAATGGTCCGATTCTGATGTGATTTAAACCCTATTAATCACTTTTCATCTCACTCAGTCACAAACTTCTCTCAGAAATGAACCACAGCCAGGCTTGGACGCCATTTGTCACGTCAAACAAAAATAGATGTCCACTGCAGCTGGACAAGTGCAAATGAGCTCCAGTCTGATAAAACTAGGCCTGTGTGAGAAACTCCAGCCAGCACGAGCTTCAGCAGCAGAAGCAGCTTTATGGCCAAAGATCTGGGCTGTTAATATGAAACTCACAGCGTTTACTGATGAAGGAACTGGAGAGGAATAATGTTTTGATGTTCTACATTTATATATGCCACATTTATATATCTGATAAGCAGTGATCTCAAAATCTACTGAAAGCCACTTTAGATTAGTGGTCCTCAACTGGTGGGTCTTAACCCTATATTAATGAATATAAATATAAGTGTTTGATCCTAAGAACATTTTTGATGCAAAATGTAAAATCTGACGCAAAAACAGTTGCACAGCATCTGTTCAAAGCCTATATATAGATATTTAAAGCATAGGAAATCTAACATTAAAAGATGTGCTAGTTAAAGATGATAATCCCTATCATTACACCCTAAAAATAAATACAATTTTTAATGTTTTTTTTTTCATTCAAAGCAACGTAAAAATCTAAATTTCACCTCATTTACATTCTTAATACACTACCAGTCAAACGTTTTTGGACGGTAAGATTTTTAATGTTTTTTAAAGAGGTCTCGTCTGCTCGCAAGCCTTCATTTATTTGATTCAAAATACAGCAAAAGCAGTAATATTGTGAAATATTTTTACTATTTAAAATAACTGCTTTCTGTTTGCATACATTTAAAAATTTAATTTATTCCTGCGATCAAAGTTAAATTTTCGGCATCATTACTGCAGTCTTCAGTATCACATGATCCTTCAGAAATCATTCTAATATGCTGATTTGCTGTTCAAGAAACATTTTTATTTTTATTATCAATATTTAAAACAGTTGAGTAAAGGATTGAGTAAGGATTCTTTAATGAATACAAAGATCCAAAGAACAGCATTTATCTGAAATAAAAAGCTTTTGTAACATTAAACACATATGGCATTCAAAAGCTTGGAGTCAGTATAATTTTTTTGGAAAAAAAATTTTACTTTTATTTAGTAAGGATGCTTTAAATTGTTTAAAAAGTGATGATAAAGACATTTATAATGCTACAAGATTCTTTTTGTGATAAATGCTGTTTATTCTATTCATTAAAGAAACCTGAAAAAATTCTACTCAGCTGCTATAATAATAATAAATGTTTTTAAGCAGCAAATCAGAATATTAGAATAATTTCTGAAGAATCATGTGACTGGAGTAAAGATGCTAAAAATTCATCTTTGAAATCACAGGAATAAATTACATTATAAAATATATTTAAATATAAATCAGTTATTTTAAATAGTAAAAATATTTCAAAACGTTACTGTTTTTACTGTACTTTGGATCAAATAAATACAGGCTTGGTGAGCAGAAGAGACTTCTTTTAAAAAAACATTAAATCTTACTGTTCAAAAATTTAGGTAGTGGTAGTGTATAGAAACTTTTAATTGTTTTTCATTTAATATAAAAAATTCAATTAGAAGTAAACAATTTTATATATAAAATACTATAAAAAATACTACATATATACAAAATGTTTTAGATATTTTTAAACATTATACAAAATATTAAAAATAATTTAAATCATAATATAATTACAAATCATAATACTTGAATATTAATAGCATTTATAAAAATAAATAAAAATAACAGTAAAATTACTGTACTCATTACAGTAATGAAAACTTGAGGGAAAAATGTCACAATGCAAGAAAAAAAATCATAATCCTATTATGAAGCTCATTAAAATTTAAAATTTATAATAATTACATAATTATAATTAATTACAATTATTTTCATAACAACTGAATAGCTTCGCATTACTGTAATATGACTAATTATTTTTACTGTATTACAGTAAAGTTATTAAATTACAATAATTGTATTGCACTAAGTGCAATATTCAGCAATTATTAAAATTAACAAATTAAAGAGAGTCCATCAAATATGATCATGATGTACAGTATAAATATTTTCAAATTTAAATAACATTTATTTTCTCAAATTACAGTAATGAGAATTTGGCAGGAAATGTATGCTTGACTGTCATGAAAAATGCAATCCAGTCTTCAATTTTCTTCATGCTGATTTCTCCTCACATGTGAGTTTGCTTGAGTTCACTCATGGTACGAATCAACTTTCCCATCAAGATGTCGTGTAATGACGTTTAACGCGTCTTGCATGTCAGTACAGACATTTTACGTTAAGCCAGCTAATCTACGATGAACCTGTGAAGGTGTTAATGAAATCCGTCCTGATCCGCAACATGCACTGCAGCAGAATCCAACTGTAACATGCGTGTCGCCTTCGAACTGCAGATGCGCAAAACGCGCAGGAGCGTAAGTCATTCAGTCAAACTCAAGGTCTCTCACGCACGCATTCAATCAGATCACACGATCCCCGATCGGACAGATGCAGTGCACCGCAGCGTTACCACGGCTGATTAAAGAGCGTCTTACCGCGGGCAGCAGAGGCTCCATTTGTGCGCCTTGATCGTTCACGTCCATCTTCTGTACCTGTAGATCAGCTCCAGTGCGTGTAGTGCGTACTGCGTGCAGCGTCGCCGATCAGCGCGGAAGATGTGCTCACATATTTAGTGCAGTGATATTATTACAGTGCTCACTCATAAGGGCGCATGGAGCTGCTGTGTGACGCAGCAGTGGGTAGTAGCACTTAAACTCCACAGGGGAGGGGGCATTATGTTATAGTGCCTCGAAATTTGTCAGGACTGGGCCTTATGAGAGAGATTACAAAGGCATTTTGAACAAATATCTAGGGGAAAGTACAGGAGCTCGTGTAGAACTAGTGCTCACGTTTGTCTGCATCTTAATAGGTGATTTTGAGTCAAAAGTCCAATTGCAAAATTGCAATTTTAATGCCAGTTCAAAACTGTCTTAAAGGGATAGTGCACTCAAGACTACACATTTTTGTCATTTACTCCCCCTCCTGGCTTATTTTTCCTCTGTGGAACATAAAAGAAGTGTTTTTGTCCATATGAAAGTTTCAGAAACTTTCTGTGTTTCACAGAGGAAAGTAAGTCACAGAAGTATGAAAGATTGTGGATAAGCTAAAAGCAATTTTCATTTAAATATATGATTTACATCCTAGTGTAAATAATAACATTTTTAACATTTTTATTTTGCTAATATGGTTGGTTACACACAAGAAAATTCTTGTGAGACTTACGTGTTTACCAACATACTAGGACAATTTCTGATATAAGAAAGGTTTACCGTTTTATGACTATGTTGCTGTTGAAAAACCAGTAAGTAGCTTATTATAAGTGACCCTGGACCACAAAACCAGTCATAAGTAGTATTTTTAGAAATAGCCAAAAATACTTTGTATGGGTAAAATCATTAGGATATTAAGTACAGATCATGTTCCATGAAAATATTTCGTAAATTTCCTACCATAAATATATCAAAACCTAATTTTAGATTAGTGATATGCATTGCTAAGAACTTAATTTGGACAACATTAAAGGCAATTTTCGACATTTTTTTTTTTTTTTTGCTCCCTCAGATTTCATATTTTCAGATAGGTGTATCAAGGCCAAATATTGTCCTAACAAACCATACAAGCTTATTTATTCAGCTTTCAGATTATGTATAAATCTCAAATTCAAAAAACTGACTCTTATGACTGGTCCATGTTCACATATGTGACTCTTTCCCTGTTTGCCATTTCATGACTATGTTGCTGCTGAAGTTCTGCTGAAAACCATTAAGTACCTTATTATAGAGTATTTAATAGCAAGATCCCATAGTGATGCTATAACTTACCTCTATAGTGTGACAACATGCCCCACTGTAAGTTCAGTGCATATTTAGTGAGTAAGTAAAAAACAGTAAGTAGCTTATTATAAGTGACCCTGGACCACAAAACCAGTAGTATTTGTAGAAATAGCCAAATATACGTCGTATGGGTCAAAACATTAGGATATTAAGTAAAGATCATGTTCCATGAAGATATTTTGTACATTTCCGACCGTAAATATATCAAAACCTAATTTTTGATTAGTAATATGCACCGCTAAGAACTTCATTTGGACAACATTAAAGGCAATTTTCAACATTTTGTTTTTTTGCACCCTCAGATTCCATATTTTCAAATAGTTGTATCAAGGCTAAATATTGTCCTAACAAATCATACAAGCTTATTTATTCAGCTTTCAGATGATGTAAGAATCTCAATTTCAAAAACTTGACTCTTATGACTGGTTTTGCGTCCATGGTCACATATGTGATTCTTTCCATGTTTGCCGTTTCATGACTATGTTGCTGCTGAAATTCTGTTGAAAACCATTTAGTAACTTATTATAGAGTATTTAATGGCAAGATCCCATAGTGATGCTATAACTTACCTCTATAGTGTGACAACATGCCCCACTGTAAGGTCAGTGCATATTTAGTGAGCAGCTTTTTTTTCCTGGGCAGTAATGGCAATAATGTTCAATAGCTTTTTTCTTAGACTATAACGTTTGTATCTATATAGAAATTGAATTGACTTTCAAATATACAGCCAGTCTACTCTGAGAATACTGGAGTGAAACTGTGTCAGCTAGACCAGGTCACCTCTATATATAGATCTATATAATTACAACAATATATCTAATTTTATTAAATTTACACTTTCGCGTTTACATTAACCCTGATGTTCAGAAACAGTCTTACGGTCACGATCAGTGAAGTGGTTTCATATTAAGCGCCAACAAAAACTTCTGCTGTGCTTTTAAAGCTGCCATCTGCACTACAGCTCAACTTATTTATTATTTGGGTGAGGCCGATATTAAAAATAAAAAGCTCAAATGCTGCACAATTTTCAATTGTCATTTCTGCTCAATGACTAACAAACATCTTTGCTAAGAAAAAAAATCCTTGTGTTATCTTTTTTTCTGCATTTGTTTTTTAAATAAATGCCACTTATTTTGGTATTTTCTTATCTGATGCAATCACTTGGGACACTGTATATTTAATACAGCAGGCTGCTTCAACCAGTGCGTTATTTTCCACATATTTTTTCCAATATTAATACATTGTTACATTGATTATTAATGTACTACATAAAATATAATTATACTAGTATTAATTTATATCATATAGTAATATCACTAATCATAGTAGTATATAATTACATAATGCAAGTGCCTTACGATTTCATCATTACGACGTTGTCGCCATCTAGTGTTCGCAGTTGTGTAATACACATTTTGGGTTTTACAGCGGCTAATCTGATTAGCAAAATATACTGGGTTTCTCCTTTGCCATCATATTTTTGACTCAAATAATAAACTGTACGTCAGTCTCATAATTCTGTATTAAAACTGTAGAGCAACTGTTTAAAAGATTGCTTTATTTACTAGGCAACGTATCACTGAACCACAGGGAGGCAGCAAACTACAGGATTTCTCAAATCAGTCGGCTACTATCACACTTTTCCTGCTGTCTCTTTGCTTCAGGAATACTGAAGAACTGCACATTTTGGATATCTCCCTTTTCTGACCCACTCAGTTTCAGTCTTGTATAGTTTACTAGTCAGCTGATGATTTAATTCAGATGCATTAAATAAGTGAAACAGGAGTAAATATGCAATACAGGGCTACTTCAGGACCAGAACTAAGAGCTAATTGTGTTGTTTTATAGCATAGACATTTTATATATTTGCTTAACACTCGTAAGTGTGAAACTTACAAAATCCAAAAGTGGAAATTGTAAAATGGTCTCAAATTGATTTATTCTGTACCAGAATAGTGTACAAAGTCTGCTTTTGGCAAAAATTATGTGCTTGTGTACATTCATGTATCCGGATTCTATATAGACGCAAACAAGCTTAATCATTAAAAGTTAAAGATTTATATGACACAAGACTCCATTATACTCTATTGTTAAATGTTGTCATGTTTTAGATTGTGTGTAATACAGGCTAGCATTATAGGCCAAAAAGTATATGGAGTCACAACTAAACTAAATGCAATTGCATTAGATAAAATATCAAAACATCTATCAATAATCAATTGAAATAACTCAATTTACACAATGAATGTTACCCAAATATTATAGTGGATATATGATGTCACAATTAATTTTCAGGGTCACTAGAGTGTCTAAACTCATTAGACAGGCCCAGAATATTTTTTTTTTTTTGTTCTGATAACAGGTTCATTTCCTTCCCTAATCATAACCGCATGACTAGGCACTTATATTTGACAATCAGTCTTAATATTGAATCTATTATTTTATAACCTGAATCAATTTTGTGCTACATTTAATGCATGGCCCTTAGTTTGATATTTTATTTAAAGCAACCTGCCTTCTCTGTTTAACTTTAGGGCTACTATAAAATATAGCACAGTCGAATTAAATGAGTAACCTACAAAAAAAAAAAACACCAAAAAGGCTATTCTGGCGATTTTCTTATTTGTTGCATTGCATGACTACATTTTATTATGAAAATGCATCGTACAGGCAACAAAATTCACATTGTGACTGGCGTTATCGATATACCTCTCTGAGACAGGTAGAGAATGGAACAGAAATATTTGGTTTCGAAATCAGCTTATTTGAATCTTGTGTACTTCGCCCGGGGTTTCACATTCTGTCATATTTATTGCAATTAAGCACACCACAATTACATTACCTTTACACATTAGCAGGCCTAACTCGCGTTTTTCTCATGAGACAACAGCCCATGAAACACAAATGAAAATGGATGGGTTGGTAATACGTGAAATGATAGTCTGTTTATATCTCTACAAAAAAAAAAAGAAAAAAGAAAGAAAGAAATGATTTTACGCTGGTGTGGTTAAAAACATACGTCCACAAAACGTTCACAAAATGAAACTACGAACTATGATATTTACGAACAGACGACGCGACTCTAAAAGCAACATCAATATAAGCTCACATAAAAACCGACCTCTGACAGACATGCGTCCGCCATATTTCCTGTCAGAGGAACTCTTTTTGGCGGGCTCTCTTCAACGGGTAAGCAGCTACTTCCAATTCAGTCAGATCATTGTTTTTGTCTTAACAACCAGACCCGTGAACCTATACGAGTTGTATCCTTATTTTTTCAAACATCAAAATATTTAATATATGTAGCTATTCGAACAAACGAACGTCTAAGTACATTAAACAAACCTAATCCGGTTTTCTATATTGTACATCAACATTCAACGAGGAGAATCACAAATGGATAGATAAATACAAATATGTACAGTACTTTCATACTTACAATAGGTTTGACAGTTAGAACCTTAAAATGTCATTTGGGAACGAAAACCGCGTGCATCTCTGCTCGAGTTTTCGCGTCAGAGTTTGTCTTTGCGCGCCTGGTGACGTCCTTCCAACGGCGCGACCAGGATATAGGCATAAATTAACAAATAAATAAGCACATAAATAGGAATAAATAGATTATAAGTCACTCGTGAATCCTTGAACACGTGAGCCACGCAGGAGTTGTTGCGAGTTTCTAACTGTGGGGGTAAAAGCTGTAGTAGCCGATGTCCTTGGAGCAGTTTTTCTCGCATTCCCTCGGCGTCAACATTTCAGATTTTAATGGAGACGATGTCTCGGAAACCGGCGTGGCAGATGGCGAAATCCTCCTCCGCTTGGCTTGCTCAAAAATCCCAGAATCGCTCGAATCGATCGACTTAATTGAGGACGGGGTTTCTATCCAGCTGGATTCAGACAGGTCTTTGGGTTTGGACTCGTCCGCCCCGCCTAGCGGCGACCTCTCGGGCGCGATGGCGTCGCCGTCCTCGAGGCCAGGGACCAGGTAACTGGAGGAGGTCGTGCGGCTCCCCACGGAGTTGGACGGCCAGCAGGACAGGACGGAGCTGGACTTGCTGCAATATTGCGGTGGCGTGCGGGTGCCCCACCCCGGCGGCTCGCCGTAATACCCCAGAGGTCTGTTAGAGCATCCCGCCCCGGGCAAGGGCAGCGCTTTAACTCCAGCAGCTGCGTACGACAGAAGGGTGGCCGCGTTACCGGCGAAATCAGCAGCCGCGGCAGCATCGTATGCCGAGGCGGCAAAGTCCAGTCGGTTGTTGGCAGGGGTGACAAACCATCGCTGCGGGGAGGCCACCGTGGTCTCCTCGGTTTGTTGCGGGGAGAGCAAGCTGTTACTAAGTGGGACGCTGCGGTCCGTGCCAGGAGCGCCTCCGACGCCAGGGTGAAAGCGGGACTTGGCATACGAGCTGACAAATTGGTCCTGCAGGAAAGAACCAGTCATGGCATATCTTGCGCTAGGCATGATCTGAGAGCGCGGAGAGTCACCCGGGGACGGCGTCAACCGATCGATGTCGCACCCTGTGTAGACACTGGAGAAAGATGGTGGACAAACACGTTAATGTTGCATATGAGAAGCGTAGCTAACCGTAAATAAAGCGTTGCAAATGCGCTCGAGAGCATACGATTGTTCTCACGATTTCCCATTCTGTGCGTAATTGCGCAAATAAACAAATTAGCACTGCTCACGGACAATCCATGTGCATATTGCGCCAATGTAGAGTAGAAATATTCAAATCAGTAAAATAACTCTTGTTTTCTCAACTTTTCTAAATAAATATTGCTGGCCAAAACACATGAGATGCTGTGAAGTGAAATTAAAAATTTAGTCTTGTGATTTTCCAGGCCAAAATCACAAAACACACACAAATGGCTATTAATACATCGGCCAATGGGAATTGCAATATCATCTTTCCCTGCAATTTGACTCTTTAAGAAATCCCAGCATTCGTTCATGCAGATGTACTTATTTAAATTATAAAATAAAATCACACAGGATTCCTAGTTCTTGCAAGAATGTTAACCTGCCACTTTTACAATTCTTCTGTGATCTTTATGTCTGAGAAATATAAATGCGCACACACATATACAGAATATATTTTGATTAAGCTCATAAAAGTGTAAAAAAAAGTACTTCATGTGCGCCTAAATGAATTGGATTCACTCAAATCAACAATATATAATATGATTTACATATACCCTGTTTTAAAAAAAAAAAAATAATAATCAAAACTTACGTGTCATAATTGTCACGGAATCCCTTTGCAAATGGATTGTGGTCGATTTTTAGCTGCGTGATCTGTAAGTGACAGAAAATTAAAACATTTAAAAACGCTTTACCTCATCAAACCAATCGAACTTTCAGAAATAAACATTTCTTACATCAGTATTTTGATATGCGGTGACCGCAATAAACTGCGTCTCCGGGAACGTGAACGTCTGTACGCGCCCGGGTTGGCTCGTGTCCTCGGTTCCGTCCTCGTTCACCTGCACCACATGCAGTCGAGGCTGGTATTTATGCAGCGACTGCAGGACGACCATCTGCAGGAATTCAATCGAAAAAACGAGAGTCAGAAAACATCTCCTCACGCGTCTTTACGCTCTCTTAGTTCCATTTCGAACGCCAATATTGAACTAATTTAGCTACATTTTACCAACGGGTTTGTCATCTTATTTTAATGAGTAATTCGTTATTGCACGTAACCAGTAATTCAAAAATATAAATTGTATTATGGCTGGATAAAAATGTTTCCACATGGCTACAACAACGAATGTTATGGTAGCATATTTTCGTTCTTAAATGATCTTACTACAAATATAGCCTACGTTTTTATATTTAGATAAATATTAACTAATCCTAAAAAAGTAACGAGATTGTTTTGTGGAGCTGCTCGACTGTAATATGCTACCCAAAATAATTTAATTTTCTCTAGACAGAAATGCACAGCATTGTTGCTATTTCTAACGCATTCTGAATGCATGACACAGTAATGAGCCTAAAAATAATTAAATGAAAATAAAATAAATCTAACGAAAAATGACTAACCTGTCCTGTGTTGTTCGTTGCTCCTTTATTGTTGGTTAGTTTAAGTTTTCCAAAGGATATCTCTTGACGCATCCAGTGCGCACCGGTGTTTGGCGAATCCGGGTGCATGTACACTCTGTTTCCTGTTTATAATGTAATTAGAATGTCAGTTTGTCAGTTCTGAGCCAGGACAACAAAATAAATAATAAATAAATAAATAAAAATAAAAACACTTCTTTAAAATCAATGTTATTTAAACATATAATAATAATAATAATATCATATGCTAATAATAAAAGCAACAAAACATTTCGATTATTTAATATTTATTATTATTATTATTATTATTATAATAAAGCAAGCTATAGAAAAATAGAGAAATAAAACTATATTTGTTTACCTGTCACATTCGTGTCCGCTTTGCCGCAAGGAACCCATTTTCCTCCTTGAAAGCGCCAGTGGTTCGGATCCGCAAGAATCACGTCCACAAAGATATTGTAATGCGCCGTTGGGTCAAGACCAGATATATTGAAACTCAAAAACGGGAACATTCGCCTGAGGGTGCATAAAAATTAAAGTTTCAGTCCACAGTGATGCGTCTCTGCTAGCAAACGTGGGTTTGCAATCTTTAATCTGAATATGAAAATATATTTAAGGACACTGGATTAATAATTAAAAATAATAATACAGCATAAAACAGTACTAAACGAATGTGAATATTTTGGAAAAACAAATCTAAAAAAAATATGTGCACTATTAAATGATATATCAGATTTATTAAATGGTTTTAAATGTTTGGAATAAACAAAATCGAACGAATAAAAAAGTGAATAAATATGCGTTAAAGAAAATGATTAAATAAAACATTTTTATTTTTGTTCTTGGTAAATGCAGACCGAAAAAAAATCCTAAACCTCTTTCGGAAGAAAAGAAAGAAGTGTGTTCCATGTAATTTGCCCACCTTAATTTGTTATTTGCAAAACGAAAACATCAATTTGTGGAAAATAGCCTACAGTTTGAGAAAGGATAATTACAGCCGTAATTGCACATCACCTACCGTCCTTGCTTGGTAATAATCATCTCCGTTTGATGTCTGTGAAATTTAAGCCACAGGGCCCTGTTGCAGAGGTAAACCTGCGCCTTGCCGGGCACAAGCCCGGCCTGAGCGGAGGAAAACTGGTAGAAAGCCGTGCCTTGGTATGCGTGTCCATACTGCTGCGCGTACGGGTAGCCCGCCGTCGGGTAGCCTTGCGGAGAAGAGTTGCTCAACAGACTGTTGTATGCTCCGTTCGTGATGACCGGGTGGTGAGCCATGTAGCGGCTCGGGCTGCCGATGGAGAAAGCTGGGTGCGTCGGTCCGTGCTGACTCGGGTAGGGAAACATGGTGGTGGGACTCGGCTGCACTTGACTGGACTGAGACAGGAGATACCTTTCTCCCGCAGATCCATCGAAAGTGTGACGACTGTCGGCGACTCCGTCAAGATCAGGAGAGAGTTTGCCTCGCTGGACGTCCCCTGATGAGTCCTTCGAGTCGGCGAAATTGTCTGCCTCTGACTGATTCGTCATCCCAGCGGAGTTTTTTTTCAGAGGTGAACTTCTCTCCAGGTTGTCGCCGATAGATATAATAGGGTAGTCCTGCAAGGCGAGCTCAGATGCTTGTGCGTTCGGGTAGCCACTGCCCACAATCATACATTTCTTGGCTGGCGAGATGCAACGCTCGAGCTGCATCGCTCGATGACAAATAGCAATTAACGCGAGCGAGAGAGAAAACTAACGCCTTCCTGCGGTTCGAGCTACTTTGTGCAAGACAGCAAATTAGCCAATTGACACTAGCCTGCAATCAGGAAAGGCTTTGCTTTTCAGTCCTCGGTCTGCATGCTTAATGAATCAACTTTTGCTATTGGTTAACACGTGATGGTAATTTAATTAGACAGAACTTAATTAGTGTAATCAAGGAGGCTCGCACGCCACAGTGTATTCACTTCTACTGGTCATCCATGTTTGTATACTATAGTCGGGGAAAACTGGGGCTCTCGTGATTCTTAAGGAGCGCACTAAGTAGTGCAAATAAACCCTATTGTCTTCCCTTCGAGGCCATTGTGTGAATGCATTTGTGCGCGGTGGAAGTCGCGCGCTTTACCACCAAAACTTCATTATTTATTATTTAAAGCGCTTGAAATGACACGCCTTGCGACCTACCTAAAATGTTTGCGTTATAGCGTGAAATATTGGCTTCTCTTGAAGATCTGTTTACTGCTCCCAAGACATGTAAATATTTTATGTGGATGGACTACTTCAAGTTACGCATTCAACGCTTTACGCTTCAAAACATAATAGAATCAGGCAGGAACCAACCACATTTTGTGGGAAAAAAACTGCGTTTGTCAAAATTTATTTTAGATTACATCTTGAAGTGATTTGTCATATCTAAAATAACAAATCAAATCATTAATAGCAATTCTAATTCACACGCTGCCAATCCAATGTACAATCATTTAAGATGCTTATTTAATTGCAAACGGTGTAAGTAATGCTAAAATGCACGGAAATGGTATCTGGATAATATTGCATTTTAATGCATTTACATGCAATACATTTTTTAAAACATATAGGCTATACACTGTATGAATTCTTATATTGGCAGCGACAGAGACGTGATCTTATGTGTTTATATATTGGCTGACGGACACTTCTGAGGTTTGTGGATCTGAGCCAAGCGAGTTTTTAAAAGAACCTTTCACGGAGACATACATTAAATGAGATTTAAATGACTCTCCTCTCTCTCTTTCCACATAATGACGCGTCTGTTTTCTCAGATATCTAGTTTTATAACAGAAGTGTGTTGGATAGTAACGAAAACGTCTTTATTCGAGGGGAGAAAATAACGCATTGCAACGCAAGCAGGGAAAATGATTTTGCAATTGCTGAACGCGACGGCCAGTGGCGTGCATTTATTTCCCTCACAAATCATAGCTTACAGTTAGTTTTCAAAGTTTTACCTAATGACCTCTCAGCTGTGCCTTATTCTAGAGTAACACGTATGTCAGCATCCCAGCGGTCATCTGATAGGAGTCACTTCGTCCTCCCCCTCAGCAGCCTGAAATAGGCTCTTCTTATCAGTTCATCTCACCTGTCTCACTGGCACAACCGACTCTCCCCACGACCGATTAGAAAGCACCGCTGAAGTCTTTGATGAGTCTCGGAGACTTCTCTGTAGCACCGCGTCACGTTATCCCTCGCGTTCTGGCCCTTTAAATGGCGCAAAAACAAACTTAACGTCGCAGCATCAGGTTGAAACTCTTTTTTTTGGAACTGATTGTAAACAAAAAATATATCAGTGGTTTTAAACTAGATTCAACGCAACGCATGCAACAAAAAACATCCGTAAAATCAAACCCTCAAATTGATTAATATTCCCATCAACTGCACAGGCCCGGCAATATGCATAATTATTATCGTGAATAGGAAAATTGTCAATTTTGTAAATGCATAACACCACAAGTGTGACTTACCAGCATAACACATGCAACAAACACTGGGCCAAATATTGTTTTAGTTTTAGCCATTTTACAAAGTGACAGATGAATTTGCGCCAAAATACCATGGAGTTTGATTGGGTGGCATAAACAACAAAAGAAATTAGAAATATTTTCTCCTCACTTAGAAAGGCTGGTTAGGCTAAATATGCAGGCTTATGCTTCAATGCATGTTATTATTTGCATTAACCATGTTTTTTCCCCTGCGGTTGCAACCCACTAATCACATTAATCACATGACTTCTGTTTGAGGGTTGAAAAACATGATTAAATGGTTAAGTATTAAACATCATTAGAGGACCTGAAACATAAAGTCAATAACAAGCTCCTTGCATTATTTCCCTTTATCTCTATTGATGAAATCTTATTGCATTATGTGATATTTAGCCGCAGGTGGACCTCAGCGCACCTTATAATGTCCCAACTGATTCGCAAGCCAAAGAAATCGTGTGTTTAGGGGTGCAAAACAGCTTCTGTCGCTTGGAAAGGGGATGCAGGCAGAGGTGAGTTGTTCTGAGATCTAATGAAGAGGCTTCCATCTCCGAGGCTAACAAGAAGGGTCATTATAACAGGGCAATGGGGTCCAGTAATCTATTCTCCTGGAACATGCATGCACGGGCTTGCCTGCACCCTACCAGCAAGGCGAGCGGCCATCTTCTCATCCTCATTACGGGATTATTTGCTTTTCCTCCCTTTCTCCTCCTCTTTAATAGGCTACCGGCAGGCTTTACTCGGAGGCCTTATTGTTGAATTAACCGTGCATGCGCCTGCCTGAAGAGTTTGTTTTTCTCCCCCTACTTGTTTTTTGTCCTCTCCTTTTGTTGTGCATTAGCCCCCTGTACTTTGCACTTATTAGCGCAGTCAGTGGCCACAATCGCCGAGGGGCCGTCGTGATTAGGAACGGTAAGGCCAGCCGCTCCCTCAGGGGGTCATTGTGTTGGATGGAGAGCTTTTCCATCATCAGGTGGGTACAAACATACTGCGCTGACCCACACGAGCAGCTGTTGCATTTGCGTCGCACGTATGCGCCTCTAACGAATTTCACTAAATGCTTTTTTTATTATAAACCGAACGGAACTGACAAGAAGATCCTGAAAAGATGATAATCTAATGACCTGGAGGTGATGATACTGAAAAAAGCTCTAATAAAGCCTCACCTGCGAAAACAGCTTGTATAGATGACATCAATCTGGAGGTGTTTACCCGAGGTCACGGCGCAGATTCTTCACTGTGGCATTCATTAGTCGTGCAATGCCTAGAGCGTGCCAAATGTCAGATTGAAACACAATGCATCTGATGCAACCTGAATCAAGACAATGCCAAGGACAAAGTATAATTACCTGAAAATCACATATTAAAAAGTTTTCAGAGCTTGGGTCACATCATGTTCTTCTCAGCAATTATTAGTCGTGCAATGCCAAGGACGAAATATTATTATGTGCAAATCAAAGTTCTTGCAGTATCTTTACCACTGCATTTATTAGTCATGCAATGCCAACAACCACCTGGATGAAAAAGCCAAACATCAGACTGGAACTCAATGCATTTGATGCAAAC
Organism: Labeo catla; assembly: GCA_012976165.1. Taxonomy (NCBI): domain Eukaryota; kingdom Metazoa; phylum Chordata; class Actinopteri; order Cypriniformes; family Cyprinidae; genus Labeo; species Labeo catla. The sequence continues at coordinate 470,691 of VONZ01000401.1, read as the reverse complement.
TAAATCGAGACAATACCAAGGACAAAATATGAAAATCACATATTGAAGTTTTTTTTTTTAAAGGTTGGGTCGGATCGCAGATTCACTAATTGCAATGCCTAGATGAACATGGCAAACATTAGACTGAAACGTAGTGGGTACAATGTGAACTAAATCAAGACAATGCCAAGGATGAAATATTATTACATGCAAGTCACATATTGAAGTTCTTGCAGGATCTTCACCACGGCATTCATTAGTCGTGCAATGCCTAGATGAGCATGGAATACAATGCATCTGAAGCAACCTGAATCAAGCCAATGCCAAGGACAAAGTATAACCTGAAAATCAAATATTAAAAAGTTTTAATATGTTTTCATATAAATATTATAAAGTATTAAAAAGTTTTCAGAGCTTAGGTCATGTCACAGATTCTACTCAGCATTTATTAGTCATGCAATGCCAAGGACAAAATATTATTACGTGCAAATCACAGATTAAAGTTCTTGCGGAATCTTCACCACTGCATTTATTAGTCATGCAATGCCAACAAACACCTAGATGAAAAAGCCAAATATCAGATCGAAACTCAATGCATTTGATGCAAACTAAATTTTTTTAAAGGTTTAAAAAGTGCATATTCTTCACCATGGCATGGAATGTCATGCAATGTCTAGATGAATATGGCAAACATTGAACTGAAACACAATGCATCCGATGCAACTTAAATCAAAACAATGCCAAGGACAAAATATGAAAAATCACATATTTAAGTTGGGTCACATCACAGATTCTTCACCTCAGGATTTATTAGTCGTGCAATGCCTAGATAAGCATGCCAAGGCCTCAGCTGAAACATGATGCAACCTAAATCAAGACAATGCCAAAGACAAAGTATAATTAGCCGAAAATCACATTAAAAGATTTTCAGAGCTTGGGTCACATCACAGATTCTTCTCTGCATGTATTAGTTGGGTAATGCCAAGGATAAAATAATATGTGCAAATCACATATTAAAGTTCTTACAGGATATTCACCACTGAATTTATTAGTGATGCAATGCCAACAACCACCTAGATGAAAAAGCCAAACATCATTGAAACTCAATGCATTTATATACCAGGGACAAAATATGAAAATCACATATTGAGTTTTTTTTTGAAGGTTGGGTCACAACACAGATTCACTAGTCGCGCAATGCCTAAATGAACACGGCAAATATTGGACTAAACCACAACGTGTCCAGTGTGACCTAAATCAAGACAATGCCAAGGATGAAATATTATTACATGCAAATCACATATTGAAGTTCTTGCAGGTCTTCACCACGGCATTCATTAGTCACTAGATGAGCATGCCAAGTGTCAGATTGAAACACAATGCATCTGATGCAACCGAAATCAAGACAATGCCAAGGACAAAGTATAATTACCTGAAAATCACATATTTTAATTCAGAGTTTAGGTCACGTCACAGATTCTTCTCAGCATTTATTAGTCGTGCAGTGCCAAGGCCAAAATATTATTACGTGCAAATCAAAGTTCTTGCAGAATCTTCACCACTGCATTTATTAGTCATGCAATGCCAACAACCACCTAGATGAAAAAGCCAAACATCAGATTGGAACTCAGTGCATTTGATGCAAACTAAATCAATACAATACCAAGGACAAAATATGAAAATCACATATTGAAGGTTTTTTTAAAGGTTGGATCACATCACAGATTCACTAATTGTGCAGTGCCTACATGAACATGGCAAACATTGGACTGAAACACAGTCTGTCGAATGTGACCTAAATCATGGATTCTTCACAATGTCATAGTCGTGCAATGCGTAGATAATCATTCAAAGCAACAGACTGCAACAATGCATCAGATGCAACCTAAATGAAGATAATGCCAAGGAAAAAATATGAAAATTACATAGTTTTTAAAGATTGGGTCATGTTGCAGATTCTTCACCAAAGCATTTATTAGTCATGCAATGCCAAAAAAGGCTTAGATGAACAAGTCACACAATTGATTGAAAAGCAATGCATCCACTGCATCCTAAATCAATACAAAGCCGAGGACAAAATGTGAAAATCACATATTATAGTTCTTGAAAGATTCACTACAGCATTCATTATTGGTGACCTAAATCAAGACAATGTCAAGGACAAAATATTATTATGCTACCTGAGAATTTCATATTAAACTTCAGATTCTTCAATGCATTTAATAGACATGCAATGCCAACAACTAATTAGATAAACAAGCCAAACCCCAGACTGAAACAGTGCACCTCATGTGATTCAAAATTTGAATATCACAAGTTTTTGAAGTTTGGGTTACATTGCAAATTCTTCCACCATTGCATTTAGTTGTGCAATGCCAACAACATATATCCAATGCAACCTAAACATAAATGAAAACTTAAAATGGAAGATTCTTCATGACGGCATGCATTAGTCGTGCAATGGCTAAATGAACAAGCCAATCAGGTTGAAATGCAGCTCACCCGATTATCTAGATTAAGATGAGGACAAAATATTATTACTGGAAATAAGGCATTTTCATGCTTTTAGTAACACGAGGTCATGAGTTTTGATTCCCAGCGAATGCATGAACTGATTAAATGTATACCTTGAATTCAATGCAAGTCACTTTGGATAAAAGTGTCAAATGCATGAATGCAAATGCAAAAAACAAGATCACATATTAAAGTTCTTGAAGGTTGGTTAAGGACCGCGCAAATCAAGAGGTCCCGTCACCAAGGAACGTGTTTGCCAGCCAGGTCTAATCGAATCACTGTCAATGACAGATCGAGGCAGCTTCTGTAAGTGAGCACTAGTCTGGGGACTTTACCTAATGCCCGGCACTGTCACATCAATGATGTGGTCACCGCACAGCAAATGACAACGAAATTATTGCCAGCCTGGATACGGGGACAGCGAAGGCCGTCCCAGTCAGAAGAGATTGCTTTCTTTGGAGAATATAAGAGGAAGACGGTGAGCTGATGGACAAACACGGCGAGAGGCCGAGGTTATTTGCCATTCATGACAGGTAGTGGCTTACATTACAGTGTCACTAAAAATTTCATGGGAATGCATTTAAGATGGCCCCTGAGTTATTTATAAGTTGTTTGCCAGATGCCAGATGAAATTCATACGAAGAAGTCAAGCCGAAATATGACGTCTTTCTTTGGCGAATTGGGAGCGTATTCAGAGGGCACGTTCTAATCAACGCCTCGGCTCTCTAATAGGCGCGGGCTGCATTGTTTGATGCTGACATAACCACTGACCGCCACGGTCCCCCGCGGTTGCAGCTGAGGCCTGTCAGAAAGCATCAGGCAGCTCTTTGGAAACGAAAGACGGGTGGTGGGCTGGCGTGGGCTGTGTGGACAGTTGTGGCTTTTAAACCCTTATTAGCCTCTGTGCAGACGACTCCGGGCCCGTGTCGTCCCTTGAGATGCACTCCCACACCTCTCATTATTGATGTCCTTTTAGGTCTCCTGCTCAGGTGTCACTGATGTTCTCCTTGTCATATCTAGCCCTGCCTAGTCAAGGAGCCAGATTTACCTGGCCCTTTGAATATGCCTTTTCGCTCGCGGATTGACGCGAAATCGAGCGCCCTGATTGGCGTTTCGCCCAATTAGCTGTGCCCTCGCTTTGCGGTTGACTGTTACGCCTGCAACATTGAGTTATTTACAAGTGAATGATGAGTTTTACACGCAATAAGTTCCCCAAGTTTTTAAGAGGTGTTAATTGAACAAATGCACCTAATTAAAGTAAATCAATAAAAAGTTCTTTAATACAAAAGGTGCATTGGAGAGAGTAAATTAGAGCAATTTATTGGCTTTATTTTCCACACCTGACACCACAAAAGCAAGGCTAATGAGGACAGTGGCCTTTCAGGTAGGCAAAAGGTCTGTTCGGTTCACTTTGCAACAGTCTAGCTTTGCTGAACTTGAACCTGGACTAATTATGATGTCCACATAATCTGCAATAACAGAACAATGCGCACCAAATTAAATCGCTTTTTAATTAAGAATTCTAATAAAATATGCGGATAAATAAATAGCTGCTGCTTCCAGCATCGGCTTGTTCTACTTTTAGCTTTCCCTGTAGCAAGTCACTCCAGAGGTGATGCACCATGAAGGAAAAAAACAATGAGCACCTTGACTTTTCCAGCTGAAAACATCTCAGTGTAATGACATTTTCACACAAATACGCTTCTGTATGCATTTAGTCTTTCTTTAATAGTGAATAGATGCACGTCCAACACAAATGACATGCTGATTAACAGTATATATTTTTCTTGATCTAAACAGCCTTAAAACAAGATCAATTTATTTTTGCAATTTAGATATTTAGACTTTTCCTGAATATTTCAAATATTTTGTTTATATATTTTCCATTGGCAAATGTTTTTCTTGTTTTAAGCACAAACCTTGCTCAAATGCTGCTAGTTTTATGCTTAAAAATTCATTTAAAAAGCTTGATTAAAATATTAAAATATTTTTGGTTCGTATTGATCCTGAGCATCTTATATTTCCATTATACAAATCCAGGGTTTATCTAAAAAGAAATAAATAATTAAATAAATAAATAAAATCAAAAGTACTGTAGTACGATATTTATGTAGTATTTTACTCAATTTGTGTGTTACGTGTTTTACACTGAAGGAAAAAAAAATGGAAAAAATACTGGTAATTTTTATTGGTACTACGTGACAACTTAAATATCTGAGTTGACTAAACTTAAAATTTTAAGGCAGCACAAAAACACAGTTTTTTAAGTTGAAACAACTTTCTTTTTTTCTTTTACTTGCCAGTTCAAATGAAGAAAATTCAAAACCAGCACATGCATCGATCATATAGGAATGCTACAAACACAAATAAATGATGGCTGGATGTGCAAAATGAAAATGTAATGACACCTCTCTGATGCAAACAAACAGTTTTGATTTATGCACCTGTAAAAAATAATATTTCACAACTGTCACATTAGCAGTCATGGTATTAGTGTAGTACATTTAAAATCTTCTACAATGCACAAAATCAAATACTTGCATGTTTTGTTTCAAACAAAATAAGGTAAAAATTCAAAAAATGGCCTGTGCATCAATCATATAACAATACTAAAACACACATAAATATGAATAAATGGCTGGATGTGCAATTTTTAAATGCAATGACACCTATCTAATGCAAACCCATACTGAGCAATTTTCACAATAGCAATTGTGGGATTAGTGTAGTACATTCGAAATCCTTTGCAATTCATAAAATCAAGACTGCATAACTAGTTCAAATATATTTTTACTGTACAAAATGAACAGCAGATTGGTTCGTTTTGATCCTGAGCACCTTATATTTCCATTATACAAACCCAGGGTTTATCTAAAAATAAATAAATAAATGAAAAGTATGTAGTATTTTATACTATATAACATACTATTGCATTTTATATTTATGTAGTACTTTACTCAACTTGTGTGTTATGTATTTTACACTAAAGGGAAAAGAAAAACGGAAAAAATACTGGTAATTTTCTTCCAGGACATTATCTGGACATTTCCTTAACTTTAAAACACAACACAACATAATGCATATTTCAAAATATGGTTAAAGCGCCTGTGAAAAATCAATACAGAAACTTGCTTTATATTAAACCAGTACACTGGGCCCTATTTACAGACTTTTCTTAGACTACAGCGAAGCAACATGTTAATCTCAAACTACTGAAATAAATAACCTTACTAGGTTTTTGGTGCTCCTGGGTCACATAGGTGTCTATGTCATTTGTACAGTGAAGTGATGTACCAGCTCAGCTGTTGTATGAAACTCAAACATGCCTGCTTTTAGCCAGATCAGCGGTTTGATATTCATCACAGCCATTAAGATGCACAAATTTATTTCTCACATCTATCGCACTGTCAGTCGCCCCACCACACAGGCGATGCGAAGCTAAATCACTGATGTGTAATACAGGGCTAAACGATGGTGAAGATATAATATCGCACACTGAAGAAAAGGCCTAATGTCCCAACTAAAACCGACTTTTATCACCTGCAACTGACCCGTTATCAGCCGCTCAGTGTGTCGCTAGTCCCTTGAAATATTTATCAGGCCGCATGACCCAGGAAGTGCAACGGGGGTTTGTGACCATTTTGTTGTTGATGCCGCCGCGCGCTGTCAGACGTCTACAAGTGAAGAACATCAGCCACTGTCCCCTGCAAGCCCCAAGTCATGAAAGATTCAGAGCAGGTCTACTTTTTAAGCCATTTCTGATGAAAAGCTCGGAAAAATGAAACTGACTTATGCCAAATGAATATCACTGAGTCGCTGTGATTGTGGCCTCTGATGTTTGCGGGGTCGAAATTATTTATAAAACATCAATTTTAGCTTAAGACAAGCGACTGCTCGAAGCGGGTGCATTTTTCATCAGCCTCCTTAGAGGATTTCAACATATTTGCCCAGACCCTAAACGATAGAAAAACCTTTCTAGCCTCTGTGTTGTGCTGATTCTCCACAGTAAGCAATGGATCCCAGAATATATATATTTATATGATTAGTTCTAGGTGTCCTGAGCGGTGCAAGGTTTGACTGGTTGTCAGAATTGCACATAATATTAAATTGAAATGCACCAAACAATTAATGGCTGGCAAAGTTTTTGCATTCATAGTATGTGCAGAATTGCAGCTCAGTATACATCATGCATGCATATGCAGAAAAGCATTGTTGCAACAAATAATACACTGAAAACACCATTGCAAAGCTCCAGGTTAAAAACAAATGTCAAAATCTTTGGCCAGAAACATACTTTACACATGCAAATGTAGATGAAAATGCATTACAACCATGCAGTTTTGTTGTACAAACTTAATGTGCATTTTAGCATTTCTGTGGTTGTACAAAGCATCAGTGCTCAAATGCATGATATGAAACTTCTGTGTTATTATTGAAACAGTTTAACTTATTGGACTAACTTTAAACTGTTGCTCCAATTGCAACTGCAGTTTTACATATATCGGACATGTAACAATGCACAAAATCAAGACGGCAAAACTAGTTCAAATACTTGCATAATGCATGTATTTGAACTAGGAATATGGAATGATCAAACAAACCAAAATTAAAATTAAATTTTTTTTGTATCAATCATTGCAATGCTAGAAACACATATATATATATGAATAAATAGCTAGATGTGCAATATTTAAATGCAATGGCACCTCTTTGATGCAAACAGTCTTGATTTTATGCACCTGTAAAAACTAATATTGCACAATTTTCACGATAGCAATCATGGCATATATCATAATTAGTTGAAATACTTGCATAAAGCATGTTTTGATTCAAACAAACAATGGAAGAATCAAGCAAACCAAAGTGAAAATTCAAAAATGGACCACGCATCAATCATATAGCAATGGTAGAAACATAAATAAATAAATAAATGGCTCGGTGTGCAATATTTAAGTGCAATGACACCTATCTGAGACAAACAGTCTTGATCTGTGCATCTCTCAAAAGTAATACTAAACAACTTTCATGATGGCATCAGTGTAGTACATTCAAAATCCTCTGTAATGCACAAAATTGAGACTTTGCAACTAGTTTAAATACTTGCATAAAGCATGTGCTGTTTTAAACAAACCAAGGTAAAAATTCAAAGACAGCCCATGCATATAGCAATGCAAGAAACAAATATATGAGTTGTGCAATATTTAAAACAATCAGTGCTGATCTATACACCTGTCAAAACCCATACTGAGCAATTTTCACATTAGCAAATGTGGCATTAGTGTAGTACATACAAAATTATCTGTAATGCACAAAATTAAGACTCTGCAGCTAGTTTAAATACTTGCATAAAACATGTTACAATTCAAACAAACGAAAGAAAATTCAGAAACGGACCATGTATTAGTCATATAGCAATAGTAGAAACACATACACATTAATAAATGGCTGGATGTGTAATATTTAAATACAATGACACCTTTCTGATGCAAACAAACAGCTTTGATCCGTGCACCTGTCAAAACCCATATTGAGAAATTTTCACGATAGCAATCGTGGGATTAGTGTAGTACATCCAAAATCCTTTGCAATTCATAAAATCAAGACTGCACAACTACTGTAGTTCAAGTACTTACAGAAAGCATGTTTTGATTCAAACAAACAATGGAAGAATCAAACAAACCAAACTGAAAATTCAAAACTGGACTAGCAATGCTAGAAACATAAATGTTTGAATAAATGGCTTGGATGTATAATATTTAAATGCAGTGACAGCTCTCTGATGCAAACAAACAGTCTTGATCTGTGCACCCGTCAAAACCCATATTGAGCAATTTTTATGATAGCAATGGTGGCATTAGTGAAGTACGTTCAAAATCCTCTGCAGTGCACAAAATTAAGACTTTGCAACTAATTGATATACTTGCATTAAGCATGTTTTGATTCATACAAACCAAAGTGAAAATTCACAAAAGGCCCATGCATCAATCATTATAGCACTGCTAGAAACATAAATATATGAATGGATGTGCAATATTTAAGTGCAGTGACACCCCTCTGATGCAAACAAACAGTTCTGATCCATGCACAGATCTGTTAAAACCCATTCGGAGCAATTTTCACAATAGCAATCATGCCATTAGTGTAGTACATTGTAAAACCTCTGCAATTCATAAAATCAAGACTGCATAACTAGTTGAAATACTTGTGTAAAGCATGTTTTGATTCAAACAAACAATCGAAGAATCAAACAAACCAAAGTGAAAATTCAAAATTGGACTGTGCCTCAATCACACAGCAACTTACTAGAAAAATACATGTATAAAGAAATGCCTTGGTGTGCAATATATAAATTCAATGACACCTCTCTGAAACAAATAAATAGTTTAGATTTTTGCACATGTACAATCTAATATTAAATAATTTTAATGATAGCATTTATGCTTTAGTGTATTACATCCAAAAACCCTTCTACAATGCACTGTGTAACTACTTCAAATACTTGCATAACTTATGTTTTGCTTCAGACAACAAACGATATGAAAATCAAACAAACCAAAGTGAAAATTCAAAAACAGACCATGGTATCAATCATATAGCAATGCTAGAAACACATATATATGACTAAATGCCTGGATGTGGAATTTTTAAATGCAATGACACCTCTCTGATGCAAACTAACAGTTTTGACCCATAAAGAGGTCTGTCAAAACCCATACTGAGTAATTTTCACAATAGCATTTGTGGCAGTAGTACATTTGAAATCCTCTAAACAAAATTAAGACTTTGCTACTAGTTCAAATACTTGCATAAAGCATGTTATGATTTAAACAAACCAAAGTGAAAATGTAAAAACGGACCATGTATGAGTCATATAGCAATGCTAGAAACATATAAATATGAATAAATGGTGTGGATGTATAATATTTAAATACAATGACAGCTCTCTGATGCAAACAAACAGCTTTGATCCGTGCACCTGTCAAAATCCATATTGTGCAATTTTCATAATAGCAATCATGTCATTAGTGAAGTACATTCGAGATCCTCTGTAATGCACAAAATTAAGACTTTACAACTAGTTCAAATACTTGCATAAAGCATGTTATAATTTAAACAAACCAAAGTGAAAATTCAAAAACGGACCATGTATCAATCATATAGCAATGGTAGAAACACATACATACATAAATGGCTGGACGTGCAACTAGTTCAAATACTTGCATAAAGCATGTGTTTTTTAAACAAACCAAAAGTAAAAATTCAAAAAAGGCCCATGCATCAATCATATAGCAATGCAAGAAGCATAAATATATGAATAGATGGCTAGATGTGCAATATTTAAATGCAGTGCCACCTCTCTGAAGCAAACAGTTTTGATCCGTGCACCTGTCAAAACCCATTTTGAGCAATTTTCACGATAGCAATCATGCAATACTTTGCAATTCATAAAATCAAGACTGCATAACTAGTTGAAATACTTGTGTAAAGCATGTTTTGATTCAAACAAACAATCGAAGAATCAAACAAACCAAAGCGAACTTTAAATTTTCATCATATAGCAATGCTAGAAACACTCATATATAAGTAAATGGGTGGACATGCAATATTTAAATGCAATGACACCTCTCTGATGCAAACAAACAGTTTTGATCGGTGCACCTGTCAAAACTCATATTGAGCAATTTTCACGATAGCAATCGTGGCATTAGTGTAGTACATTCGAAATCCTCTGTAACACAAGAGGAAAAGCGTTGTCCTTGCGCTCCGTCTATAAAAATGAACCCTTAGCCAATTTCTTTGAGCTGGGTAGTACGCCTGCCTCCTCCTCCCCGTGGCAAAGTGAAATGGAATTGCCTCTCACATTCAAAGACAGCTCAGTGGAGGTGATAATAGAGCTACTCCCTGCTGTCTACAGCCAGGAAATAGGAAAGTGGCATATGGGGCCAGGAACCAAACAGAACAGGAGATACAGCCTGGCAAGGAGGAGGGAGGGGGACCAAAGGAAAGGTTAATGATCATTCCAGAATTCTAGCGGGAGAAAGTCTTCTTGAAGTTGAGAGAGTGGGGGAAGGGGAAGAAAGAATCGACTGCTTATTTCAGAAACTTACCTTCACTGCATGCTTCAAACAAACACTCGTCAAATTGGAGGCAACTTCCGCTCGAGCGACCGAACGCAATGTGAGAACACTGTGATGATTATTTTGCATCCAAAAGTGCGCTGTGGTGATGCATTTTGTCCAACTTATGCAGAGAAATACAGTTTCCGTTAGTTGAGCAAGCGTGCATTTATTTCACAACTAGTGGAATTTATTTTATATAGCACTATACACAATACTGATTGTCAGTGATGGGAATAACGGCGTTATAAATAGACGGCGTTACTAACGGCGTTGTTTTTTTCAGTAACGTAATCAAACAAATTACTGTTTCCCCGTTACAACGCCGTTACCGTTACTGACAATAAAATGCAGCGTTACTATAATTTATTACAATATTATAATTTAATTTTCAGTTCATCTGAATGGATGTGCAGCGTACCTGTATTTGACGAACTGTAAACTCTAGTTTGAAGGCACACGACGTCGCTTACATACAGAGCGAGAGTCTTTTTTATAAACCATGCAGAATTTACACGCTACATGTAAACGATATTCTCTATCTATATTATATAGATATGTCTATATCTATCTCTATTTTCCTGTCAAAATAGCGGAGTTCCTTTGGAATTCTTCAGCTTTTAAGAACTGTCGTTTCTCCGGTAGGCGGAGCTAATGCGCACACGGCAATCTCATTGGCTGGCGCTCACCTATTATCGCCCCTGTTTCGATTTTAGCAAATCAGTTTGAGCGAACGCAGACAACGTGATTAATATTCATGAACCTAGCAGCGCATCAATCCACAGTGCGTTTTATTTTGTTATTAGTAGTAGAATTCGTAGTACTTTTGTTATTTTTTCAGTATTATTTTTTACAGAAACATTAAATTTCAGTATCTTAAGGACCACCAGTCCTAAATTCAGTCAATATGACAAATATACATTCAGAAATGGTCATTCGAAAGTTCTAATTACAAAAGTGGAATGCTACATTATCATAATGTCATATTATAATGCTTGACTGACTGATGCCAAGTGTATATTCAGATATTTAAAAAAAAAACTGCCATTAAGCTGTATATATCTGGTAAACTAAAAATTTTTATCAATTTCATTTAAATTTCGTTCATTTAACATATTTAATATTGGGGGCATCCAAGTTATTTTACATATTTGAACATTTTTTAAAAAGTAATACAATTTTTACTTTCCCTGGTAATTAGTTACTTTTATAATGATGTAACTCAGTTACTATCTGTGAGAAGTAACTACACTGTAAAAAACAATTTGTTGAGTCGGCTTCAAATAAATTGTAACCTGTCTGCCTTAACATTTTAAGTTCAGTCAACTCAAAAAAAGTTTATTCAACTTGAAATGTTACATTATACTAAGTGACAACTTAGATATTTGAGTTGAACCAACTTAAAATTTTAAGGCAGCTGGGTAACTTACCCATCTGTTAAGTTTAGCAAACACAGATATCTAAGTTGTTACTTAGTACAACTTAACAATTAAAGTTGACTAAACTTATTTTAGTGGACTGAACTTAAAATTTTAAGGCAGCAGGGTAGCAAATAATTTTAAGTGTGTTTTTTATTTTTTACAGTGTAGTAAATAATTACTTTTTTAAAGTAATATGCCCAACACTGCTGATTGTTTAAAAGCAACTTTACAAGAAAATAATAGTAGCTTTACTGTTGAAGGTTAGGTGATTTTGGAGAGGCTAACAATAGCAAACAAGCTTTGAAACCATAAGATACCACCCTCCCTGCAAATCGCTCTTCAAAGCCAAAATATAAGTCCACACAGCAGAGCAGAGGCTAACCAGCAACACGACGAGAGATGGTGTTGGTAAAGAGTTGAATGCAATGCTGTTAGATTTCCTAATGCCTCGTTCACCCCATAATATTACAATAATAACGCCTTCCATTCTTGCTTGCAGTAAAGCGTTTTAACGACGCATCATCAGTTGGCCATATTGGCGCCAAAGAACGTAAACAATGCCACTGAACTGAACATAACTCGCTAATTTTGCAGATTATTGCTGCTGAAAATGGTCAATTATTGTCATGTTTGGGGCTGTGCTAATCGGTCGGGCCTGGAAAAACTTTTGGAGTACTACAGACTGCCAAAACCAATAACAAATCAAGAAGAAGAGTGCAAAAAACTGTCTGATGAACAAGGCGTTTATGGTTGGCCAAAGTGAACCAGGATTTCCAGGGCAAGAATCTTGACAACATTCGAGTTTGTTCTTATCATTTCCGGTCAGGTAGGTGAAATATTAGGCTAATATCTAATTAATACTGCTCATACATATCTTTACCACCTATTAACTTTAGTTTATCAAAATATCCTTTTCTGCTTACTAAGTCCTGCTCTGTTTAGACACCATAAATTAGCAGAACAACATATTTAGAAGTGCATTAATCGTGCAATCCATGCTGTTGTTTACATCTGAGTATCTCCAATATGGCGCATCCAGGTAACCGACCAAACCATGACGTAGGTGCAGACCCCCACAAAACTTACCTCAAACCACCTGTCCAAAACCATTCTGCTCATTTGTCCATGCAAACATCCACAGGTAACAGCGCTCAGCTTTGCCTGTCAACACACAACAACACTTTGGACCCATGCCGCCCTGCGAATGACAAGACACCGTCTGAGACAACTGGTATAAAGCGGACAAACAAGGTCTGGGGTATCACAGGGGTGCGAAAAGAAAGCCCAAAACAATAGACAGTGATTAAAACGGCTCTATTATGCACTGGTGCAAACAGGAGTGAGCTGAGACTGCACAGGAAGGCAAGAGAGCATTAGCAGACAGAGAACTCGCTTGCAGTTACTCACCCTGTTACCACACCTTGGCCGAGGCGGTTTGTAGCCTCTCAGCACTTCAGAGCGGATAGCAGGCCTTTAAGTATCAATTAAACTAGCAGTGGGATTAGCCACCTCATCATCAGGCAATTTGCACTGTGTTGCTCCTCTGCTGTGCCTTTGTTCGCATTCATTTGAGGCGTTTTTTAATCTCTCTTCGATGACAAAGGTATTTGAAGAAGCAAATGACAACTGTTGAAGGGCACAGTTGAACTGTTGAGGTGCTCGAACAGATTAGAGTTCGCGCTATTCCTGTTCTTAAGCGTGTATGGATGAGCACACACGTATATGCGAACACGCTACACACGCTTAAATGCTGATAATCGATGACATAAACATGTGAAGCGAGCACATGAATACTGTATGCATGCATATATACACACTTATAGACCAAATGCAAACATTTACATATTGCTTTTTAAGACACTTTCATCTAAAGAGACTTACACTGCATTGAAGCTCATCTTTAATTTGAAATTTATAACAACCAAAATAGATTGCACACCTAACACTGAAATGATACACAAAATAAGTCTGAATGGAGTTCAATCATTTGCAGAAGACATGCTAACAAACTAAACGTGCTGGCTAAAATGTGAATAATCAATGGTGCACATGCACATGTGATGCTATCATGAATACTACATGCATGCATATTTCAGTTTTTGGTGTGCTATCAAGTTTAGTTTTTGTAAACTTAACATTACAGTTTAAAACAACCACTAAGGATATTTAGTGAATCGTAAATGGACTACTTTCTTAATTAAAGCGTAATTAGTATTTTCTTTCCGATGTCTATTTAATCAACAGCTACTTTGTGAAAGCATGTTTTTTAAAGCTGTGCAAGGGTTAATTCTGTAGCTTAAATAGTTAAGTATGGCATTGCACTCCAAAGGTCATGGGTTCAGTTCCCAAGGAATGCATGAACTAATAAAACAATGAACGCAATTCAAGTCGCTTTAGATAAAAGTGTTTTGCAAATGCATAAAATGTAAATGTACACAGACATGCATGTGTGCATTTGCATTCATTGTAAACTTTAATCTTACCTTTATGAAAACCAAAATAGATAGCACACCTAAGACTGAAAATAATATAAAGTTTGAATTTAGTCTGTATGCACTCAGTTACTTGCCAAAGACATGCTCAAAAATGCTAAAATGCACATAATCGATGGTGCACATGCATGCATATACACATATAGAACAAATGCACACATGCATGTCTGAATGCATTTACATTTATGCATTTGAAACACTTGTCTAAAGCGACTTACGTTGCATTCAGGGTATGTTCTTCACCAGTTCATGCATTCCCATAGCATGCTCTACTATTTAAGCTTGCATAATTAAGTGATCACAACCCTTTCATGACGTTTTTACAATGCATTTGTTGTTTAAACTGATGTAATAAAGAAAAGACCAATCTTTATTTAGTAAAGAAATTTAAAAGAAAGTAGACCGATTGCAATTCAGTGTGCAAATATCTGATACATTTTGAACTTGTTTTAAAAAAAAACAAAATAGAGAGCACACATAAGTCTTAAATGCACATATAAAGTTTGAATAGAGTCTGTATGCACTTAATTTTTTTTGCCAAAGATAAGCTAAACTAAGGTAACTGACAAATGAGAGGTGAGCACATAAATACTATGTGCACGCATATATTTACAAAAAGAACATATGCATGTCTGCATGCATGGCTTTTTTCGGGTCACTTTCACATACAAGCCTCATGATAGTACTTTGTATGTTAATGATGCAAAATTAAAATGGACTCAAATAAAACGACTAAAGAGGCCTGCTTGGACAGGACTCAAATCGAACTCAAGTCCAGACCAAGCAATCGAACCAAGTGTGAAAACAGCCTGAAGGACTTGCATTTCACCGTAAGGCTTTGCAATCAGGCTTCAGGCCACCTGCAGCAGCAGACATGGGGTTCAGGTGACATATATGTCATAGAGACAACATTCATCTTACAGGAGCCAAATCTCACCACAACGAGTTATCACCAGAACGCAGAGGTGACATGACAGGGCCTTCAGAGGCAGATCGATCAATAACCTCCAGAGCTCATACGCTTTCCATCTCAGGGAGATCGGAGTCTGGCAGATGTCAGTGCTGAATGTTGCTCTGAGACACTCCAATACTTCAGTGCACTGCAAATAGGGAATTTAACTTAAAAATATTAACAATATGTTATCTTCTGCAGTGAATGGGTGCCGTCAGAATGAGATTCCCAGCTGATAAAAACATGACAATAATCCACAAGTAATCTGCAAGTTTTCTTACAAACATACAAACCTCATGATATAAATAAAAAATGAAAAAAACTTTGTAATCACAGCCTTTTCACAAGATTTTACTGTGAGTTACTGAATGCAAGTATGCATATTATTTGGTATGCAAAAAAATACAAGAAAGTACATTATTCACACAAATATCACAATTTACATTTCTAAGGTGGAAAATCAAAATCAGATTTTCACATTTTAATCATAAGTATCTTAGATATGATGTGGTTTACTTTGTTAACTTTATCACTTCTTAGACAGACAATCTACGAAATGAAGTTTGAATGGAGTCTGTACATTACATGATTCAGGTTGAATTATCTGCCAAATTTTATTGCTCTTAGAGTGTTTGAGAAATATAAATACAGTGCTGCCACGCAAGAGTAAAAATAAATGAATGATTAAAAACTGCTCTTGCATTACTAATACTGAGGCTACTAAAGCAGTCTCATGTCATTGGCTTTAGGTTTAGCATCTTTTTGGCTCCTCTATCAATATTGTCAGGCCTACACATGATGAAATCCAAGCCGTTGCTGAAATATTCAGCACTGAGGTTTTTATTTGTCCCTGTAGAGAGACAGTGTATGATTTAGTAATGCAGATGGAAGAGGCTGCCAGCACACATCTCTCTCTCTCTCTTTCTGCCATCATGGCTGAGGAGCTGAGATTTCTGGATGGCACTAACATAAGCCGTGTTTGATAGCTGTCCAGCGTCTGTGTGGCGTTCAGATATCTGCAATCATTCGAACCTAAAAATATAAAGCAGGCACAAACGTTTTAAGATCGCCTCTATTGCGTTTATTTTTGCATGCGTGAATGCTGCTAGTATGCATGCTACATTATTAAATGTTAATCTATAGAATAGTGATATGCTATATGCTGTATTTAAGATTTATGCATTTGACAGATGATTTTATCCAAAGTGACTTATTAGAAACTTAATGCAAGTGCATTTCCTATAGAAAGAGTTTCCTTTAAATGTCATGCCATTAATGCCATTAAACGAGATATGTTATTATTATAAGCTGTTACAGAAAATGACTTTAACACACCTGTTCAGCAAGACTGTCTTCAAACTGTTGCTCCGCCATCACAATAGTTGATCTGAAAGAGAAAACTGACCACACTTGCACTGCATTACGATTTGCACAATATGCACACAGTGCGTTATTGAAAAGTATGTATTTTGTGTCTAACAGTGCATTTTAAGGCAATATTTCACTCAAAAATGAAAATATGCTCAAAATGTACTCACCCTCAGGCCATCCAAGATGTAAATGAGTTTGTTTCTTCATGGGAACAGATTTGGAGAAATTCAGCATTACATCTTGCTCACCAACGCAGATCCTCTGCGGTGAATGGGTGCCGTCAGAATGAGATTCCAAACAGCTGGTAAAAACATCACAATAATCCACAAGTAATCCACATCACTCCAGTTCATCAATTAACATCTTGTGAAGCAAAAAACTGCATGTTTGTAAGAAATAAATCCATCATTAAGACATTTTTAACCACTGCATCTGACTAAAATGCAAGTCCTCTAACCATATTATTACTTTCTTCAGTGAAAAAGTCGTCTCATCTGAATTAGAAGAGAAATATGCACAGACGAAGCATCATTTACAAGCAATAACAGTCTGAAATAGTCCTAAACAAATATATGGGTGGATTTTGATGTGAGAGACAACTGGAAGAGAGTATTACGCATTATGGACTCCAGTTTTGGCCGAAAGCTACATTTTAAAGTTAAAATGTCTTAATGATGGATTTGTTTATTACAAACATGCAACTTTTGCCTTTACAAGACATTAATTTATGAACTGGAGTGGTGTGGATCACTTGTGGATTATTGTAATGTTGTTATCAGCTGTTTGGACTCTCATTCTGACAGCACCCATTCACTGCAGAGAATCCACTGGTGAGCGAATAGTGCAATGCAAACGTTTCTCCAAATTTGTTCCTATGAAGAAACAAACTCATCTACATCTTGGATGTCCTCAGGGTGAGTACATTTTCAGCTAATTTTAATTTTCATGTGAACTGTTCCTTTAAGTGTATTTTTGCTCCCTGGAAATCGAACCCACAACCTTGGCACCACCAGCTTTATGCTCCACCAGTTAGAGAAACCAGGAAAGTGCTAATTTAAGTTTACAGAAATCAAAGGTCCTTAAAAGGAACTTCGGATGGGAAATAATGGATTTCTCAGTACTTTTCACACCTGCTTCTCAGCTTTAAATCCAAACTTGGCATTTATATCTGGAGTTGGTTCATCACTACAACAGCAAGACTAGTGAAATGACCACAACTCCTATTTCCATCCTCTTGCACATGTACTCGCTCTATTGTGTACACAGCCAATGACTGTGCGATGAATTTTGACGTGACCTACGGGACGCAAACACAATAGGACGAAAGCAGGACTCGCAGGAAAACAACAGAAGCTGTGGGTGCTCAGGAGGTGTGGGGTCCCTGACGTGCAGATTAGGGTTGTGGGAGCACTTTGCAGGTTGTTGTCGCAGAAAAGCCAGCGGAGAATTGCACTAGCTCATCCCTAGATAGACAAGAGTGTGAGCAGAGTAGGCAACAAATTTGTTTTGCACTAAATTAAAAGACCTTAAGAAAGGGAAAAAGTCAAATGGATTCGGTCTATATAATCAGTGCATCTGTTTCTCAAATTATTTTTGCTGTATGTTTTTTTTTTGTTTTAATATTTCAGATGCATTAACTTGTCGTGTAGAATCTACTCATTTTAGAAAACTATTCATTCATGCATTTATTTACCTTTTAATTAATTTTTTGCATATGCACAAATCAACATTGTTTCTTTCAAATAGGATTTAAGATAGTTATGATATACAAAAACCTAATAAATTGATAAAATGGGCAGCTGTGGTCCTGAATGCACCCATTAGTTGTGCGTTTTTATGTCTAGACCAAAACCAGTCCTAAGTAGCAGGGGTATATTTATAGTAATAGCCAACAAAACATTGTATGGGTCAAAATGATCAATTTTTCTTTTATGCCAAAAATCATTAGGATATTAAGTAAAGATTAAGTATATTTCCTACCGTAAATATATGAATATTTAATTTTTGATTAGTAATATGCATTGCTAAGAAATTCATTTGGACAACTTTAAAGGCGATTTTCTCAATCTTTTTTTTTTTTTTGCACCCTGAGATTCCAGATTTTCAAATAGTTGTATCTTAGCCAAATATTGTCCTATCTTAACAAACCACACATCAGTTGAAAGCTTTCAAGATAACTGACCCTTATGACTTATGAAAAATTAAGATTTGAATAAATAAGATTTCCATTGATGTATGGTTTGTAAGGATAGGACAATATTCGGTCGTGATCCAACAATTTTAAAATCTAAAATCTGAGGGTGCAAAAAAATCTAAATATTGAGAAAATCACCTTTAAAATTGTCCAAATGAAGTTCTTAGCAATGCGCATTACTACACAAAAATTAAGTTTTTGATATATTTATGGTAGGAAATTTACAAAATATCTTAATGGAACATGATCTTTATTTAATATCATAGTGATTTTTGGCATAAAAGAAAAATTGATCATTTTGACGCATTTTGTTGGCTCCTTAAGACTGGTTTTGTGGTCCAGGGTCACATATCAGAAGCTTACTGTAACTTTGAGAGCTTTGAAACTGCAAAAATGAGGCATCTTGAACATTTTGTGTTACTGACATCGGGTGAATGCATTAGCACATGTGATTCATCGTGAGGTAAGCGCCTGAAGAACTAGCAATAATAGTAAAATAAAGTTTATTTTGAAGACTAAACTTCAATGTGATCTAAACAGTTTGAGATTGGAGGATGGAGCATTTCAAAGCATCCAAAAGCAGTGAAATATAAGATTTTTGAGATTTGGGGTCAAAAAAAAAAAAGGTGCAGCTCCGGAAATCAACGCATGTCCAACGCATGACTCAGTGAGAGTAAATTTGACCTGGCCCTGTAGTATTTTGTGAACGTAAGTGAATCATCATTGTTTGGGAGACTTTCAAGGAATCGAAGGTTTCTGATAGTCAGTCGTTTAATGGCCTGTGCCGGTTCAGACGGAGCATTAATGATTTTGTCCTCCCACTAATACCGCATGAGGTGTCAGTCATACACTCCGCCGCCTGCCAGATTACATCCACTTTCAATTTCTCCACGGCCAGATGGTTTCTTCACACTGCATAAATAAATGAATGCGGGTGTGTGGACCTCCATAGCACGGATCACATTCTCCGCGCTCGTCTCGTCGACGAGGCGAGTTCCGATCTCGCAACCTCGGAGGTGAGCAGGCCGTGCGCCGTGGCGCGTTTAAAAGACGCGTTAACTGCGCGGCCCCGCGCTCTCCTCATCCGAACGCAACTCGCACCTCAGAGTGTTATGCTTGTGGTTGTAGTATAAGGCACAAATTTGCGAACGCTGTTAGACAGATCGCATCACCTTTGGCTGCGGTGTGAACCTCTATCAATTATGTATCTTTCCCTTTGATGATCGCATTCCGTTAGAATAGCTGCTAATGAATCGCGAACGACGACGTCGTCGCGTTCACGTGGGCTATTCAATTTCACCAGGTTGATGTGAGGACGTGAACACGGGCCGAAAGGTGTTTCAGATGGGCTTCCAGTCATTAGGACCTGGCAGCGGTGCCTTTCTCTCTCTCTTTCTCTCTCCTACCTGTAAATGGACTCGGAGGAAAAACAGTGACGGAGCCCGGTGAGAATTTCACTGGGGGCCTGAAAATTCACACCCGCCCAAGGTGTTGTTTAGGCGTCTGATAAACATGTGAGAAAATAATAGGCTGGAGAGGAGTGGGTGCTTCAACCAAGGAGACCAGAGTCAAGATCTAGATTTTTGAATAATTAACTTTGTGATCAAGACGATATCAGTCTGTTAGTCTTCATTTGTTCAATAGGAGCAACAAAAGAGAGGAAGAGGGAGAGGGAGCCAGGCATGAGAGAATGAGAGAGAGAGAGAGACGAGAGTGTCTTGGAAACCAGAGTTGTGGATCTAATTGAGGCTGCAAGCGGCCATATGGGCTAGTGTGAAAATAGCAAACGCTATCGGTAACGGAGAAATACGAAAGGGGAAAAAAACCAGAACAAGTCGAAGAATATCTTCGATGCAGCCGGAGCCAAAAATCCCTCCAGCTGTAGGGACAAAACCAAGCCATCTTTTGCTATTCTGATCGCGGCGTTCTTTGCGTCCGACGCGATGTGAATGACTGAGGCGGCCTTAAGATGCTGAAACGCACGCATGCCAGCCATAGGAAGCAGGCCAAGAATGAAAAACAAAGTGCATGTGAGCCTCTCCTCCCAACGCGCCTGATGTTCCGAGGCTGCCTGTTATCCGAGGTGTTAATTGGCAAATTCGGTACAAGTCAAGAGCGTGTTCCCTGCCGTCCTCGCCCAGCTAGGCTAGGTCATTAAGCCGAGAATGGATTCTCTCATGCTGCCTTAACCCTTGAGGCGCATTGCAGCTCTGCCTTCCCTTCCTCCTTTTTAACCACCTACAAAGCAAAGGGAAAGCCGTATAGATATATATATATATGAATGCAACACGAAACAGCCGCGCGTTGCATCATTATTACATTATTGCTTCCGAAAGGTCAGCTGTGTCACAATCGCAGCTCGGAACGGTGTCATGAAAATTCGCATTAAAAAAATATTTTCTAAGATCGATGGATATGGCAGTTCACCTTGGTGAGAATCGAACCCATCACCTTGGCGTCGCAGGCGGATAGCTCTATTAAAAATAAAGGTTCTTTATTGGCATCTGTGGGTCCATTAAAAAACTTTAACCCAGTGAACAGGAATCGTTCTCTCAAACTTGTATTCAAACATTCTTCATTTAGAATTATCCGGTTTTTAAGAACGTTCTAAAAACGTTAGCACAAAATGTTACATTTTTAAAGTCGAATCCGTTTTTGTTACTATGTTTCAGAACATTCTTAGAACATTCAAAATGTTCTGTCAAATGTATGAACAAACGTTCTATCAGTAACATTAACAGAACATTCATTCAGAATGATCTGGTCTCTAATAATGCTGTTACTACGTGTTTTAGAATGTGCATATAAAACATTCAAAACTAACGTTCCTGTAATATTTGCAAAATTATGTTTCCTTAACATTATTAACAGAAAATACGTTTATAGCTTAACGGGAACGTTTCCAAAACGGCTGGGAAACTCAATGGAACATTTTAATTGCACAAAAGGTTCTTTATAGTGGAAAAAAAGAGATGATTTTTTAGATTAAACAATGTTTTTCACAATAAGAACAGCTGTTCACTGAGAGGTTTTTGGACATCCAAAATAGTTTTTTCTATGGCACCACTAATTTTAGAAGGTTTATTTTTAAAGAGTGTACAGAAGCAGCAAACCGCATGACTTTAACAAGCTTGAAGCGAAGCCTAAGACGGTCTAAGAGGCCTTCCTTTCTGCTGCTTCCTCAGAAACGGTAGCGTCCTCTGGGGTTCCGGGTGCGATCTCACCAATGCCTCTGTCATCACTTGCTGTGACTGCCAAATCCGTGCTCCAGAATCGGGGGGCTCGCAAACCGGCATCGAAACAAACACACACAGCAGACAGGACTGCTCAGAGACCTACGGAAGGCAGCCTTTCGCTTCAACACATTTCGTCTGACATGAGGAGGATTCGCGTCGCATCCTGAACCGAGAGGGACCGGCGCGTTGCTTGTTGGGTAACATGGAAACTGCGGGGTGGCCCTATCCTCTTTTGCCCTTACTTTTGGTCTGCATCCCATGTACTCACATGTGTTTATGTAGGAAGTTGTTGATTGTCTGCACGACTTTGATATGGAGAGATGGCCATCGAGCCATCGGGAGGCTAGAAAATATCGGCCAACTGACCTGCAACACCTGCTGAGATCGGCTCTTCTTGCAATGCAGATTTCTCACAGGTGCATGAACGAATTAGATGTTAAGAATAATATGCAATTCTGGAAATAAATGCACTCTTGAAAATAAAGGTTCTTTTTTGGCGCATATAGTTCCATCAAGAACATCAATGTGGAAATGTTCTTTAGATTTTTTTTAAAAAATGTTCTTCACACTAAGCCAAAATGGGGAAAATGTTCTTTTTTCGCATTTGGTTCTTTGGGACATCCAAAACGGTTCCTCCATGCAATTCAGTTTTTTTTAAAGACTATTTCTTAAAAATGGCAAATCTGAGATTTTTTTGAAAACAGAAAAATACAAACTGCGAAATAAAATAGAAACCAAATGTAAAAAGACACGTGACAAGAGAATTACAGTCAAACTTGACCCTAGATTTCACAACAAACACAAATTGACACTGCGATTGAATCCTCAGTTTTCAGGTGTTTGCAAAAAAAGGCAACAACACCGAGCAGTCATTATAAACACTGCACACAATACTGTGGGAATATACTTCCTCTGATCAAACTTTGTCAGTGGTGATGCTGAGACTGCCTCTGACTTCCTGTTAATTAACACTACATATTAATTCCTCCATCTTTTTCCCCCTCTCCACTCCCAGACTGTTATTTGGCAATAGTCTCGCAGTACTGCAGACACTGAGTTATACTCAGCTTGTGGTTATTTGGCTGTACAAAAAGAAATAATCAAAATCAACATTGATAAGTATTGTTTTTCCTAAATAGGGAAATGTATAAACGAAATGGAGATTGTGATATTTAAAATGCCTATTATTTATTATTTTTTAACTATTTTTTGTATCTAGTGGTTAGAGGGCTGCTCAAGGAATTAAGAAAACTCTTAACGCACAATCTGCTTGAACGAAACAAAATAAATAAATAAAAAAAATTAAAGCAAGAATTCTATTTTTGATACCCGTGTTTTATATTAATCACGTCATAGAAGCCGAACGAATAAATTCAGCAAATCCTCTTTGTGAGGTCATAATGATTTCGATTCAGGCAGATTGTTTTAAAAGTTATGATATCGCAATAATGCAATTAGAGTCGTGCAGTGACTCAATTAAACGTGTTAACAGTTGGCTAGTTAGTTTATTCTCCGCTGTGACTGAAACGAGTAAATAGACAGATCTTTAATCTGGTTTGTAATTTCCGCCTGCATATTAAACCTTTTAGTATTTTGGAAAAAGTTTTTCTTCCCCACAGTATGGGTTGCTACATTGTTTATAAATAAAATAGAATTCTACTCTCAGGAAAAACAAAAAGAAAGCGAATAAATGTAGAAATTATTTCCGAATAAACAATGTTTTATTGTTCTCATAATAATATTTTTTAATATTTGTATTATTTATGTGGTAGCCGACTAACAGCAGTATAGGCCTAAAAAATCCATATCTCCCAAGATGCATGAACATGATGTTCTGCTGCTATAGGGCATAAGGAAGCATTAACTGAGGTAAGATTAGACACAAATGAAACAGCAACAGATGTTTCAAATGATGCTAATTTAATGTCATTCCGTGTCCCCATTTCTCTATTTAACGGTAAGTAGCATCGAAATTAATTAAATTAGAATGCCCTACATTTCCAACATGGCCTTATAATTTATATAATTAATATAGAATATAAGTATAGACAGACAGACAGACAGACAGATAGATAGATAGATAGATATAGATAGATAGTCCAGTTGTTGCCTTAAGGAGTAGGTTGATCCATTAATATTAAATTAAATTTTTTTCGACATATACATATATATATACACACACACTACAATTTTTGTAATATACCTATATATTATTATAGACAGATTTTTAAAATGAGATATATTTTAAATTAGTATTCAAGCTATGCAACTTCTTGTACTTGAAGGAACCTTTTGGCTCGTTCATGCGTTGGTGGAACTTGAGCCAGTACAGTTCTGTGCAGGTCTCTCTCTCTCACTCTCTCTTTCTCTCTATCGGTTTTCTTCGCGTTGGAATGAAGCTGGTGACTTGCTGTTTTTCGCTGAACTGTGCGGCGGCGGCGGCGGCGGCAGCAGCAGCGGCGGCAAGCGCGGAGCGTCTGATTAGCATGCGGCAATAATGAGGGTGAGCCGGGTTCCATTGTTCTAACACCTCCCCTCTCCTCCGCACCAATCTGTCAGCGTTCAGCCTCAAATGCTGCTCTCCACAAATGAATTGGATAATTAGTTGCCCCTCACGAATGCTGCACTCTTCTCACCCCTGATTGCTTTCACCTTTTTGCTCCTGGCAATTTTGACACCTCGTAATCAGCCTGCTGCTTCTCCTTCTCAATCTATAACCCTCGTCTTCCTCCTCCTCTTTTTTGGGACTTTAATCCAAATACGGCGCGTATATAGCGAGAAAGTGTGCAGATGAATGGAAGGCCTGCTTTACGGCACATAATGGATGCGACGTCTATAGATCTTTTGAATAATCAATGATATTTCTGTCGGCATTATGCTGTCAAAATTGAGTCAACAGCAAGGACAAAAAAAAAAAGACAAAAAAGAAAAAAAAACACATGGACCCAGAAACTGTCAGTACAGCTTTCCTCTTCCAAATAACGAGCACTGACAACGTAATTATGTACAAGCATCTGTCCACGACTCCAGAGAGAGAGAGAGAGAGGGAGAGAGAGAGAGATAGAGATCATTAGGGAGAGAGGAGTTCATATTTGCTGCCTTTTAGAATAAATTCATGCTTTGATGTGAGAGATGAGAATTTGAACGCTCTGTTTATCCAAGTTGGGTCGTGTATTATGCGCAACACATTGTGCGCTTTCAACATGCAATATTCAGCATTGCAAATAGAGCAAGAGCACGTCGCGTGTCTCGGTTGTTGTGTTGTTTTTGCTGTAGCAAAACAACAATGTGTCGCGCTAGACATTGCGAAATTATGCTTCATTAAAACAAGACGATTTGGGGAGGAAATGGATGAAAGAGCATGGCCGCTAGTATAACTCCCTATGTTATAGGCCTACCTTAAAAAGTTTTGATCCTGAAAGCTGATCTACGCTAAACAAGAAGTTCAATATGGCTCAATGCAACGTAGCATAGTCGGCCTAAAGGTATGGGGAAAAAAACAGTATGTATGCTATATGCTATTTTGCAAAGTGGAAGTAAGCCATTTTCTTTAAATGTGCGTGACTTCCGGTTCAATAACCGCTATAGGTAAATAACGTGCAGTAAATGGTAAAATTGCTTGCGCTACAAACCAGTGTTTATGTTCATGATAATACGTTAACATAATATAACAAATAGCAGTATGTAATATAAAGAAGCACAATAGACCGTTTTTGTATAGATGAAATAACAAGGTGGAAAAAACGGAAGTCACGCACATTCACGTTACAAAAGGCCTTGTGGCTTTTAGTTTTTGCATTGCATTGCACTGCATTGCATTGTATTGCAATAATAAATTATTAACAACAAAAACAATACACTGATACATTGTTTACATTTTTAACATTTTTAACAAAAAACTCATTTTACACCCTGTGATTTTTGGCATTTTAATTAAATTAGATTATTTTATTATTCAATACTAATTATGTGACCCTGGACCACAAAACCAGTCATAAGTCTCAATTTTTTGAAATTGAGATTTATACATCATCCGAAATATGAAAAAAATATAAAAAAGATGAATAAATAAGCTTTCCATTAATGTATGGTTTGGGGTGCAAAAAAAAATCAAAATATTGAGAAAATCGCCTTTAAAATTGTCCAAATGAAGTTCTTAGCAATGCATATCACTAATCAAACATTAAGTTTTGATATATTTATGGTAGGAAATTTACAATATATCTTTTTTTTTGGCTATGCTACAAATATATCTGTACTACTTAAGACTGGTTTTGTAGTATAATATTATGTAGATTTAATATTTTGGGATAATAGTTTAAATTATTTGAAGTTATCCTCAGCCCCCTGTTTAAGAACTACTGCCATATGCACCAAAATAAAGATATTTAATGCACATTTATTTATTTATTTGGCAAGTAGCAGTAAACAGAGCTGTTTAGTCATGACATCAATTTGTAGGCTGACCTGGATAACTCATCACGCCTTCCCTAGGGAATTTCCTACAGGTTTTTCAGAACAGCCTTTAAAATTAAAGTTGCTAAATAAGGACTATAACACTTTTCAGATTCATCAAGCATGCAAACTCTGTAATAAAATTCTTGTAATTTGTAGTCCGCATTTAGAAACTTGTTAGCAAGTTACATTAATAAACAAAACAACATTAGTGGCTTCAAACTTTACATATGAATGTTTAGGATTTGTCTCAGAACAAAACCTGAAATGTTAACCACAGATCTTATTTTACTCATAAACCAAAAAAAAACCCCATAGGAAACTCCAAAAGGAAGCCAAGACTTGAAACTGCTGATTCTTTTTCAGGTTTTAGAACCACAAACTGAACAACTCTATAATCATGATAACATACAGTAAGCTGGTCATTATCGCAAAGTAAACGCCGCTGTGTGTTGTTGAATCGCCCAATCAGTGTTTATTTTGCGATAATGACCAGCTAGTTGTACATTATCCCTTAAATCAATATTTTTAGGGATCTTTTCTTCACTGAAGCTCCACATTGCAAAAGTCCCCATGTGTAGCGTCAGTCTGCCAGTGTGAAAAACAACAACAAAACTAGTTCCTCTTCTTCACACCAGCTCATCTATGCAGTGTGTATGTGTGTGTGTGTGTTAGCAGGCTGTAATTCGGGGCGCTGCGAGGTCTTCACTGCACACACGTGTGCGACTATACACATTTCTGCTCAACGCGTCGTCGCTGGAATTAGCGAAAATGATTACGTTTGTTTACGAGGCTGCTAATTATCCACACACACACAGTCCAATGCAGCATCAAGGACATGGTTTAAGATCCTCCGATAAAAACACAAGCACATCTGTACACGCGAGAGCACACTGCACTTTATGCATTTGTTGAGCTGGCGTCGGATAATGATGGGGAAATAAAAGCCAAGATGAAACTATTCAGCATGTATCCATAGCTCAACTAGAGATATAAGCTCAAACCGAAGGATGAAATGCACTGGGGAAAAAATAGTAATAATAATAAAAATTATATGAGAAACATATTTTAATGATTACAAATGTTTTATAATAATGTTAATAATTATTATTAATTATTATTGTAATGAAAATAATATAATAAAATATATTAGATTTTCTGCTCAAGTGAAAAAGCATTTTTTATTATTATACATAAAAATATTATCATTATTAATAAAACAATAAAAAATATATGATTTTCTGCTAATGACATGAAACGTTTTAACAGTTACAAATGTTTTATAATAAAAATGATATATTATATTAAAATATATTAGATTTTCTGCTCAAGAGAAAAAAACATTTTTATAATTATGCATAAATAATAATACTAATAACACTAATAATAATTATTATTATTAATATAACAATAAAATATGATTGTCTGCTTATGAGAAAAACATTTTAATAATTACAAATGTTTTCTAATAATAATAATAATTATTATAATAAAAATTATATATCCTAATAAAATATATCAGATTGTCTGCTCAAGTGAAAAAGCATTTTTTATAATTATGCATAAAAAAGTAATAATAATAATAATTATTATTAATATAACAACAATAAAATATATATATGATTTTCTGCTAATGAGAAAAACATTTTAATAATTACAAACGTTTAATAATAATAATAATAATAATTATTATTATTATTATTATAATTATAAAAATTATATTATGATAAAATGTATTATATTTTCTGCTCAAGTGAAAAAGCATTTTTTATAATTATGCATTTAAATAATAATAATAATAATAAAATATTATTATTATTATTATTACAATAAAAATTACTAAATTTTCTATTAATGAGAAAGACATTTTTATGATACACTTTAAAAATAATAATAATAATAATAATAATGTGACCGTAATATCTGGTTTTCTGCTAGTGAGAAAAGTTTTTTTTGCCAGTTCGGAGGTATAATGTGATCGTATGAAAACAAAACAAAAGATTGTTTTGGTATTTAAAGGTATTTGAGCAGCTTATTTAGTCTGCGAGCTAGAAATCGCTCCGTTAATATTTCTTCATTCATCTCAGTGCTTCTTGCACCTGTTCATTCATGTGAATAAACCGCATGGCCTTAAAACAGGCCTAATAGCAATCAGGCCACAAAATAATGCATTATAAATCGTAAGATAATTGTGCATGTAATCACAAATTGAGCTTATATTGGCTACTGCGTGTCGAAACAAAGTTTTAATTAACCTGAAATACCTGTGCAGAAGTGCTTTCGTAAACCAGATGGTGTTTATCGTCAAAATAATTATCTGAGATTATTCTCATTCTGAACAGATTCCCTCATACAGGTGGTGCGCATTAACATTAAGTGATCAAATTAAAGCAATTAGGAGTTATTACTTCCACAACACTTCAATGGAACGTTTTTCCAGCGATCGCTAAATTTACCAGCCGCGCTGCTGAAACGACAAGAAGATTGCGAGAAATGTGACAACTTGCCCCGGCCTGAGGACATAATTCAAGCTTTTAATTATATAGTGACTCTTGTCTTAATGTATGTCAGTGTGGTTTTATTGCGTTCACGTTAAACAGAATTATTACAAAAATATGATACTGGAACTAAGTTTGGAGAAAAGGATGCAGAAAAATGATTGTAACCACTGAAACAGAAAACAAGCATTTGTGTAATTGGATTTATGACTTAAAATCGCACAGTTACCAACATGTGGCTCCCGTGACGGTTTCACTTATACCTGAAAATTGCAATACAAATGTGATATGTTCATAAACAGGACTTGAAGCTGCCTGATGTTTGTAGAACTGTAAAATAATTTTAGAAAATGATATTTTGTTTTTAATTCGATATATGCTCAGTACAGATAGGAGCTACGAGCTCTTTAAGTTGGGATGCATTTGAATAAAAGTACAACGGTGAGATGCTGAGCTCACATAAACAGCGTATTTTTTAAGCTGTCATATCAAATTAAATGACTTTAAAAAGGAAGCACGTCTTTATTCTACAGTGAAACTGCCAGTCATCGGAACGCCTCCAACTAAAATGCGGCTAAAAAGATTAATTAAGACATAACCACCCTAAAATGAACCGTTTAAAGTTCTCCTAATTAAATAAACGACAGCGGAAGGTTCCGCTCTCTTCATCGTGTCGCTGACGGACGTGAGCAAATGTGTTCAGACGGGTAGCGCGCTACTCAACAAAGCCACGAATAAAGGCCGTTTCAGTCCAATGGCCGGCCCCTCGCCCGCGTGTGTCAATCGGCAGCTTTGTTCTTGAAGTGTGAATTGAGGTGGCTATACATGTGATTTGGGGGTACATCATCCTCGCAAAAGGCACACTTCTCTCGGCTGTTCATCTGCTGAGCGTCTGTCCCCGGCGCCTGGGCGGACAAGTCCGGGAGGTCTGGAGTCCAAAAAAGCTGGACATAGACAAAGGACATTAGACAGCAATGAGGGCAACGATACTGACAATTATCCATTTGCTAAGCTGGCATCAGATAATGATGGGGAAACTAAAGCCAAGATTAAACTATTCAGCATGCAGCCGTAGCTCCACTACAGATATACGCTCAAACTGAAGGATAAAGTACGCTGAAGATGATAAAAGAAAAAAAAAATGTGCAAATGAAATGCAAAAGCGAATGGCTTAATGTGACATAGTTGTATAATAATAATAAAATACATTCTAATATTAAAATATTATATTTTTTTCATTTTTTATAATAATAGCAATAGTTATAGATTATAATAAAAAAAAAAATCAGATTTTCTGATAGTCTGAAAAAAACATTTTTATAATTATACATTAATTTTTTTTTACAATTAATAAGAATTATTATTATTATTATTATTACAACAACAATAAAAATAAAATATATCAGACTTTCTGCTATAGTGGGAAAAACATTTTATATACATTATATACAAGTATACTTTTAAAATAATAATAATAATAATTATTATTATTATTATTTATTTATTTATTTTATTTTTGTTTTATTAATAATATCTGGTTTCATGCTAGTGAAAAAAACATTTTTTGCAGGTATAATGTGTAATGTGATAAAATGAAAGATTGTTTTGGTATCAGAGGTATTTCAGCTAATTCAGTCTGTGAGCTAGAAATCGTATGAATATAAAATCATTAATATATAATTAAAAATATACAAATATAGAAAAACAATAACAATAAAACTAAATAAACTATAAACTATGTAATAACTATAAACTATAAAATAAACAAAATAAAAGCTAAATGCCTTTATGTGACATAGTTGTGTAATAAAATTATGATTATTTTTAATAATAATAATAATAATAATAATAATAATAATAATAATAGTATATATATATATATATATATATATATATATATATATATATATAATTGCTATTATTATTATTATATTATTATATATAATCATTTTATATATATAAAATGATAAAAAATATTAAATTAATAATAATAAAACACAATAAACAAATTAAACTATATATATATAACTATATAACTATAAACATGTAATAACTATAAACTATAAAATAAACTAAATAAAAGCTAAATGCCTTTATGTGACATAGTTGTGTAATCAAAATTATTTTTAATATTAAAAAACAAATATATATTATTTTTCTATTATTTTATTATATATATATATATATATATATATATATGATTTATTAATCGTAATAATTTATTATTTTTAATAATAATAATAATAGTATTAAATCTTACTACAATAATTATCTTCACTACTATTATTATTAGTAAAAATAACTTAAAAAAAATAATAATTTAATTTGAGAATTTATTTTAACATGTCTTTTTTATTCCTTCTAATCTTCAGCGTATTTTATATTATATATACACATGCACACACACAATAGTATGCAGATTTTCTGCAAGTAAAAAAGCTTTTTTTTTTTACGTATCTGACATTCTGTACAAAGCCATATGATAAACAAAACAACTGTCATCATAATCAGTCTGTTATCATATATTAAGATCTGCCCATTTGCAAACAGCACTGTTTTTTTTTAAACACCATGATAGAAAAAAAATGCTCTTTGCGGCTCTTTTTTGGATGACACCAGATTTACACTTCATAATTTAGCCATTCCGTTCGAAATGCCTGTTTTGCCAACAACACTATACATTTTTTCCCTTGCTCTTAAAACAGATGAGCCCAGGTATCTGCGATGCTTTTAAACTTGACGACAATAAAAAAAGAACAGTCCGGAAACAAGTGTAATAGTACGACAACACAGAAGACGAGGTAATATGTGATTCACAGCTCTCTGTGGTCTTAGCACATCCTAATTGACATCCTAAATGGAACAGAACTGAATTCCCGTGCAGATGTGAGCCTTACATAATAGGTGTGAGTTTCACGGTTCTCCATATGGACAGGTAAAAACAATACGGTTCTTTTATATGTCGGCCTTATATGCGTTTAATTAGGTTTCCTCTGCAATTTCACAAGCTGCAAATATATACAGTTGTAAATGTGTAAGTTTACACACCCCTTCCAGAATCTGTAAGATGTTTAGCATTTTAAAGTACAGCTGCAGAACAGATTTTTACATATATTCCACAAGACAAAAAGAATGTAACAGGATCATATGGTTTTGCATTCTCTCTTTATTCTTAATATCAGTGACTGTGTTTGATTCGCTCAATTGTTCTGGATTTCAGCATCACTGAGCCTCTGTGGGGAAGAACACAAACGTGTGGAAGATCCAAAGACATTAAGGATTTCTGTCTTGACTGCTCAGGACAAACCAGGGACTCATTTTACAGCTACAAATCACTAAGAACAGTCACTGATGCTCAGAAAAGCAACCATATGATATTATGAACCATGGGTGTTTCAACTTTTGAACAGGGTCATTTCTGCAAATTCAGATCATATTTTGTCCTGTGCAATAAATGCAAAATAGATCTTGACCAAATGATATCACTATTATTATTATTATCAATAATAATGTTTTAATATGATAATAATAATCATAATTATTATTATTATATAAATAATAATATAATAATATATAATAATATAATAAATCATTTGTAAAAAAAAAATTATCAACACTTTTAGGTTCTGAATGAATTGCATTTAATGCATTAACACAATGCTCATCACAATGCATTATGGTATTGCCATAACATAACAGGCATCATAATCATGCTGTGAAACAGCCTTTGCTTTTGGAGAGTGCATATGGGGCCTTATAATGCCACCTATGTAGGCAGAATGGGCATTTCTATAATGTCCTGTATTAAGATTATTAATGCATCAAAAATATTCTCTAGATGTCAAAATATATATAAATAAAAAAACCTCATACATGCAAAGACATTACGCTTTGCATTAATATAAATTGCAAAATCCACAGAGATGCCTGCCTAGCATTTTAAGACAATAAATGCATGACTTTTTTTAAAAGATAAGCAGAATTACTGATGACATTTTACTCTGCCTTCTATACAGAGATTAATAGTGATTTAAGGAACAAAAACTGAAAACAACTGAATGGAAAATTGGAATTTCTCCTGAAGACCAATGACCAAAACTTTCCACAACCAACTTTCAGATTCACACCACTTCCTTTCATTGCCCGCACTCTCATGAGGGGAAAAGTTTACCTGTCCAGTACTGACTGCAGTCGACGAGTCATCATTACTAATGCAATGTTGTCAAATACATAATGTAAATACGAAGTTGTACCTGATCACAGCACAGTGTAATTTCATTTTATAAAGAACATTATTAACCACTTTATTTCTTTCAAAACGGGTTACTATTTAGAAAGGAGGCCGCTAAACGCCAGAGCTGAAACTATGGTTTCTGCTCAAAATGAATTAAAATGAAAACCAAATTGTATTTAATCCCTTCTAAAATATCTTGATTTGTCAAAGAATTGCATGTATCCTTTGCAGACAATCCCAAAATGCACTGCGATGAGCTCAGTTCCAAAAAAAAAATGATATTTAAGTATAACTGAACTAATATTAGTGTTTGTTAATATTTAGAATTAGATTTTATTTTCATATTTTCTGCTTTTATCTCAATTTTAATTAAAGTTTTAGTTTGTTTTCTCCTATATAATTTTTATTTTTTATTTATTAGCTTTAGTTTATTTAGTTTTAGTTTTTTATACTTAAAGTTAAATTAAACGAAAATGAAAAATGTTGCTTTTAATTTTTTTATATATTATATTTTTTATATTTCAGTCATTTTGTTACAAGTAACTTTTTTTTTGCATGGTTTTAATTTTAGTTCACAATAATAACCCTGGATTGTTTTTAAAGCCATGTTAGCTTCTTTGGCTATTTTTCCAAACAATTCTAAAATTTGGATTAGCTTGAAAAAACCTTTAAAAAAATGTAAGAGAAATGTTCATTTAAACTTACTTTTTGTTATTGATTGAAATGCATTCTAATTTCAAATGTACAATTTTAACCAAAATTACTTTGTATTATTTAAAAGTGCTGTTTATTTCAATGCTAATTAACCAAATTTGTAGATTTGAATGCTGACCTCAAACTCTGTTGTAAGCAATTGTCTCCTGCACTTCATATAAGGAATGCAATTTGTGTGGCACATGGATTAGCATACTGAAAGAGTCACTTCTGAGGTTGCATTGCAGTTAATGTAGATGTAGATTAGTTTGTTTCTTCATCAGATTTGGAGAAATGTAGCATTATGTTACTTGCTCACCAATGGATCCTCTGTAGTGAATGGGTGCCGTCAGAATGAGAGTCCAAACAGCTGATAAAAACATCAAAATAATCCACAAGTAATCCACACCACTCCAGTCCATCAATTAACATCCTGACAAGTGAAAAGATGCATGTTTGTAAGAAACTAAAATCATAATATTGCTTCCTCCAGTCAAAAAAACATCTTGTCTGAATCAGAAGAGAAATCTGCACAGATCAAGCACCGTTTACAACAGTCCAAACCAGTTCTAAACAAATATGTGGGTGGATTTTGATGTGAGAGGACAACAGGGGATGGACTTATTCCCTGAAGGAAGTGTTGGACTTATGGACTTATATTTTGACCAGATGTGATGGTCTAAAGTTAAAATTAAGTCTTAATGATGGATTTGTTTCTTACAAATGCACTGCTTTTGGCTTCACAAGCCGTTAACTGATGGACTGGAGCGGTGTGAATTACTTGTGGATTACTGTGATGTTTTTATCAGCTGTTTGGACTCTCATTCTGACGGCACCCATTCATATCCATTGGTGAGCAAGTGATACAGTGCTACATTTCTCCAAATCTGATGAAGAAACAAACTCAACTACATGTTGGTTGGCTTGAGGATGAGTAAATTTTCAGCATATTTCTGGGTGAACTGTTTCTTTAATAAAGTTACCAACTTTTAAGGCATCCTGGGTGTGAGTGTCTATTTTACCTGTTGGGGTCCTCGTACATTTTCGTGCGATGCAGAAGATCCAGACGTGTGAGTGGACGGAGAGGGTGCGGAGTATGACGGATAAGACTCCTCCCTCATCGTGTGCATGTTGTCTCCAAGGTCTGGCCTGTGAAGGGGCAGGTCCACCTGTTTATCCGGCGTACTGTTGAGAAAGTCGTACTCGTCTTCTGTGCTCGGGGGAAACTTCACACTCAGGCCTCTTAGGGAATC
This sequence comes from Labeo catla, assembly GCA_012976165.1. Lineage (NCBI taxonomy): Eukaryota > Metazoa > Chordata > Actinopteri > Cypriniformes > Cyprinidae > Labeo > Labeo catla. The sequence continues at coordinate 435,282 of VONZ01000401.1, read as the reverse complement.
AAAAAACGTTCCGTCTGGGCCGGCGCCACGTGACGCGAGGGAGGTGGAATTTGAAGTATCATCAACCTCTGACCTCAGCGGTGAGGGAAAAGGAACTTCGGCCCGTTCTGCCGTGCCTTCGGTGCACTGGATGGGCATGGAAAACTGCTCTGAAAACAGATAGGAAATCAACAAAACGTTAATGCATTTATCCAAAAACAGCGCTAATATCATGAAAAATTTATTTTCATTGATCATTTGAACAAACAGAGCAATGCAACACAACTATTTGCCACATTTACACATTGCAACGCCTACTGCGGTAAAAGTCCTGCTAAATGCACAGTAAAAAACTTGTAAATAAAACAAATTTTACAAGAAAATGCTTCAGTCTTTATACTTCGAAATTTTATGCTTAATTCAATGCATCACTTGCTGATTCTCAGAAATTGCTAGTAATTTTAACAAATAATTACCAAGCGAAAAATGGTTTCTATGCCTTTTTTATTTAAATGTAAATGCATATTAAGAGAAAGAACTAATCACTGCAGTTGGGCATGGATTGACATAAAAAACTGCTTTGAAAAAAAAAAAAAAAATCAACAAAACGTTTATGCATTTATCTAATACCAGTGCTTGTATCATGAAAAATAAAATTTCATCGATCTTTTGAACTAAAAGAGCAATGCAACACCACTGTTTACCACATTTACACATCGCAATGCCTATTGTGATTAAAGATCCTACTAAATGCATACTGTAAAAATTTATTTTAAAAGTTGTAAATAAAACTAAACATTTTATAAAATATACTCCAGTCTTTATACTTACTTTTATGCCTAATTCAATGGATCACTTGCCGATTCTTAGAAATTGCTAGTAATTCTCAGAAATAATTACAAAGTAACATTTTCTTCTATGCCTTTTTTATTTAAACGTAAATGCATATTAAGAAAAAAACCTAATCGCTGCAGTTTCTGCCAAAGTTTTCCAGGAAATCTTTAAAAGAGTGTGTGAAATAATCAGTAAATGTAGTATAATATATTTACTGCATCAAAAACATGTTTCTGGTGCAATAAAACTTTAAAATTAAGAACTAAGCTTTTAGATCACTTGAACAATAAACACTTTTTGATCATTAAGAGCATGGTAATTCAAAGTCACGTTGCGTAGAAGTGTTTGCTAAATAAAAGTTAAATCAAAATTAATTAATCAAAACACAAATGGAAATGGTGGAGAAAAATCTCAAATTTTCCTTGCATTCAGAACCCGAAGATAAACAGGTTGTAGTTTAGCATTAAGACATCAAGCATTTTCTCTTGCCAATCTCTCTCTTGTTCATATATATACAAGAGCACATTAGTATGCAAATGCAAAGAAAGCACAGCAGTGATATGCACACCATGCAACGCTGACTATTAATGAGGAACTCTGTCAATTTTAGCACCAAACAATGCAGTGAGAATTGCTCTACCATAACAACTGCGTCAGCCACTGCCACTGCAAGCCAACGCCGGCCAATTAAAATCAACTACAGAGCTCGAAATTCACCTCCGAAGCGTCCTGATCAAAGTCTGTGATCACACTGAGAAGGCACGTGGAGCTAGTAATGTAACATTATGAAATCATAATCACCAGAGCATGGCTCAGATTCAATTACAGACATTCATAATTCAACCTCCTTGTGAACGATGGAGATGTTTTTTTTTTTTTTTAAAGAGCAGCAAATTTGAGATCACTGTGAGGAGAGAGATTATTATAACTATTTATTACTATTATTTCAGAATTTATTCAGTGAAACGAAAAGATGTTTTGTGGAAGTTTTGAGCTGCTCTTTTCCATACAACAAAAGTGAATGAAGATATGTACTTTAAAGTCCCAAAGAGACAAAAAAGCATAATTTGAGTTGTCTTTCACTGTTAATTATCCTTGTCCGTTTTAAACATCAGTGACTGCAAACAGCGTTAATTCTTGCATGCTGTGAAACAGACTGCAATGGATCAATATTAAATATGCACAACTGCAAATTTGAGGGAAAACATCATATAGCTTTAGAAGACAGGAAAAACAGCAAACAAGTCATACTGACCACGCATAAGGAGCCTAAATTTATAAATCACCATTCGCTATCACTGTATGGAAAACAGCAGCTTGGACATTCTGCATAACATCTCCTTTTGCATAAAAAAAAAAATACTGGCTAGAGGGATGTAGTCGTGTAGTTTGTTTTTTTACCTCTTCTCAAAAGTTTGCTCAAACAATTGGTAATTGTTATTTCCATAATAACTAACAGGGCTCGACATTAAAGAGTGCCCGATGGCCTGGGGCCAGCGTGAAAGATGCTTGGGACAGTTGACGAATTTGTCACTGGCCCGATCGGGCCACTGCCGTGTCGTCATGAAAGTTTATCATTGGCACGTGTTTTTAAGCCTTGTTCATTTAAAATTTTATGCGATCACAGAGAGACGCGCCTGTGACGGACAAATAGCCTACAATCATAGTCTACGATTAGTTTTGTACCTTTAACAATGATCAATCCATAATTAATAATACAGTGGAGTAGATGCACCGATCGACCAAACGTATTTCAATCAATCTATGTTCCGGGCTTGCACACGAACTGCATGCAGTCATTTTTCAAAATGTGTATGGAAATATTACGAACTCTTTAAACATCCGTTAACAGAGGTCAGAGACGCTGAAGATGAACACAAAGAGAATAAAATACTGTAGCAGGCAGAGCAAGTTCACAGTTCACAATGCACAAAATATTGGAAACATTATCCTAAATATTGAAACGGTGGTTTATATGAATGTATCTCATTCTCAGGAAAACTGACTATTTTAAGAATAGGTTACGTGGCGTTTTCTTTTCATTTGCCCATGTATGATGCATTTAAAGTAGAGTTCATAACATGCGGCAACCTCCCGCTCTATTGAAACCAACACGGAAGTGACTTAAACTGCAAATCATCAACTAGCCGCTAGAGACTGGCTCCAAAAGGGAGTTAATCTCATAGACTCCCCATGTTAAAATACCCAACTTTACTGCAGAAAAAAATGTTTACAGCCTGGTACAAAAAGTGGTTTTGGTCTATATAGCTAACTGTGCCCTTCATGTTAACTGTCAGGGGGTGAATTTTTTATAACTCATCCGTCTACATTATATTAAGCCTTAAGGTTCTGCATAATTTAGGGCGTGGCCACTTGAGTGACAGGTGGATTGCCACTGCTGTCACCACCTTCGTGCTAGGCGGGCGTGGTTTCAGCAACCAACTCCGCCCACGTCCCGCCTCTTTGCACATTTTCGATTATCTGGGAGTGACGTGCAGTGGCGCGATTCCACGATGGCGACGGCCGACTCCCGCCCACTAAGAGCTTCAAAAATGCTCTTCAGAAACCTACGGGTGACGTCACGGACACTACGTCCATATTTTTTACAGTCTATGGTTCATAAGCACAGCGCTGCTTTGTTTACAGCAGTAACCAAAGAAACGTAATATCACTGATATTCCAAAAGCGCCACCTGCCGGCAGAGACTAATTTTGGACTTTTCCGTCTGTCTGCTGTTTTTCCCTAAAGGATCTTTTCATTTGTAATAAAATATTAATAATAATAATAAAAAAAAAAATTTGGGGAGTGGATATATCAGAGGAAATCTAGAACAATTAATTACTTAAGGTGAATGGTACAACCTCTTGTACTTGCTTAGGTTTAATTCAGTTCAAGGTCCTCCACAGACTTCATTACAGTAAGGTTAGACTGTCCAAAATATACACAAATGTTGTTGACACATGGGAGCAATGTCATTCTGCTAAAGCAGAGATGGCTCATATGTTTTGGGCTTGCCCCAGACTATTTGATTACTGGACAACTATATTTAAAATTTTGTCTGAGGCATATATTAAGGATATTAGGCCTAGTTTTGAATGGCTGCTTTTGGAGCACCTGAGCAAGGTACAGTAATGTCCAAAAATTGTCAAGACGCTTGCGCTTTTGCGAGTCTGCTGGCTAAGAGAAGAATATTGCTTGACTGGAAATCAATTAAACCACCTTTAGTTTCACTCTGGCTTAGTGATGTGATGCTGTTTTTGAAATTGGAAAAGATAAAATATTCTCTTAGAGGATCAACTAAACATTTTTATTTAGTATGCTCTCCATTGTTGTCATATTTTGAAAAGGGCGTAACTCTCCCCCCAAACTAAAAAAAAATTAACTAAAATTAACCGTGTAACTAAAAAGGCCTGTACACACTGTAATGGTTAACACATTCAGATATAATGGGCTTACAATGATGTCAAGTATTTCCTCATTGTTTGTAATATCAAAACTTTGAGATTTTGTTCTCTATTTTGGAATTTGTTCTTATTTATTAAGAGTACTTCCCTTCTTTTTTTTATTTGTTTATTTATTTATTTATTTTTGGTGTGTCTGTGTGTTCTTTGGGGTGGGTTGTGGGAAAGGGAGAAAATTTGTAAAAGCAAAAGGTGCCTTGTTAAAAATCTTGGTGTGTAATATGCCACTTTGTTTTTCCTTCAATAATAGAAAAAATACAAAAATAAATCAAAATAAAATAAAATAATTTTTGAACAAAAAAAATAATAACTTTAAAAAAATATATATATTTTTTAAATAAATAAATAAATAAATAAAACCTTTAGTTAGGCTAGTAGGTTTAGGTGTATTGAAATTGGAATCGAGAATTCTTATGTAAAATTTTGGTGTCATATAAGCTTATTTATTAAAATAAAAGACAACATGAGTCAAAAACAATGATAACAGTATGTATTTAATTTTTTTGTGAAAATTTGGACCGGGCAAGTAAAAATTTGAACCACTGTAGAAAAAGTCCTTAGCGTTGAGCCCTGACTAAATTAACCAGCATATCCACAGTGATGCCAATAAATCTTGTTTTGTGATGTAACCAAAAGGACTTTTAATTTGTAAAAGCAGAATTATGAAACTCTGGTGGTTGCCAAGTATAGCTTTTTTGGTACTTAAAATATTTTTATTACATGGCAGGGTTTTAATAAAACATTGTAAAAACCCTTTGAAGACGCAGCAAAGAACAACTTCAAATAGATTTCCATTACTTTTTAATTAAAACATTTTTAATTTATAATTTGCCACCTCAAGTAAATGTATCTTGATTTAAGGATGTTATTCATATTGGAAAACAAAACAAAACACTGAGGAAGATATTAATTTTTTTGCAGTGTATGCAACATTTAATGCCTTTATATGCAACATTTAATGCCTTTATGCATATGAGACCTTCTGCTCTCATTTAAGAAAAAAAGACTTAAATGAAACCTTTGCATGATATTTAGGGATTTAGGGTTTTGCAGAAGCCCTGACCCTTAGTATGGGCAATGGTATCAGCTATTATTAATGCTTTCCTTAGCAAACAGCCCTAATTATGTTTAATACGTATGGACGTTCCGTGGGGCAAAAACACACCGTCCTTTCCGCATGCTTTCCATCATGCAACCACGTCCAAAAATACATTTCACTGGTGTATTGTTTTCCAAGTGATTTCACAGAGGACATGTAATTGTGTAACAGTGTGCTGCTTCAAAACAACATTTATCAAAGTGATAATTGAACATGCTCATCTGCTCAGTCTATTTTAATGCTGAGTGGAGGTCAGAGGTCATTGGAGCAAAAAGCCCTTACACCGTGGCTTTGCGTCAAGTATTTCTGCTTTTAATTGCGGGGAAGAACAAACAATGAAATGTATAATTACTAGTATGCTGCATTACACTACTAGCTATATAATTACTAATTTGTTGTGACATTTCTAAAGTAATTGTAACTCCACAGTTTTTATTTTACCTAATTTAATTAGAATGGAAAGAAACGCACTTGGGTGGTGAGGTGGTCTAACAGCTATAATTTAATAAAGGATATTAGTCCGAAATTTCAAAGTAGGTCCTAAAAAACGATTTTACCATTAGCCGTCTCGTTTCCTTTGTGGATTCGCTTTAGGTGATCTTTCTGCCTTCTGGTTAGCGTCTGAATCCTCTGGAAAGTCCCCTGGATTTCCTGCCAAGTGTCCAGTACATTCTCACTAATCGAAAGAGAAAGAGAAGTTAAATGTCTGCTGGATTGTTTCAAAATAAAAACAACAATCAGTGTTAAGATCTGGGGAAAAAAAACTTTATCCAGAATATCTAGTGACTCACACTCTGCTGGGAACTGTTTTACATGTGCCAAAATGTCAACTTTAAAAGGAAACACTTTATTTTAAAACTTTTTGGGAACAGTTTTAAACACTTCATATAAGCAAATATTATGCATATGCATATTGTGTTTTCAGTTCATTTTTCATTCATTTTCTATATGTCTGCAATGTTGGAAACTGTGTTAAAAATATTTTCACCCACTACCAAAAAATATTATTCATTGCAGGGTCATTTTACCACAATATTTTAAATATCTAGGTCATCCTTTTCACTTTCAATTGCATTTCCACTCTAAGCCCAGTTTAACCTAAACCAAAAAAGCCATGAACTATAAACTTCAACCTCCCCATTTCTGAATGTCATATAACATGACATTTATGAACATGTAAACATGTTCACCTCCCCTTTTTTTCAAACTGATCCCACATCAGTGGAAATGCATAAGTATTTAATGAGCACAGGGCATCAGGGGTGCTTTTTTCTTTAATGTTATTCGGATATTATACAAGATATATTCTGCAAGAACAATACTGACCTGCTAATTCCAATAAACAAACTCAACAGAGTTGTTAATCAGTTGTTTTAGTTCAAGATTAAACCTTTTGTCTGGGTGCCCATGGGACTGAAGTGTAAAATCCTTCATTAAAAATGGATTTTTTTAAAGCGATATTATTCATGTACCTCTTCAATTCGCACGCAGCAGATATCGAATGGGGAAGCATTCTGGAATACTCTGTGGGTTCGTTTATCTGCACAAGAACAAAACAGATACACAGAATAAAGAAATCCTCAAAAATTAATTCTAAAATATACAAAGTCAGCACACAGATTCAGACAAATTTTAGGATTTTAAAAATAACTAAATTTTTCTCTCTTTAAAATCCCTACATTAAAAAATAACATTATTAATTTTACTAAATAAACTGAACTAATTTTACTCATTTTTATGACCATTATGGTTCTTCCATTTTGACATAATTTTTATTATAGTTAATGACAACCCCTTTCAAAAATTGTCATTACCATAATGCATTTTTCTTTTGATTTTTTTCTTTTCTTTTTTCTTTTTTTCGTTAAGCTATTTATTTATTTATTTGATATTCCAGCTTTAAACTCAGTAATATTTCAATGAACTGTATACAATAATTTAACAATATTCCTTTTACAAACAAACAAATAAATAACATTTCCCTCCAAAATTTGCATTTGCATTACCATAATGTATTTTTAACATTTCAGATTTAACGTTTTTTGTAAAATATATATATATATATAGCAAAATATTAATACATTCTATATTATTATATATTAAAATATATTATTAATATTAAAACAATTTATTATATAATAATATATTATAAATAGTATAATATATATTTAAATAAGCATTGATTAAAGGAAGAAAAGCCAATTTAATACTATTTATAAAAGTCAATTTTAATACTATTTCATACTATTAATAAATACTAATTATTTTAAATTACAATATTAATGACATACAAATATAAATACAGTATCAATGAAAATTTTTAAAGAAAAATGTAACAATAATGAGAATTTTTTTTTGCATTACAGTTAAAGAGAACAGGTTGGAAATTTTTTACAAACAAACAAATAAATAACATTCTCCTCCCAAATTTGCATTTGCATTACCATAATCTATTTTACTTTTTTTTTTTTTGGCTGATTTTTTAATTTTTAATGCATTTATTTTTATGAAAAAAATGTATATATAATAAATAATAATAATTATATATATTATTATATAATAATAAATAAATGATATATATTTTAACAATAGTGAGAACTTTTTTTGCATTACAGAGAACGGGTTGGATATGTGCTTAATTGTTGTTAAAATAATGTCTCAACCTAAAGAGTTTTGTATGACTCACCCAGCAAAAAAATACTTTCCATTAATAAGCTCTAAAGTCTGTACAAGTTCACCAAAAAACTTCCCTTAATTCTGTCACCTTTGAATGCATTTGCTATAGGATAACATGCTTTGTTACATTTACAGGTTAAGCCCACTACAGATTTTGAATGGAGGCCATTATCTACCCTAGATTAAGTTCAGGAAAAGGAGAAAGTAGCCATTTCAAACTGTTATGTCTATATCTTTCAGTAACAGTCATCTAAAAAAAGTGACACCTCCTTTCATAAGAGAGAACTCAATTCTTGGTGCCTGTGCTACACTGGTTAGAGATCTGCTGGAGAGCAGGAAAGCGTTATGCTCTAGTGCCCCCTGTGGGTTAGAGGGGGTATAGATTAAAACAATTGAGAAGAATTATCACACTGGATTCAATTAGAGAAACATTCTCACTATGGACAGATAGCGATGAAAAATGATATCAAACTGTGAAGAGAGAGAACTACATCTTTTTCACACATTTCTCACAACTTAACCCTCGAGTGAACTGTGGATAACTAGCAAAGCACGGCAAACTATCAGCTATTAGGTTTGTCTGTGCTTACAGGCCGTTAACGATGATAACACAATATAAAGGCTGGGAGGTCTGAGGTCACCGTCCTTTCGGTCCCTTCAGAAAAATTACATCAAAACCAAATGTGCATTTGCATAATAAACTGGAAAAAAACAACATGCTGCATTTGGAAAAAGTGTTGCAAGTCACCGTGAGGAAATGCAAAACTCCGAAATCAAACATTGGCCAGAGTCACATCCCTTTATAAGAGAAAACACCCACCAGGAAATGGTTAGTCCTGTGGGAACTGGATGGGTTGTCAGAGCGATGATCGCTAGGTGACAAGGTTTCTGCTTCCTGTTTTCTGTACGCAGGCTCACAGACCTCCCCTGAAGAAAAAAAAAAAAAAAGGCATAGCCACGTTATCACAGTCAGACTCATCAACAATAACAAGAACAGCCATCACATCAAAGCATGCATGTGATCGCTAACATCTGTGTACTTTGCATGCTAAAATAGCATTTTACTCTCACACTAAGCATGCATTTTTAATATGTGCATTAAAAATAATGCTACCATAATTTTTTTTATAATTTTTATATGCATAATTTTATAAAAATGACAGACAGTTTATTCAACTGTCTAATAGGTTTATTTACAGTCTTACAGACAGCTCAGTCTTTATACAGTGCATAAAGAGCAAATTAGTTATTTTTTAAAATATCCAAATATAAAAAAATACATTAATTGGCATGCTTTCTAAAAAAAATTGGCACCCATATTGTGCATGGCATGTAAGGCACAATAAAATGTAATCATAACATATGAAAATGTGACTAAAGAATGTGACTAATGAAAAAAATAAAAAAATAAAATAAAATTAATGCTAATAAATGCATTATATTTTTAGAAATTTAATAAATGCATAAATGTTTATACATATATATATATATATATATATATATATTTTTTTTTTAATAAATGCTTGTCTAAATGTTTTTCTCTTTTTTTTCTTTTAATGTTTTAGGTCAGACAGAAGTTTTAACACACTCAAATTAATTTATTCAAGTTTATATTTAAACCTTTTGATCTAAAGGCTTCTGCATAAAAACTTGAATTTTGTTTTGTAGATAAAAAATGTAATAAAGCACCACATGAAGTTGATTGTCCAGAAAATCTAGACAAAGGGTGTTGATTTTGAAGAAGTTTGAACATCAGATTGTTCCCATAATTTGTATTACTTGACAGTTTTAACGACTTCACTATTACATGAAAATGTGAAAATGGACATTAAAGGCTATTTTTATGGCTATTTTAAGATTTAAAATAGTCTTAATAACAATACTTTAATGAATTATATACAATCATTTAAACAATATTATTTTACAAATGAAATGAAAAATAATAAATACAAATAAATTTATAAAATTAATAAATTAAAAATAAATAATAAAATAATTAAAAACAATTATATACAGTACAAACTTAAAAAAAAGTTAATTAATGTACTAAGTAAAAACACTTCCTAGTATCATTTAACAAATTAAATAAAAAAATAATACAAATAATTAAATATTTTAATTTATTTAATTTATACAAGTATTTAAAAACAATTATATACAGTACAAACTTTTAAAAAAATGTTTATTAATGTACTAAGAAAAAAACATTTCCTAGTATCATTTCAAGCAGGGCTCTCTAATAAATTGTTTTACAGTCAAGGAAGACGTACAAAAATCAATAACGCAATTCCTCTCCTTTCAATAATTAATCATGGGTAAAACTTGGCCGCAATTTCGTTTCAGAGACGTAAAGAGAAAACGCATTTCCAACCTGACGCATGTTTACGAAGAGAACTGAGCTCGGTTTTAAGATGTGAGATGGTCTTCGCCTGCTCCTCTATCTTTCTCTCCAGCTGCTGAGTGTGCCGTTGATACTGTTCGGTCTGCAAAAGCAATAGGTTAGCATCTGCCCACCCTCACACACGGCAAATCGATTAAAATAAAACGCTTCTGATAGAGGCGATTACAATAGTTCACAATGGCACCTTATGCTGAAGCTCCTTTTTGGCCAACTCTTTCTCGATGGACGCATTGCGGTACGCTTCGAAGGCTTTGTTGAGCTGCTCACTAATGGTCCTGTCCATTCCGGGGCCTTCAGTAACATTCCGAACAGGGCGGTCCCGGGCCCTAGTCCCAGGCACACACAAACACTTACACACCCCTTCTTTAACTCAGAGGAGTCAGATTAGCACTGGACCTGTCAGTAATGGCTACAAACACACACAAGCTTCATCAACACACATATTTGCAAAGATAGAGACACTAAAAGCATAAAATGCCAGTTTAAGATCTCATGTTATGCCCACATCACATGAATGTGATAAACGTGATAGCGTGACAAAAGCCACTGAGCGTGTCAATGGAAAGTCCTTCATTTTTCCTGCACCTGGTCTACATTAATGCTTCAGTGTAAATATTATTATTTATTACAAATATTAATTTAGAAAACAAAAAGAAAATAAGGTTGGCTGTGATGGGAACTTTTCTAGGCTTTCCTTACATAATTTTTTCTTGAAAAAGCAGAAATATAACATGCAAAATAAACGTATTACATTTATATATATTTACACTTGTACAATGTATTATATACACAGTATATATTTCTTAGCACTTATTCTATAAACATCTCTATATGCTATAAAAATCAAAATATTAATAAAAAACATATTAGTATGTTCATACGCATGTTTGTTTTACTCTAATTTGACGCGTTTTGCACTTGAAAAAGCACAAATATAACATGCACAATACAATACATTTACACTTATACATTTATTACATACAATATTTCTTTTTCAATCTTTTATTTGCACAATCATTTTAAACAAGCTCAAATTTATAAATGTTTGTTTAAACGTTTTGATCCACAGACTTCTACATAGATGCTTTAAATTTGTTTTTTAGACACGAAAAATTTTTTTAACTATATATATATATATATATATATATATATACACACACACACATTTCAATATTTTATTTATATTCATCGGTTTGAACAAACTCAAATTTATTTAAATAAATGTAAAAAAAATTTGATTTGATCTAAAGACTTCTGCTTAGACGCTTTAAATTTGTTTTTTGGACACGAAAAAAATTAACTAAATATATATATATATATATATATATATATATATCAGTTTTTTATCTAAAGATTTCTGCTTAAATGCTTTAAATTTGTTTTTACACAAAAAAAATGTGAGTAAATATTAAACAAACAAAAAAAATTCTTTCAGTCTTTTATTTGGACAATTAGTTCGAACAAGCTCAGATTTATTTATAAATGTTTGTCTAAATGTTTTGATCTAAAGATTTCTGCTTAAATGCTTTAAATTCGTTTTTTTAGACAAAATTTATTTATTTACAATTTATTAATATTATTAAAATAATATAATTTAAAATTTAGTCACAATTTTTTATAAAACAACTAGTGCATGGCTTATTTCAAAAACAGTTTGTCCTACTTTTCTATCTTATTTTTACATCTAACATTTAAACTCACATTTTTGATGAAGAATAAACAGGAATTTTAGTATTTTTTGTAACTTTTAAGTAACATTTATGCAGTTAACAATAATAATAATAATAATAATAATAATAACAATGTTAGATTCAGTTTAGGTTTAGTATAGTCTTGCCAAACATGCAGACACTGAAAGAAATGTCAAACATGATGTGGTGAAATCACTTATAAAATCATGAGGAATCATTAAAAATGGCTAAATAAATTTGTCTAACATAAAACTTTAATTTCTGGCTTTATATGGAGGCCGGGGATAGTTGTTATATATTTATTCCAGTCAATATTTCACAAACTTTTCACAAAGTTTGCAAAACTCTTAAAGACTTGTCTACATAAACATATTGAACATTTCCACTATTATTGCTTTGAATAAAACATACAGCTCATCTGACACACACTTTGACTATATGGGGTAAGTTGTCACAATGGGAACTTGACATTAAAGAAGCTATTGTAAGCTGTTCTCACACACAAGATTATTCTTTAAAAAGCGGAAATGTAAAAGGCAACATGCCAGAATAACACACACTTGTTTTGGCCGATTAATATTGTATAAAATTCCAACATTATAAAACACATGTGACACCCTGCCCTAATCTGACTGATTTATGTAAAATACGTTGCTCACTTCAACATTTCAGTTCAAGTTCATTTCTCTTGTCTGTTGTGCTCACTTGTTAGCCAGCACATGAAAACATGACGATAATGTAAAACAAGCCAGAGTTTTGACTCAAAACTCAGAAAAGTAATTAATATATATATCTTGTGACAACTAGCCCCGGCCTAGATACAAATGGTGTGTTTCAAAACAAAGTTTTCCAGAGAACTTCCAACAAACTTTACACTTCCAAAAACCACTTTCAATATTAGCAAAACAAGTAAGAAACAGAAATATAACATCAGACACAATCAGACATCGCAGTGACAGACAACCTAAGGCGTTTTCGATCAACTAAAAGCAAAAGCGACCCGTCAAACATCCTCATCTCTGAACACAGTGAAGTGAATGAAGTAAGTGCACTCATTAGTGTGCAGCACTGGCGTCTTACCTTCACTCCAAAATAGTCCAAACACATAAAGCTAAGCGCAGTTTGGACATCGCGACGCGGCTACATGTATATTTACGCGTTTAACGGGAGGAAATGAACTATTTCGTACAAATGAACATTTTGTATGCTTTACAATGAGCTGGAACTTCCCTCGGGGAATCCCCAAGCGCCTTCGACTTCCGCCTGCCGCGGCTCCGCCAATCAGCGGCGAGTGTGTTTCTGTGCCTGTGTGTGTGTGCATTGGGGCTGTTATAAATATCACTGCGCTTGTGTATCCAGTCTGATCTGTTGAAACACACAATAGTTCATAAGCGTGTTTGGTTTACTTTAATTTAACGTGTTTTGCACTGCTTTGACATTGCAGCTGTACAACTGTGGTCATGACATTAATATTATTTTAATGCATGATTTGTACTTTTTACTGAAAGGTCAAGAGTAGGCCTGTTTTCTTTTCTTTTTTTAATTCTTTCTTTCTTTCTTTCTTTCTTTCTTTTTACACTAGTACACAAGGATCATTATTTGTGTAAAATGTATTTAACAACAAATATCCTATCTGATGCCAGGTACACAAAATAAAACTGTGAATTTATTCTGTAAATATATAACTTATGTTATTTTGTCATGAAGATGCTTTTATGGAATTTGCTCGAGCTTGTATATCCAAGTTTGCATTGCTATATTTACAAAAATGCACATTTTGATGAGAAAACAAAAAAAAAAAAATGAAAAGAGCACTTTATTTATTCTGTAAATAATATATATAATGTATAATAATAATTATTATATATATATATATATATATTTATTTATTTTAGATGGTTGGCAACTTTTCCATGTACTAAAATGACTAAAATGAAAACAGAAATAACAATTAATTAAAACACAAAAATACAGAAATAAAAAATAGCATTTTACTTATTCTATAAATATCTCTATATATGCTATCTATATAAAAATAAAATATTTAAAAAAAAACAAACTTTTTTTAGATCGTTGGCAACTGTTCTCATGTACTAAAATGACTAAAATGAAAACAGAAATAACAATTAATAAAAAAAAGTTAAAAACCACTTTGAAAAATACAAAAACTTTAACTAAAATTAAAATTAAAACAGAAAATATAGAAATAAATAATAGCACTTTATTTGTTCTATAAATAGCCCTATATAATATCTAGATATAAGTAAAATATATATATATATATAAAAAAACCTTTTTGTATTTCAGATGGTTGGCAACTTTTCTCATGCACTAAAATAACTAAAATGAAAACTGAAATAAAAATGAATACAAAAATGAAATACCATTTCAAAAAATACTAAAAGTTTAACTAAAATGACAATTAAAACAGAAAGTATAGAAATAAATAATTGCACTTTATTTGTTCTATAAATATCTCTATATTCTATCTATATATAAATAAAATATTAAAAAAAGAAAACATATTGTATTTCAGATGGTTGGCAACTTTTCCCATGTACTAAAATGGCTAAAATGAAAACAGAAATAAAAATTAATAAAAAAAAATGAAGTACCACAAAAGATACTAAAACTAAAATTAAAATTAAGTCATAAAATATAGAAATAAAAAATAGCATTTTTTATTGAAAACTGAAATAAGAAATAATAAAAAAAATGAAATACTAAAACAGAAAATATAAAAATAAAAAACAGCACTTTATTTGTTCTAAAACATCTCTATATACTATCTATATATAAATAAAATATTTAAAAAATAAATTTTATTTCAGATGGTTGGGAACTTTTTGTCATATACTAAAATGACTAAAATGAAAACAGAAATAGCAGTTAATTAAAAAAAATTAAATGCCATTAAAAAAAACTAAAATTAAAATGAAACAGAAAATATAGAAATAAAAACTTATATATAATATATATATATTCTGTATTATCACAAATAATTTAAGTTATACATCATCCGTTATACATTCCATCTTTTAAAATGAAACATTCCACCAAAATTTTACAAAATTGTCAAAATTACATCATCATCCTATCAGGAAGTGTACTTTTGAAGAACAGACAGATGACTTTTCTATTTTCTTGTGTTTGTCAGTAGGAGATCTGAAAGCACAATTATGTCACAACATACTGTATCTTACAGTGTTTGCTATGGCACATGCAACTGATTAACCTTTTATTAATGTTTAAAATCCTACATAAATGAACTTTAAATGAGCTTTTCTAAATATAGATGAACCCATAATCATTTATCAAGCTCTGACAGGACCTCTTTGGTTTTTGTGAAGAGGAATGTGAGATTTCCCCATCTGTACAGTCACTCAGTCAGAATGTAGGGCTCAGGTGACAAGAGTCACATCCTGTCACATTTACACAACTGACAGCGTCATCATCAGCTACACTTTCAGTACATATGGTTAGTAACTTTTAAAGAAGATATTTTGCTGCTGTCATTAAAAAGGAACTAAAGGCCTGCCCTGAAGAGGCTCATAGAGAATGATAGTGAGTTGATAGTGAAAGATCATTGTTGATCTTACTCAGATAGGGATTTTCACTCATGCAAATAACAAGCATTTCATTGCACCTGAACTTCTGTGGCCTTCTGAACTTTCAGCTCACTATGATTCGGAACGTCAACAAAACCGACCACAGTGGACATTAATAGATGTAATGTCAGTGAGATGGCCTCTAGATGGCAGTGTTGCTCATGTTTGTGTCACACCAGGGTTATTTTAGTTAACTAAAACTAAAACCACTTGTTATTTGAAATATAATATACTTTACTTGAAATAAAATCAAATAAAAACTTATTTCATTTCTAAAGCATTTCTCATTTTCATTTAATTTAACGTGATAAAATAAAACAAAACAAAAAACTATACAGACATAATAATAATATTAATTATTATTATTATTGACAAAAGCACGCAATAAAATTACTAATACTTTAACTAAAATTAAAATAAAATAAATAAATAATTTAAAATATAAATATTTACTATAATCGTATCTAATTTATTTTAAAATAACATTGCATTACAGGTTCAAATTTAGACTGACATATTAAAAGATAAAATAAATAATAATAATTTTAGGGTAAAATGAGGCTAGATAAAGAAGCCAGTGAGATATTAATATTGTTATTCATTAATATTTTGAACCAGTTTTAATTTCATTTCATTAAAAGTTTTAGTAATTTTATTAGTTTTTTAATGTTTATAGTTTAAAAAAAGACAAATATTTTTAAGGTTTTAAGGTTTTTAAAGGGTTTAAGGTTTTTTTTTCCAATTCTGCATTGCTGTATTTACAAAAATGCACATTTGATTGAGAAAAAAAATTACAATAGCACTTAATTTATTCTTTAATCACTTCAGTGTACTATCTATATATGAATAAAATATTTTATTTCACATATTTCCCAAGGCACATTTGCTTAATTTTATTTAGTTTACCTTGATGTACTAAAATAGCTAAAATGAAAACAGATATGAAAATAAATAGGGATAGGAGTTTAACTCAAATTAAAATAAAAAAAGTTAAAAGTTAAAGGTTTTTTATATTTTATTTTAAATATATTTTTAATATATTAAATCAATTTAATTTAAAAAAAATATTTTTTATTTTTTATTGTATTTTATTTAAGTTAATAAACTTATTTTTGTTAAAAAGTAACAATACATACTGCTTAAAAATATGTTGCTTCAGAAAAATTTCTAATGAACACACTGTACCCTATAAGAAAAGTATTGCATTTAGATAAATGTGCCTTTTTGGAAATCAATCAGCTATTAAAAGTAATCCAGTCAGGCATTTAGTGCAGTAAAGCATTTCCAACACGTCATCGTTCACACAACATCCGGCTGCAGCACTGCATTGTTTGCATTCTTCACATGAGACTCTCTCACCACAGAATGTGCTTAACACCACATAGACATGATGTGTACATGCATTAATGTATGACTTCACACGTATATCTGACACCACTGTACAGATCTGCTGTCAGCACATGGATAAAGAGGCTTGTTTTAGCTGCCTTGTGATTCTCGAGTCCATGACATCCCTCTTTTGCTTTGTTTACGCCCTGCTTTTTGGCAGTTGCATATTAATTGGCTTTTCAGGTTTGTTTCTCGCCCCTGTTCTCCCAGGGCCAGATGCACTGCCTGAGGCGACTGTTTAGACAAGTGTTTGCTGTGTAAGTAGTTACAACCTGCTAAATAATTCAACGTCCAGCTTTCATGTTCAGAAAAGCATTACAGGGTTATGATGTTGGTGTTTTTGCTAAGAAAATTTTCTCAGTGACAACATGAGCATTGGATTTCGTTTCCGGTCATTTTGACCCACAGAGGATTTTCTTTTTGTCAACTTGTTTTCTTTCGATTAGCACAGGTTTTGTATTCCTTTTTGGCACTGATTGATCATAGGCCTTATTGATCTGAGCTTATGCGTCTCCCCATAAGCTCTTTCTGAGTGAACGTTTCTAAAATGATCCACAAATAATGTTTTTTTTCACTCTGAAACTGAGATGCATGAAATCAGATCAATGAAACCGATGATCAATCAAAGCCAAAAAGAAAAACAAAACCTGTGCTAACTGAAAGAAAACAAGCTGACAAAAAGATTGATATTTAGAGCATAATTAGAGATTTCCAAGCAATTTTTAAAAAAAAATTCTTGACCGAAAACACCAAATTAGATGCAGGATTTTCAGCACAGTACAACTGTCAAATGCATTGTCATTGTTGTATTAATCTACCACTGAAACTCAATTTGGTCTGGCACTAAATCTGATTAATCTGCATTCAGGAAAGCAGCTTATACAGTATAAATCTATGCATGGGTCATTGGCGTACAAGGATTTTTGACAGTTTTAAAATACAAAAAAAAAATCTTTTGTAGTTGTTCAAACATTAAAAATGTTGTGTACACATAAACTCATATTCAAATTTAAAATTAGGTGATTTTAGTGTTTTTTCATCTTGATGAATTGCTATAGCCTTAAAAAATGTCATGTGGTGCGACTGTGATTTATATTAAAATTAATTAATTTCCTTAAAGGGGTCATTGGATGCCCATTTTCTACAAGTTAATATAATTCTTTGGGGTCTTCATGAAAAGTCTATAATATACTTTGGTTAAAAATTCTCAATGGTAGTGTAAAACAACACTCTTTTTACCTTGCCAAAATCATCTCTACAAAAATCATCTCATTCTGGTTGAGGCTGCTTTGAATGCAAATGAGCTCTGCTCACCCCGCCCTTCTCTTCTCTCTGTGGAGTGACGAGCTTGTTTACATTAGCCACATTTAGCTGCTACACTTGATAACTAGCACATTATTAGGAAAGGTCATCGCAAAGATTCATAAAAAAAAACCTTATACTCACTTCTGCTGTAAGTGAACCTGGATCATGAATGATTCGCGCGAACGTAGACGGATATATGTAGATCGGGAGGCGCATTCCCTTCACAAACAAACGTAATCCACTGCATCTTCAGCGGCTCAGATGTCGGGAGTAAATGACGACCACTATGTTCATTATTACATCCAGCAACACAACACCTCAATCGGAGATATTCTTGTCTAACTTACATCCCTGCTCCGGCATTAAAGAGGACGGACTCTGACAGCTGATTTGAGGTAACGCTCATGTCAATCAACTATTGTGGGAGCGGCCTCTGTGGGTGTGACGCCACACCGACAGGCATCTGAGAACGGCTCGATTTGAAAAACGGGATATTATTTTTACAGATTAATTAAAAACCACTGCATGGATTTTTATCATTATAGGGTAGATGTGTACATACACTGCCAACACACATTAATGTTCAAACAACATGTAAAAGTGAACTTAGCATCCGATGACCCTTTTAACATGCTTAACATTTTCTTAGATGTTCTTAGTAATTAAAGTGTTTAGAAACAAAGTATTTGCTTTCATTTTGAGTTTTTGTAAATAATGATCTCATATTTTTGTTTCAGAATTTCAGAGTTGCCTTCTTAAATGTAGTTAGCAGACTTATTTCTCCTGTAAACTGCATAAAACTGATAAAATTACCAATAATTACCAAACTAAAATTATATGCTCTAAAATGATATGCTTTTGCATTTTTTCTGCAGTTTTATGTTTTATTAAACATAAACCGTTTGAAATGACCCAAATTGCATTAAAAACTATTCCAAATGATACTAAAAAAAGATATTTTATGTATATAAAATATATAAAAGCACAAAAACTGCCAGTCTGGGACATATATCTATAATAGAAAACCGTCTGCAGTGGTAGCACCACATGATATTTGGACGCACCGCATGATATTTCAAATTCCGTCAAAATTTACAAGCACAGAATTGGCCGCCTAAACAAAACAAGCTAGCTTCCCACAAAAGGTCACTACTAATTTATAATATAAATAAATACTTAAAGAAATAACTTAATATTCATTGTTTTTTTGAGGTCATACTATATGATATCCAAAGGTGGGAACTACATACCAGCCGTTAAAACATTTTAGTTTTTTTTCCCCATATTTGAAAGAGAGTTACAAACCTGCTTGATGCTTCCATGGTTCATTGGCAAATTGCTATATGATGATTTCAACATAAAAGTCCCAAAATGGTAGTTTCTTGATGGTCGCACCACATGATATTTCATAAAATGAAATCATCAGACAAAGTTTGTTTGTATATTATGATGGAAATCATGCCAAATAATGCAGAAAATTAATCAGAATAAATTACGGGTAATTTCAAAGTCGTTTCCAAAGCAACAGTTATAGCCAGACGGTCGCACCACATGATATTTTGACACTTTGAATTACAAATAACTAATCTTTTTTGAAAAGTTAAAGTGGGTCCATACATAGGAGAGGTACTTCATATATATGGCATCTTTTTAATGCATTTAAGCCAATTTTTAACTGAAAAAATGCAATCGGACGGAAAATTTTGGAAAATATGCATTGTTCAAATTCTTGTCTTCCGAAGCTTTTAAAAATAAAGGTTCTTTACTGGCATTCACAGCTAGTAATGTTCTAAAAACATTTAGCTAATGTTCCCAATAAAGTATGAAAATGTTACAAAAAATCAGTTTGTTAAATGTATTACAAATATTTTATCTTGATTAGTCATATACGAACATTAAAATTTAATCGCTTTAGGTGCACAATACTGTTTTATTTTTTTGCAAATTGTGAGGGTATATTACTTTGGTCTCTAAACATTTAGAATGCTCAGTTTTTTTTAAATGTTTCTGAAAAATTACAAACATTAACATTCCATTTTATCATTTTGCAAACATTATGGGATTGTTACTTTTGAATGTTATCTGAACATTCCGAAACAAGTAGCTAACTATAGCATGTCAGAAACAGCATTCCATGAACGATGTAGCCTATAAATAATGTTTTTGTGCTAACATTTTTTAAACATTATTAAAACCAGAGAACCTTGAACAAACATTCTGTTAATGTTACTGGAAGAACATTTGTTTGGAACGTTAAAAGAAACTTGTCAGAACATTCTGAGAATGTTCCCTATTAGCAGGTTTGACGGTTCATGGAACTTTTAACATCCATAGAAGCTTTTCAATGCACCAAATGTTCTTTATAGTGAAACAAGTTCTTCAGAATACAAAATGTTCTTTACACTAAGAAAAAAAAAATGGTTCTTTTACGGTTTACTAATTCTTTTGGGAACCAAAGTTCTTTAATGGCATTGCTGCGAAACTCCTCTTTTGTAAGCTTCATTTTCAAGCATGCAAACAGCTTATGAAGGAATGTACGGTGAAGATGAAGAATGTGCCCCACCTCGGCAGCATGTGGGACGCCGCCTTAAGACCAAACGTTTAAACAACACGCACTCCTCACATGCTTGGCATTCCTGTCACACACTGACATCTCACTGAAGGATCTGCTCTTACTGACAGGAAGTACAATTCAATCATACCAGGCTGCTGTTTGAAAGTAAAACAATCCTCGTATACACCCGCATACAGATGACAGACGTCTCAGTTTCTGTGAATTTGGCCCATGTGGATGCCGATCACTATAAATGCCCAGGTGTTTTTATTGTTAACACACACAGAGACTTTGATAATCAGGCTGTGCTGTAGAAATTCACTTCATTGCAGAGAATATGCTTCAGTTTATGTACTTTTAATGTACTTCAATTTTTTTTTTCAAACCATGCAGATAATGTAATATTAATGAAATAGAAGGCCACTTAAGTGTGCTTAAAGAGAGATATACTCCTGACTGTTTCTTAACACACTTTTAAAGTGCACTTTGTAATACTGTCCTATTAAAATGCATTTTAAATTATGTTTTAATAACCTTTTGTCATGCTTTTAAAAAGTAGACTTATTTTGATGTTGACTAACACACTAAAGCGCATATAAAGCACTTGATTATAGCTTTATCTGTACATTTGAAACTGGTACACTGTATTTTAAATGCAATAAAATTGCAGCTTCTTCATTACAAATCTTTAAAAGCATGACATACAGTTTCAATTACAGATTGTGAAAAATGCATGTAGTACTTATGTTAGTAAACTTTTCAAAGACAATAGAAGTAATTATTATATAAAGATGTACTGAAGTCTACTTAAGTGGGTCAAAAAGCATTCTAAAGTTCAGCTAATTGCATTTAGTATAAATTTAATCTGTAAAGCATGTTAATTTAAGTGTAAATAACGTGCACTTAAGTGTCTGAAAACACACTTAAGTATATGCTATTAAAGTGTATTATTTCCATAATAAGTACTCTTTTTAAAAGCATGCTAAAGTGCAATTTTTGACAGCAAAAAAGAAGGACATAATTTACTTTTTTTTTTTCAAATT
The DNA here is from genome assembly GCA_012976165.1 of Labeo catla. Lineage (NCBI taxonomy): Eukaryota > Metazoa > Chordata > Actinopteri > Cypriniformes > Cyprinidae > Labeo > Labeo catla. The sequence continues at coordinate 413,242 of VONZ01000401.1, read as the reverse complement.
CACATTACTTCCTCCCTGAGGTTCTGGCCTTGCAGATGCAGTACAGACTGCAGTGTAAGTGAAGATCTGCTCGTCTTCATAACGGTCCAGGAGTCTGCAGCAGGTGAGTCTGACGCCTCGGTTACTGTCTGAGACGCCATCCTGAATAATTCATTACGGTACTGGGATAAATTGCGAGGTGAACTGGCTGGTCTGGCTCTCTAAAGCAGATGTATTTCTCTTTGTGTTGGCATGAATGTTAATGTGTCCAAATGACCGTTTGCCCACTGCTCTATGATTATATAGGACTTGAACAAAGTGTATATACCTTTGCTGCATGTGCACATGTGCCTGAATGGATTCTGCCTTCATGGATGTTCCTATTTACACCTAGGAATAATGAAAACAGATATATTTATTTATATGCATGCATGCATGCACGCATGCATAAATAAATAAATGAATAAATTCCATTCTGACTACTACCTGTATAATCATATATGAAGTATGCAATAAAGATGGTTTAAGGAAATTGCATAAATTAAATATTCATGGAACAATGCAATGTATAATCTTTGTGCTAAAATAAAACTATCCTAATTCATGTCCAACTTGAACTCATCAGGTACATTCAGTCTTTTTTGGCAGACCTGCACTTGCACACAGTAACCTGAAACTACACCGATGTGCCATCAAATCCTCGTTTTCCTGTAGGAGCGTCTGAAGCTAGTGTGTGCCGTCATCAGCGAGGGCTGTCAATCATTAATCCACAGACATTAAGAGCCATTAATCGGGGTTGAATTAGGTGATGTACAGACAGACTGCTGCAAAGAGACCTGTAGACAGAGAAAACAGTGCCAGGTCACCGGGTTCAACTTCAGCATTTGGCACAACATTTTGGCAGTGTGAGAGGTTAGCAGGATAAAGGCCAGTACTTGGCTTTACAAAATTGGCAATAAAACGCATCTTGCATGAAGCAGGCCTCTGAAGTGCGTTTTCATGTTCTGAGCTCTAAAACACAGACATGTTTACCTCCTTTGTACATCATAAATCATATCAAGAACTTGTACAGGTCACCTATGAGAACACCTATGAGAAAACAATAAAAAAAAATTCATGTTTTGCATGAATAAAATAATGGGACGTTCAATGTTTTGCAATTTTAATATTATAAAGCATGAATGTTTTACTTTCAAAGGAATAGTTCAACCAAAAAATTAATATTTGCTGAAAATTGACTCACCCTTAGGTCATCGAAGATGTAGATGAGTTTGGAGAAATGTAGCATTGCATCACTTGCTCAGCAATGGATCCTCTGCAGTGAATGGGTGCCATCAGAATGAGAGTCCAAACAGCTGATAAAAACATCACAATAATCCACAAGTAATCTGCACCACTCCAGTCCATCAATTAATGTCTTGTGAAGCCAAAAGCTGCGTGTTCGTAAGAAACAAATCCATCATTAAGACTTCAAACTCTGGCCAAAATATGACTCCATAATCCATAGTAATATGAAAAGTCCATCTCCTGCTGTCATCTCACATCAAAGTTAACCCATAAATTTGTTTAGAGATGTTTTGGAGTGTTTTGGCTTGTTTGATCTGTGCATATTTCTCTCCAGATTCAGACCACTTTTTCACTAAATGCTTTATTATGGATAAAGGACTTATAGTTTAGCTGGAAACAATGGTTTGAAGTTAAAAAATGTCTTAATGATGGATTCGTTTTTTACTTCACAAGATGTTACAGATGGACTGGAATGGTGTGGATTACTTGTGGATTACCTTGATGTTTTTATCAGCTGTTTGGACTCTCATTCTGACGGCACCCATTCACATTCATTGGCGAGCAAGTGATGCAACACTAAATTTCTCCAAATCTGTTCCTGTGAAGAAACAAACTCATCTACATCTTGTATGGCCTGAGGCTGTGTACATAAGCATGTTTGCGTGAACTATTTTATTAAGCAACTCACATTCACTCTTATGCAGTAATTTATACAAAGTCTTGTCTTAATGAAACACAGCACTACTGAAAGATGTGACAGGAGGCTGGAGGCTGAATAAGTACTAATGAAGAATTTCACGCAGCTTCTAAAGATGCAAAAAGTTCCTCTAAGCAAGCATGTTAGATGTCTCGCTCAGTTAAAAATCACCATGTTATAAGCCTTTTTGTGGTCTGAATCACTCTGACTGCCTCGCTTTAAGATCTGTCATGAAAGATAATGGTCTTCTGGCTGACAAGAACCTTCGAGGAAATATTTATATATATTATCCACTAAACCTTTGAACCAGTGACAGCATGTGCTATAATTCACAAGAAGAAGAATTCCTGAAATGCTACTGAGAAAACAGTTAAATGCACAGTTCAGCCAAATATGTCACCCAGGACCACAAAACCAGTCATAAGGGTCAATTTTTTAAAACTGAGATTTATACATCATCTGAAAGCTGAATAAATAAGCTTTTCATTGATGTATGGTTTGACAATATTTGGTCGAGATAACACTATTTGAAAATCTGGATTCTGGGGGTGCAAAAAAAAGAAAAAAAAAAATTCAAAATATTTAGAAAATTGCCTTTAAAGTTGTCCAAATGAAGTTCTTAGCAATGCATATTACTAATCAAAAATTAAGTTTTGATATATTTATGGCAGAACATGATCTTTACTTAATATCCTAATGATTTGTGACATAAAAGAAAAATCAAAATGTTGACCCATACAATGTATTGTTGGCTATTTCTACAAATATACCCGTGCTACTTACGATTGGTTTTGTGGTCCAGGGTCACATATGACAACAACAGCAATGTTTTGTTCTAGAAATACTGTAAGATAAAAATATAAATATAATATATATTATATGTAATGAATATTTTTACTACATAATATAAGAAATATGCAATATATTGAGGATGACATCAAATTAATATAAACAAATATTCGTTTCTGTATTGCAAGGCGTATTGCAAAATATGCCAGTATTGCATATTCTTTTGTTCGTTTGGAAAAACATTTGAATGTATGGGTCATAAAATAAAATAAAATAAAATAATGCAAATAAATGTAATTCAACATGTTACTTGGAGATTCTTTGTAATTATTTGTGTTAGTGAAAATAGTTTAAAAGTAAGTCCTACACTTATTTTTTCAGTGCATATTATTATTATTATTTTTTTTTTTTTTTTGTGGAACACAAAAGGAGACGTTTCAGACAAGCAAGAGGTCAGGTAAACAGTGACATAAAAAATTTTTTTGGGGAACTGAACATTTAGCTTTTTTTACAGATTAAAATCTCCCTACAGGATGAGTTTAAAGAAAACACCAATTTTAGTCTAACACTTGAACACTTTTTTGAAGAAAAACACTTTTTTGAACACTTGAAAATTCTTGACCATTAAAATCCTCTTTCTGAGCTCCTTCATCTTCCAGCTTAGTGGAAAAAATCAAAACAAAAAAACATCTGACCTCATTTAAAAGAAAAAGATCCCAGGATAAAGTTGCAACACATGCTCTTAAAATCATGTTTAAAATTACATTATGAGCAGTTTCAATATAAATCAGAACTTCAGTGCATCATTATGCATTTCATGCATCATTATGCATTTCGTGTGGCCCATAAGTGCTGAACCAAGGCCAAAGCTTTTGCGCATGCATGCAGTTTTTTACCCATCTTTTGAATTTAAATACAGTATAAAACGACTTTGCAATAATCAAATTGTAGAAACAGCTTATTTTCAAGTTGCACATATGAGTGATCCAAGGTCTTAGATGTCAATGCATTTGGGAAACATTACTAAACTCCTCTGTGAAGAGCACAGTGCTCTCTTCCATGTGACAGCGTCCCAATCAGTGATCTGATAGCCGACGCTCTGTGTGCCGTGATTCGTTACTGCAAACAAACAGAGCCATCTGCCCGCCGGGCAGTCCCTGCTGCTGTTTTTCTTGTCAAGTATCTTTGCCCTGTCATCCACAGCTTTCCCGCACCCTTCCTTCAGGACACAGTCGCATGCTTTAATCACTCACACTCACATATTCACACTAACACACACCTCCCTGTAATTAGGCAGGAGGTGTGTGTGTGCGTGTGTGTGTGTGTGTGGATCACAGAAGGGGTTACTGCTCTTCCTTAGGCTTATTTGGGGAAACTCACAAAAGCAGCGTCTCTCAGCACTTTTGACAAACTGTGGAAACTAAAACTACAGAGAGTTGATAAAAAACAGTGATTATGTTTTTCTGCTTACATGCATTGCAAAATAAATAAATAGATAAATAAATGAAGTGTGCATTACATTCTATATACATTTTTTTCCCTGGACATTTCCATTAATTTCATGAAACTCTGTGATTTGTAAAATGCAAAAGCATAATTTGCACCCTTTGCCACAATGTTTTCCTGAAGTGAAGTTTCAGTGGCTGTGAAACCACGACTACAACCAGCTCTCCTTACCGCTTGACGTGTACGTGTCACATTTCTTTGACATGCAATTTTTTGCACATCTAGCTGAATTTATACTCTGTAGGATATCATGTTTGACAGGCTCCCAAGTGCCTGGTGAGGCGATGACGAATCAGCTTTAACGATCCTGTAATTGCTCATAGGTATTTTCCCGGGGAAATCTTAATTATTCAAACACAAAACGGTTACTGATTAGTACAGATCACAAAAGTGGATCAAAATTACATGCAACGGCCTTGTTACTCTTCACTAGTTTTACAGTTTCTGCCTCATCAATTCATGGATCACAGTGTGACTCAGAGTTTTTGTAGGGTTCTTGTCAGTGTAATGATTACATTGTGTTCCTTTGAAGTTGTGGGATGACATGAGTGTTAGCAAAGGGTCACGCCTGACTGCTTTTATCTCTAGTCCTGTAGTTACAGATTTTTCACTGCCTGTACAATCAGACATTGTGCAAAACTAACAATACTAACAATAAACTAACTAGAAGCAGTGCAAATAAAACCAAACCAGGCCATCCAAGATGAGTTTGTTTCTTCATAAGAACAGATTTGGAGAAATGTAGCATTTCATCACTTGCTCACTAATGGATCCTCTGAAGAAATGGGTGCCGTCAGAATGAGAGTTCAAACAGCTGATAGCTACTGTATTGGCTGATAAATTGTTCAATACTGAGTCATTTTCGTTCAATGGTTATAAAGAAACAAATATTTTTGGTTTATTTATTTAAGAGGACAATGCATATTAATTACCATTACTTTAAACAGTGTTGGGGGTAACACATTACTAGTAACATATTCATTTCACTTTTTGTGTGAAATGGCCCTTACAGTTGCCAAAAACATAACTTTTGTGACAAAAACTAATGCAAAAGTAACGTAATGTGGTACTTTCCGTCAAAAGTAACTTAATTAGTTACTTTTTTATGGAGTAACACTTTTAAAAATGTAATGTAAAAGTAATGTAATGCTTTGCTTTCCATAAAAAGTAACTAAGTAACGCAACTGGTTACTTTTTCATGGAGTAATGCAATATTGTAATGCATTACTTTTAAAAAGTAATGCAAAAGTAACATAATGCATTTCTTTCCATTAAAAGTAACTAACGCAATTAGTTAGTTTTTTATGGAGTAACTCAATATCGAAACGCATTACTTTTAAAAAGTAATGCAAAAGTAACGTAATGCATTACTTTCCATAAAAGTAATCAAGTAACGCAATTAGTTACTTTTTATGGAGTAACGCAATATTGTAATGCATTGCTTTTAAAAAGTAATGCAATAGTAATGTAATGCATTACTTTCCATAAAAAGTAACTATGTAAAGCAATTAGTTACTTTTTTATGGAGAAATGCTATATTGTAACAAATAGCTTTTCACAAAGTAATGCAATAGTAACGTAATGCAAATACTTTCCATAAAAAGTCACTAAGTACCACAATTAGTTACTTTTTTATAGAGTAACGCCATATCGTAACGCATTGCTTATACAAAGTAATGCAATAGTAACGTAATGCATTAGTTTCCATAAAAAGTAACTAAGTAGCGCAATTAATTACTTTTTTATGGAGTAACGCAATATTACAATGCATTGCTTATAAAAAGTAATGCAATAGTAATGTAATGCATTACTTTTCATAAAAAGTAACTAAGTAACGCAATTAGTTACTTTTTTAATAGAGTAACACAATATTGTAATGCATTACTTTTAAGAGTAATGCAGAAGTAACGTAATGCATTACTTTCCATAAAAAGTATCTAAGTAATGCATTAGTCACTTTTGTATGGAGTAACACAATATTGTAATACATTACTTTACACAAAAAGCAAGTAACGCAATTTTTTTATGGAGTAAGGCAATATTGTAACACATTACTTTCAATTAAAGTAACGCAATAAGTTACTTTTTTATGGAGTAATGCAATATTGTAATGCATTGTTTTTAAAGTAACTATCCCCAGCACTGACTGTAAATATGCCAGTATTAGCCAGCTGGCTGATTGCCAACTGTAGTCCTCTGGCCATAAAGCCATAAAAACATTATGATTTACAAACATTAAAATAAAAGTAGAAAATGTAAAAAATACAGCAATTTTAATCAAACATGTTTACATTTCTGATCATTACAAAGGCAAACCTTTAAGCGTCAAGGGAAGGTAAAAAGGAAGTACTATTTCTTATTTTAGTTGGTATAATATTCCCCAAACAAGATCTTACAAAAAACATAACTGACTAAAGGAACTACGCCTGAGTGGCATGCTGGCATTGGCCACTGAAAAATGCAGAGTAAACAAAGAAAGCAGTAATTAACGTGTTTAAAAATTAAAGGGTCACTATGTCTTGGTTTATCTTGTCTTTCTTTTTTCTCAACCCCTCTTTACGGACACAGTCAGAGTGATGCAGAATGACACGCTGACATGCCGGTGCTGGTAAATCTTTGGCACGTCGGCTGCTTTCCCCCACATGTCTCCGAGACCGCAGAATAAACAGACTGCTGTAGGTCTGGGATCAGACAAAGGGCATGGCTGCGAGCCGGCCGTCCCACGGGAGGGAGACGTAATGAGGAATCTTGCTCTGGAATGCAGAGAAAACACAGAAGATCACATTTCACGGACCCACAGGATGAGAATGTTCACTAGCTCTCCTGCTGTTCAGGAATAATAGTATCTAACCTGCTAGTTTCTCAACACTGGATAGACATTGACGTAAATGTGGGCGGTCAAATGTTAATGTTTTGAGTTGGCAATACAGGAACACACTAGAAACCACTGAGAACACCTCAGCAACCACATATCAACACCTTGGCAAACAACCCCAGAATCATGGTGGCGAATTTTGTTAAAATCTAGTCTGACATATTTACTAGTCCCTGATAGTCTGATCTCATCTGTCAGGAAAAATAACAAAGCTTTTAAGTAGTTGGACACGTACACTAACAGAGAGAGAGAGAGAGAAAAACACGTTTAAGGAACTTAGTCAATTGGCTTGGATTTTAATGTCTATTTTAGGTGATGACTCAACTGGCGTCATATTGCTCAGAAGTTTCACTTCTTTGTGTCATAACTAGAGCATCCTATGCCGACATGTCCAAACTAAAGCCCAGACACACAATATATATAATAAAAAAAATAATTTCACTTATTGGACACACCCACACACATAAAAAAAATAAACAAACAAATAAATAACTAAAAACAGCATATATTAATTAGATTAAAATTCCATGAAGCATTGTAAGAGACAATCAAATAAAACTAATGGTACAAAAGAAAACAATTGATTTACAGTTATTAATTAAAACATAAAAATAAACATACAATTATAAAATAAAATATAATAAATAAAAGTTTTAAGTAAAGTCATTTTCAGTTTCGGCCCAGAATTTTTATTTCCATGCATTATTAAATATAGGAAGGAAACACAAGGAAGCAAATCCTTGACACTTGACAGTTTTTCTGTTTTTTGTCATTTAGCTGATAATTTTCATGGATTTTCAGTCATTTATGATGGAAACTGGAAAATTATTTTTAAATGTAATATTGCTCATTTAAACAAGGAAATTGCATTAAAAAAGAGCAGTTTCAATCAATATAATATTTTTGAGCTGTGCATGAATAAGATGTTATAAATGTCAAAATGTCATAGAAATTCACACCCAAGATGTGAAACCATTTAACCAATTTCTACTGGGAATTACCATTTTAAAATTCCCTAATGTAGAGAGCAACAAAAAGGGAAAAATACTAATGCAACCAAGCCTGCTGAGAAAGTCTGTGGCAATTTTTACAAGAATGTTTCCCCTGATAGTTTACAAACCCTCAAGAGTTCTGTCATGAACCAAAACAATTTGAGATTAATAATAACATATTCATCAAAATAATAACATACTTGACATGAAGCAAAAATTATATGAAAAGGCATTTAAAAGGAAGACTTTGCATTTAAATTACACTGACCAAAGTTATAAACGCAACACTTTTGTTTTTGCCCCCATTTTTCATGAGCTGAACTCAAAGATCTAAGACTTTTTCTATGTACACAAAAGGCCTGTTTCTCTCAAATATTGTTCACATCTGTCTAAATCTGTGTTAGTGAGCACTTCTCCTTTGCTGAGATAATCCATCCACCTCACAGGTGTGGCATATCAAGATGCTGATTAGACAGCATGATTATTGCACAGGTGTGCCTTAGGCTGGCCACAATAAAAGGCCACTCTAAAACGTGCAGTTTTATCACACAGCACAATGCCATGATGTCACAAGTTTTGAGGGAGCGTGCAATTGGCATGCTGACTGCAGGAATGTCCACCAGAGCCGTTGCCCGTGAATTGAATGTTCATTTCTCTACCATAAGCCGTCTCCAAAGGCGTTTCAGAGATTTTGGCAGTACCGACCGGCCTCACAACCGCAGACCACATGTAATCACACCAGCCCAGGACCTCCACATCCAGCATCTTCACCTCCAAGATCGTCTGAGACCAGCCACCCAGACAGCTGCTGCAACAATCGGTTTGAATAACCAAAGAATTTCTGCACAAACTGTCAGAAACCGTCTCAGGGAAGCTCATCTGCATGCTTGTCGTCCTCATTGGGGTCTCAACCTGACTGCAGTTTGTCGTTGTAACTGAGTGGGTAAATGCTCACATTCGATTGCGTCTAGCACTTTGGAGAGGTGTTCTCTTCACGGATGAATCCCGTTTTTCACTGTACAGGGCAGGTGGCAGACAGCATGTATGGCGTCATGTGGGTGAGGGGTTTGCTGATGTCAACGTTGTGGATCGAGTGGCCCATGGTGGCGGTGGGGTTATGGTATGGGCAGTCGTATGTTATGGCCAACGAACACAGGTGCATTTTATTGATGGCATTTTGAATGCACCGAGATACCGTGACGAGATCCTGAGGCTCACTGTTGTGTCATTCATCCACGACCATCACCTCATGTTGCAGCATGATAATGCACGGCCCCATGTTGCAAGGATCTGTACACAATTTCTGGAAGCTGAAAACATCCCCGTTCTTGCATGGCCAGCAAACTCACCGGACATGTCACCCATTGAGCATGTTTGGGATGCTCTGGATCGGCGTATACGACAGCGTGTTCCAGTTCCTGCCAATATCCGGCAACTTCGCACAGCCATTGAAGAGGAGTGGACCAGCATTCCACAGGCCACAATCAACAACCTGATCAACTCTATGCGAAGGAGATGTGTTGCACTGCGTGAGACAAATGATGGTCACACCAGATACTGACTGGTTTTTGGACCCCCCAATACAGTAAAACTGCACATTTTACAGTGGCCAGCCTAAGGCACACCTGTGCAATAATCATGCTGTCTAATCAGCATCTTGATATGCCACACCTGTGAGGTGGATGGATTAGCAGAGGAGAAGTGCTCACTAACACAGATTAAGACAGATTTGTGAACAATATTTGAGAGAAATAGGCCTTTTGTGTACATAGAAAAAGCCTTAGATCTTTGAGTTCAGCTCATGAAAAATGGGGGCAAAAACAAAAGCGTTGGGTTTATAATTTTAGTCAGTGTATATTATGAGTGAATGCAGCACAATCCAAAAAAGCACTGTGAGAGACAATCAAATCAAATATAATGGTACAAATGTATTACTTATTTATTTATTTATTTATTTTCCCCCAAATAATTTTCACCCCAGAAATTCCATTTTGGTTTCTAATGGTTTGGAATTCTGTCACATAGATTAATAAGTCATTTGGCATACTGAATTATGACTTATAGCTAAGCAAATATCATCATTGTCGAACCTCAGAGCTCATGGCAGGTCTGAAATGTTAAATAGTATCAATAATAATCCTTATGGAGAATTTTTTACATCAGAATCCTGCTTACTGAATTCCATTTCCAAGTATAACAAACACACGAAAAGAGTTATTTTTGTAAAAGTGAAACTTGAGCACTCAGTGCTTTCTTCTGAGATTTTCCCTACGGTCATTTCCTGTCACATGAATCTAACTGTCACAGATTCTTAAATCAACTGTGTCACTCACATTCTTCTATTGTCCAAAAAAGTTGCTGCTGTTTTCTAAACATCCTGGGAGCGTGGCCTATAGAGTGGGCTGTCCAATGAGCTCGCACCATCGCAAAGGTCACAGAGTTGATGGACAAGAGAAAAAAACATGCTGAAGAATGAGAGCTCTGCAAAAAGCCATGACAACACAAAGCACAGGTCAGCAGATTGAACGTCCTCAGAAACGCATGTGTTCACTGAGCCGTTTCTTCATGTGAACCTTGACACTTAATATGTTCCTGCATTTGCCCCAAATCAAAGGAAGATTTGCATATGGTGTACATAAGCAGGAAGAAAATCACAGACAAGATCAGCAGTGAGTAGATGATGATCAAACTGTAAGGTTTGCACAATTTCTGCTGAGAAAAACGCCCTAGTAATGTCACATCTCAACAAAGATCTCAAACTGTGCTCAGTTTTGCCAAAGATAGCAAAGACTGCAATCAAAAGTAATTTCTCATTTAATTATTCCCAGTACCAGCTCATTTTCTAAGTCCAAGTTATTTTATGTCTATGCTGTACGACAACAATGATCTCATCCGGGTCTATTTTGGTCATTTTTAAACATGAATGAGAACTCCATGAAGTCTGAGTTATTAGCAAGTGCATTTAAACTTACATGTAGATCTGCCTTTATTCACTTCAGCACAGATTTCACTTCAAACATCATGTGGTGAAACTAACAGAGAACAAAAAAGTCCTTAAAAACTATAAAATTAATTTATCATTACCACAAACTGCACAAGCTCAACAATATGCTTGTTTCATGACACAGGATAGATTTTTAATATAATGCTTTATATAAATAATACTTTTTGTCTTTGTACTTTTGTTTTTCATGTACATGTTGGTTGTGTTCGTGCAAAACTTATTTTGAGGTTCTTGTTTGTCTTTGTTCACTGATTGTGTTCAGGTTCCTAGAATATTCATACCCATATGATTGTCTAACTTTGTTATGCAGTTTATTTAGTGTATTTTTGGGTTTCCTCTGTCCTTTTTCTGTGCATTTCATGTAATTTTGAGTTTTCATAATATTTATGATTTTGAACTACATAAATGCATTTAAAGGCCTTGGAAACCATGGAACAACCATGGAAGCTTGTTTCTGCCTCAAGGTGAAAAAGGTTATTTTTTGCAATGCTGACTTTTTTCTTGCAATTTTGAGATATAAAGTCATAAATGCAAGATATAAAGTCAGAATTATGAGATACAGACGCAGAATTTTGAGATACAATACTTAACTTTTTCTTGCAATTTTAAGATATAAAGTCAAAAATGAAAAATTTAACGCCAGGATTGTGAAATAGACGCAGAATTGCTAGATATAAACTTGCAGTTCTGAGAAAAAAAGAACTGCTACAAATAAACTTAGAATTCTGACTTATTTTCTCACAATTTTGACTTTATATCTTGCAATTCAAACTTTTTTCCAATGAATTCTGAGTTTGCGTCTTGCAGTTGTTTCTGCCATGGAATAAAAAATTTAAAAATGTTCAAAGTTTAAATCTCATTTTCTTTCTAATTCCAACTTTTCTTAGAATTGCAAGTTTATATCTCACAATTCTGACTTTATAACTTGCATTTCTGATTTTATATCTCAAAATTTTGAGAAAAAAGTTGCAATTACCTTTTTAATTTTTTTTTTTATCCCATTGCAGAAGCGGGCTTCCATATTAAACTTTACTCACCTTAGCTTTTTGTTACACCAAATACCGGGCCAGGTAATATAATATTCCAACTTTTTTTTCTAAGAATTGCAAGTTTATATTTTGCAATTCTGCGTCTACTGTTACTTTTTTTCAATTCTTACTTTTTCTTGAAATTTTGAGATATAAAGTCAAAAATTCAAAATTTAAAATCAGGATTGTAAAATAGATGCAGAATTGCTAGATATAAACTTGCAGTTCTGAGAAAAAAGAACTGCTACAAATAAACTTAGGATTCTGACTTATTTTCTCACAATTCTGACTTTATATCTTGCAATTCTAACTTTTTTTCTAATGAATTCTGAGTTTGCATCTCGCGGTTGTTTCTGCCATGGAATAAAAAAAAATTTAATCTCACAATTCCGACTTTTCTGAGGAGTGCAAGTTTATATCTCAGAATTCTAACTTTACAACTTGCATTTCTGATTTTATATCTCAAAATTGTGAGAAAAAATTACCATTTTTATTTTTTATTCAAGCAGAAACGTGCTGCCATATTAAACTCACCTGAACTTTTTGTTACACAAAATACTGGGCCAGGTATTATATTATTCCAACTTTTCTTCTAAGAATGGCAAGTTTATATTTTGCAATTCCTCGTCTATATCTCACAATTCTTATTTTTTTCTTGAAATTCTGAGATATAAAGTCAGGATTGTGAGATATGTGGAATTGCAAGATATAAACTTGCAATTCTTAGAAAAAAAAAGAACTGCAACAAATAAACTCAGAATTCTGACAATTTAAACTTTTTTCAATGAATTCTGAGTTTGCATCTTGCAATTGATTTTTGCTTCTGCCAAGGAATAAAAAAAAAATGAAAAAAGTAATTGTGACTCACAATTGCAAGAATTGCAAGTTTATATCTCAGCAATGCAAGTTTATATCTCACAATTCTGACTTTATAACTTGCATTTCTGATTTTATATCTAAAAATTGTGAGAAAAAAGTTGCAATTACCTTTATTTTTTTATCCCATGGCAGAAACAGGCTTCCATATTAAACTCTACTTACTTGTACTTGCTGTTACACCAAACACTGGGCCAGGTGTTGTATTAGTATTATCAAAGACAGTCCATACGTATGAATGGAGAAATCTTCCATGCACATTAGCCGGACCCATCTGAAAAAGACAGAGTTTTGAGTGATTTGAGTTTAAGAAACACAGTATGTCATGAGTTTGCATAGAAGATGAATAGGCCGAGTAACCGACTTGCCTAAGTTGCCTTCAAGCGACAAAATCAACATTTTTCTTGTTAGATATCCTGTTTCACTCAGAAACTACAAACAACTTCTTGTTGAACTTGAAGCAAATGAATGTCTCATTGCAATAAATGAGTGTGCGTGTGTGTTCTGTCTTAACAATGAGCTTTTCTGTGATAAATTACTGCGTCATGCGGCTCCATCTGGAAGCTGGTATCAGGGCAGAGGAACAGCGGCATGGGAACAAAAAATGCGAGGTGACCTGAAGAGGCCCTTCCCATGCCTCAGACAGGACGACATCGCTTCTTATTATGTGATTACTGCTCATTCAACAAAAACATGCATGCAAAAGGAAGAGCTACAGACGAGGAGCTGCTCTGAGCTGGTGCATATCAAATAAGTGTAATAGAGGTTTGCAACGTTGTTTTAAATAATTAGGTCGCGTATTTTTTGGGGCGATGTGCATCAGACAGGTTTGTGGGAGTGCCGTCTGAGACTAATTGCAAGGCAATTAACACAATGGTCACATGTAAACTTGGAAAGGGATAGCTAGTCATCGAAACGTTCAATTTCAGGTCTATAATGCGCCTAATTATATGACTTTAGCTTTAGTCATCTTTTTTCCCATCTTTCTCTCTGTTGTCTGGATTAAGGAGATTAGGATATTGCACTTGCTCACTCTCTCGTGTCTTTGGCTTTTTACAGCAGGCTTTGGTCCAACCCTTCCTCGCAGGGTGCTCAGACATGCGTGATGCTTCCTGTCTCCTGAAGCTGAACAGGAAGCATCACTCACATGAGCATGTGGCTGGACTCCAAACTAAAGGCCTGCTAAAATGTTGCGAAAGCAGTATTTAACCCTCTGTTTGCATAGACTATATCACTTGTAGAGTTTCAAATCATTCACATGCATACTAAATCAAGCAATTATGATCCTAAAATTGTGCATTGTGCACAAGTTGTATTCCAAATAAAGTCTAATTTATATATCAATGAGTCTGGAGAAGTAAATATGTGAATAGATTTGAACCATACTTAGTATGAAATAAATGTATTTTAAATATATTACTTTTTTACTAGGGTATATTTATTTATTATATTATGTATTATTATTTATATATTCTAATATTCCCTTACTGTGATCCTTTTTGCCATTTCATAAATAAATCTGTTCTATAACTGATTTAAATGTTAACATTTTGCCAAAAAGCCTATAATAGGCTTTCGGTCATTCTGACAACTTACCCCGTATGTCGTGACAATATGCCCCTGATGTTGGTCAGCATTTTAAATTAACTAGATCTTGTTTTTTCTTAGTCAACAAGACATATCTTTACGAGTTTAGTGTTTTTTTTTAAGTTAAGATTTAAGAATTTTATATTAAGAATGCAGAAATTGAATATTTACTGCCATAAAAAAATGTGACAACTTGCCCCCAACTCCACTACTTGGCTCATAAACAAAATAGACAGGGTCATAATGTTGACAAGCAGTTTCAAAATAGTAGTTAAGTCATATATTTCATATCTTAGTATATCTGTGTTTCTTCATTGTTTTAAACATTAACATTTTGGCAAAAAGCCTATAACAGGCTAGTTGTTATTGTGACAACTTACCCCATATATTTTGACAATATGCCACTGACACTGGTCAGCATTTTAAATTAACTATATCTTGTTTTTCCTAGTCAACAAGACACATATTCAAAAATTTTTTTTTTTTAAAGTTAAGATTTAAGAATTCTGTATTAAGAATACAGAAACTGACTCACCCTCAGGAATATTTACTGCCATAATAATGTGACAACTTGCCCCCCACTCCAAAATTTGGCTCATAAACAAAATAGACAGGGTCATAATGTTGACAAGCAGTTTCAAACTAGTAGTTAAGTCATATATTTGATATCTTATCTAAAAACAACAACGTGCACTGAAATATTGCACTATTTTTTTTTTTTTTTTAATGTTATAATTTTGCCAAAAAGCCAACTGGCTAGTTGTTATTGTGACAACTTTTTTGGTTTTTCCTAGTCAACAAGACTGAAAATATTTTAAAAATTAGCGTTAAGATTTTAAGGTTTGTGTCAATACAGAAACTTACTCACCCTGAAAAACATTTACTGCCCTAATAAACTATTTGGCTCATAAACAGGGTCATAATATTGACAAACAGTTTTAAAATACTACAGTAGTTAAGTCATATATTTTTAAATCTTATCTAAAAAACAATATGTGTACTGATAATCAAACCCCCTTAATAAGCCTAAAACATATTTGAGTCGTTTTTTTACCATATACTGCCAGATTGAAAGCACTGAAACATCTGTCACAGAGTATGACCTCTTCTTACCCATTGCTTCAGATGTACAGCGTTTGGTTGTTCTTTATTAGTCTGTGTCGCAGACTTTTCAGCAGAGTTTGTGTGCACCGGAGGGTGGCTGCTCTGCTCCGCTTTGCTCCACTGCAGCTCCACCGCCCACCACTCCAGTCCCCGCGTTTGGACGTCGACAGCAGCGGTCGGTGTTGGTTTTTCTCCGGGTTTCAGGTCTGACAGAAGTGACATCCGCGTCTAAATTTACCGCTAATCTTCATGGGCAAGGTGTGGAGGCAGATGTACCCCCAATATACCTACTATTACCCCCCTTACCTGCAAGCCAAGGTATGAAAATCAGTTTTACCTCATGTTTGACATCGCTTTTGCTGATATGACTGCCGTATGTCATGTTTTATTGGATATTGCTCGATATTTGAAGGAATCGGTTGATATTGTAGTCAGTCAGCGCTGCTGTAAGTTTGTAGCGTACTTGAGGGGATTTTCGGGCGGACATTTTAAAACGGTTTTTTATCAGATATAAGCAGTCAAATACAGATATAAGCTAATCGTCGCAGCTTTTTATACAGTGCTGGTTTAAACTCTTTGTGATCGTCGTTTTTTGGCGTTATTAAATGTTTTGTTCGTTCTCTCGGCCAGTGAATTCCTGTGACATGACATCGCTCGCTGGCTGAAATGAATCTCGGTGAACTCTAGTGTGCACTAGTGTTGTTGTGATCGATTCCCCTGTGAACTTGTTCACTGATCATACTAGTATGTCCACTTTTGAATTATTAACTGTCATTATTGTGTTCTGTACCATAATATAATCATAGCTGTGTTCTTTACACAATCTGAGATGGTGTTTTTGCCGATATAGTACAATTACAAAAATGAAAACGTAGTCTATGTACTAAAACAAATTGTGGTGGATTAATGAGTTTTTTTCCAGTAACTGATATAGTAGCATGGTTGATGGCTGTTATAATGCTGATATATAATAGATAATTCAAATTAGCAGTAGCAAATGTGAAAAACTATGACGTAAAACATATATTGAATTAATATTAATTATTAATGTCTTATTAAAAACACATATGTGACCCTGCACCACAAAACAAGTCGTAAGTAGCATGGGTATATTTATAGCAATAGCCAACAATACATTGTATGGGTCAACATGGTTGATTTTCTTTTAAAAATCATTAGGATATTAAGTAAAGATCATGTTCCATGAAGATATTTTGTAAATTTCCTAAATAAACTTACATTTGATTAGTAATATGTGTTGCTAAGAACTTAAGACAACTATAAAGGCAGTTTTTTTTTAATATTCAGATTTTTTTTGCACACCAAATATCGTCCTATCCTAACAAACCACACATCTATGGAAAGCGTATTTAATCAGAAGATGATGTATAAATCACAATTTAAAAAAATTGACCCTTATGACTGGTTTTGTGGTCCAGGGTCACATATTTTAACACAATATTAACTCAGGATCTCTCTCTCAAATAAAAAACAAAACCGAAAATGATTTTATCCATTGACAAGGCTGTTAGATGTTGTTGAAACTGAAACAACATTTTTTTTTTTTCTTCATCTACTTCAGTCAAGTCACTGAAACTCATTCTTTGTCCGACAATCTTTTAAATGGTCAAATATAGCTGTTTGATTGGTTTTGAGTATATTTTCTTACGCACGCCACCCTCCATCAGCATTTTGCATTAAAAATGATATTGGTCGACCTGTAATTTTAATATTTTTTTTTTCTCCAATTTTTTTGCCAAGCTAAATAATGGTTTTCACAATGCCCAATTTTAGTCATGTTAAAAGGCTGTTTAAAAGGAGAACGTAAGAATTGGCATGCAAGATGGAGAGCAGAGAGAAAGGTTGCTGCTGTTTATCAGAGACATCACAGATGATCAATACTGAGGCACTATATGGGTAGAGTACATCCATTATACTGCCTGACTGTAGATATGATGCTAATCGGGTTTCATTTATCAAAAGATCCAGGTCCTTCTGAACATGTCAGGTATCACAGAGCTTTATGAAAGTATTGATTTGAGAAAACATAAATCTGAAATGCTACAAGTTTTTGTCAATCAAAGCTTTGCACGTCACAGTTAATGCAGTGGCTGCTTGTTTGATCTGACTGGTTTGCCTTATTAATATGGATGTGGATGGAAGTTTTGCTGACAGAATACTCTGAGTGTCAGATGAGTAGCAGATCTTGAGTGTTTTTATGCTTTCATGCACTTGTCTCCAGCAAGGCCTCACATTTCAGTCTTATCAAAGTCAATGTGTCAACCCAGTTTAATCTAATGTATTTCTGAGGGAAACTTGGACTTGAGTTTATCCATCGGGAATTGATTGGATGGGTAAAACTAGATGTAATGGGTAAAAGTTACATTTTTAAAAATATTCATTTAAGATGTAAATTGATAAACATAAATTGTAAATTTACAATATTTATTGTTATATTGTTTTCTTATATACTATTTTTATATATTTATTATTTATATTTTATATCATTTTTAATAATGTAAATATAAAATCTAAATAACATAATTAATAAAATTATAATTTGATAATAATAATATATATATTGAGGCATATTGATATACAAATCACAATTTGATCACAAATTCTGACTTTAATTCTCCTAATTATGAGTTAAAATCTCACAATTCTGACTTTGATTCTCGTAATTCTGAGTTTAAATTTCACGATTTTGACTTTGATTCTTGTAATTTTGAATTTGTTTAATTAAGATGGTCATAAATTGTAATTTTACAGTAATGCTAAAATTTTATTGTTATTATTTTCTTAAATATTCAACTTTATATATGTGTGTATATATATATATATATATATATATATACTTTTTATATATTTAGTAGTTTAATAATAAGAAGAATATAAATATAAAATCTAATAAATAACATTATTAATTATAATTAATTAATAATTTATTATTTGAAAATAATAATAATAATAAATATTTTTTTATAGCCATAATGATATATAATCACAAATTGTGCAGCCTTACAAACAAGCACAGCAAACCTGGATTTTTTTTCTTTTTAGTGCATTTTAAATTATAATTGCAATTTTTTAATCAGAAAATTGCAATTACATTTTCCCCCCCACCATGCCTCCCTATAACTTTAATGATGTCATCCAAAAAGTTGATTCAGTGGCATAGCAAATTACATTTTAATATTAAATTTTTTTTTTTTTTTTTTTTGTAATAATATGTACTGAGGTATCGTGATCGGGACCAAGAACCTGGGAAAATAAATAGGTTAATTAGATTTTTTTTGCACAGGAGATGCTATGTAATTTTGCATTATTGTGTAGCATGTTGACTTTATGTGGGACCAGCTGTATATACAAAGGCGTCCTGAACCTCCAAACACTGCAATATACTTACAGCTATACAGGACAGAGTCTATAAACAACCCATAAACTCCACAATGAAGCGGCCAGAATAAATAGACCACATTTTTAGTTCACACCATTCACCTTCTTTCATCTTTTATTTTTGTAATTAGAATTTCATTTCTGGTTCAGAAAGTTTCCAATGTCTTTTTGCTATTTTTGGGCACATGCCCTTGTAGGAGCTAGGAACAAGTTGAGATGCTTTTGTAAGATAAGCTTTGACAGCGAAGGGAGGAACGGCCTTTTTTATTATTACAGCAGCTTGATTTCTTTCAAGGCTGGAAGCCAACAGCTTTTGTCTTTATTTGTGAGGCGGAGAGGTAGAACGCGTTTATATGGCACGCTACTCGACTGGTGCATAATGTACATCTTAAGCTACAAACAAATCATATGCGCTGAATTTGAGCACATTTGATTGTGATTAACTGCGTGTCAAAGGTTCAGTCTCTCAAAATCTGTCAGAAACACATTCCTATCGTATCATATTTCGCATTATGACATTATTTGTAAGCACATTTCTTGCCAGATTATGGTTACTGTAATGCATAGCAGCATTTACTTTGAATTTATGCTGATTTCTTTAAAAATGTAGTGTAACAGCCATTTATTGTCATTTTTAGATTACTTTAAATCCAACCTTATTGCCATTGAGCAAATGTCAGTGAATATTGGTTTAGAGTAGTATATGCAGATAGAAAATATAAATAATTAAAGTGTCAAAGGGTCGAAAAATATGTTACCATCATATTTAGCTCTTATATTTTGTTCATAGAAAACGGAGCATGTTTGAGGACCATAAGGTTTTTACATTATGATTTTTAAACACATTTCTTGCCAAATTGTGTTTACTGTAATACATAGCAGTATTTACTTTACATTTATGCTGATTTCAGTAAAAAATATTGTGTAAAAGCCACTTATTGTGATTTTTTTTTTTTTTTTTAGATTATATTAAAATCTGTTTTATTGGGGTTGAGCAGATATCAGTGAATATTGGTTTTGAATAGTATATGCAGAAGGAAATATAAATAATTAAAGTGTCACGCTATTATATTTTGCTTAGAGAATATGGTACATGTTTTAGGACCATTAAGGTTTTTGCATTATGACATTATTTTCAACCACATTATTTGCCAAATTATGCTTACTATAATGTATAACTGCATTTACTTTCAATTTATGATGATTTCAGTTAAAAATATTGTGTAAAAGCCATTTATTGTTATGTTATTGTTACAGTCATTTTATTGTTATTTTAGAATAGTAAATACAGATGGAAATATAAATAATTGAAGCGTCAAAGGGTCAAAACCTGTCAAAAACATGTTCCCATCATATTTCACAGTATTATATTTTGCTTGTAGAAAATGAAGCAGGTTTTTGCGTTGTTTTTAAGCGCATTTCTTGCCAAATTGTGTTTACTGTAATACATAGCAGTATTTACTTTTAATTTATGCCGATTTAACTAAACATTGTTGTGTAACAGCCATTTACTGACATTTTAAATTGCATTAAATTCAATTTATTGTCATTGAACAAATGCCAGTATAGTACAAGCGCATATTGGTTTAGAATAGAGTGAATGGAAATATAATCTGGTAAGTGTTGCAGAATAACAAATAGTGCAATCAGTAGATTTATCTACAGCCTGTGCAAAAGTTTTTAGCAGGAGTATAAATGGGAATGCAAAAATTCAGTTTCATTACAGTAATGAGAAGAGTGGGGGAATTTATGCATGATTGTAATAAAAAATAATGTGCGCTAATCAAAATGGTGGTAAAATAACATTTTCTTTATGCAAAATATAATTTCTGTCTTTCTCAGCATTTTGTGAGATTGCAGTGTGCATTTTCTTGAGAACGCATGAAATAGATTCAGTATTATGTAGCTCTTTGAGAAGCAACTGAACTGAAACAATTTATTCATGTTGAATTTACAAGTCAAGAGAGACGTGCTGTTGCATTATCACCAGTGTTCAAAAATGCATCATTAATAATATGAATAATAATTAAAAAGCACCAGTTTTTCATCAGTGTAGGTGGGCTGGCCGTGTCAACGTGAGCCTGTGATCGAGGGGTGGGTTTTAGCACATTAACTGTCATTGGACATTACACACAGAGCCTGCAAACAAAGGCATTGTGAAGGGCCTTAAAAAGCCCTATACAATGTTTACAATAAAGTCTGAAGAGTTGCCTGGCAGCGGAATGTACACAATTAACCAGCGCCGCAGCGGCCTCATTATGTGTGTGCCGAGCTGAAAGAATTCCAATTGTTCTCATACGATAGTCATTCTGGGAACTTTTTGACATGAGGAAAATGAGGGACCGGCTCACAATAATACCCACCATGGTGGTGAAGCGCTCTGCCAAGGGCCTGTCTCACAAACGCAGGCGGAGAGCTGGAAAAGCCCTTCAGCTTAACTGACAAGGTCAATGAGACCCACACAGGCTCGTCTGGTATTAATAGACCTGCTTTGTTAGTTTATGTAAACAGGCAATTCAGTAAATGTGTAAGTAAATATGTGAACACCCAATGGGGTAAAAATAGATTCGCTGTGGACAGAGGCTATTTGAAGACTGTCGGATGACGCTATATAGTGAAACCTGTCAGCTGGTAAAGATTCTGCTGTAGTGGGAGATATTTTTGTGTAGGTATCGTTGGACAGGATTATTTTATACCATTTACACGTGGGAATGACAACGAAATGTGACGTAATGCATAAATACAGCCTTGCAGCTTTCTTTGTTATTATAAAATTCAGTGTGATCACATGTGACTCATTCAGTTAGAATTTACAGTCTAATCTGTTTTATAATACTAGCTTTTTAATTTTTGTATGCATTTTTTGAACTTTTGCTCAGTATTTTTCATATTTTTACTATTTCAGTAAAAAAACAGCTTCTATATATTTTATATATTTTACATGTAAATGTTCCACAAATATCAAATCATTCATACATATACATATATATATATATATATATATTGGTACAGTAAGTTCCAATTAAAAAGACAAAATAATTAAATAAAAGGTATTTAATTCACTGTTTTATCAAGAAATAAAGCTTTTTATTTATTTATTTGTGATGGATTCATAATCAGGTTTTATGAAAGCATCACAACTGACATGTCACAATTTACACACACTCATTTTCTGCAAATAACCAGTTTACATATGAATATTTGACAGGGCTTTATAAAGCTGTGATTGTCAGATTCTGATTAAAAAAAAAACTTATAATCATCTTCTCATCATTTTTCAGTCTCCAGCTGTATTCTTGAGAATGTCTCGTGTGTTGTGATCGTTTTAAAATTACATGTGTGGGTTGCGGGAGCGAAATGTTGTTTTGTGTCATGCAAATACACAAATCATATTACAGTCATGAATTTTAGAGGATCTCATTTTACTGAATCTCTTTCAGAGCTCCTTTCCAAGTCCAATTTAGACAAAATCATACACTAAAGATTGCAACTTAACACGAACAACATCCATGTCTTAACTGAACGCATGCTGTGCATTTGGACGAAATCACTCCTGTTATAATCAGAGAAGCTTGTCTACATTGGTAAAGTTCATCTCAGCACGCTTGTGATATATGCAAATAAATTGCACATATAATTTTCTGATCTTTTTTTGATACTACTTATTAAAAATGGCCATTCAAAGTTGTTTTTATTAACAGTGAATTTATGCTGAGAATAAAGTAAAATTTATTAATTTTAATATTGCATGGATCATATTTTTGACCATTTTGAAGTACATGCATATACACACGCATTATACTCTACATACTATAATGCAGCAATGCCCTCAACTTCAACTTTAATTTCTAATGTTATGTGAATGAGCTGTTGTAAATACAGCCACGATTTTAACATAAATTTTCATGACTCAGTATTTGCTTGGACTGCAAAAAATGTATATTTTTCCAGGGAAAGCAAGAACTAATAAAAATGTGCACCTTAAAAAGACATAAAACATAAAAATGAGAGAAATTAGACAAAATTGCACATTGGTCTACTAATTTTCTGATCTTTTTTTTGATTGAACTACTTATTAAAATTGGCTGTTCAAAGTTGCTTTTATTAACAGTGAATTTATGCTGAGAATAAAGTAAAATTCACTCATGCAGGGATCATATTTTTGGTCATTTTGAAGTACGTATATACACGTGCATTATACACAATGCAACGCCCTAAACTTGAACTTTAATATGTAATGTGATGTAAATGAACTGGAAGTAAATACAGCCACAATTTTAACATCAGTTTTCATGACTCAGTAGTTGCTAATATTTCACCAGGGAAAGCAAGAACTAATAAAAATATGCACCTTAAAAAGGTAGTTCATCTAAAAATAAAAATTAGAGGGTGAGTAAATGACCGCGAAATGTTGTTTTGTGTCATGCAGATGCACAAATCATATTACTGTCATGAATTTTAGAGGATCTCATTTTACTGAATCTCTCTTAGGGCCCCTTTCAAATTCCAATTTAGACAAAATCATACACTAAAGATTGCAACCTAACACAAACAACAACCATGTCTAAACTGCATGCATGCTGTGCATTTGGACGAAATCACTCCTGTTATCAGACAAGCTTGTCTACATTGGTAAAGCTCATCTCAGCATGCTTGTGATATATGCGAATAAACTGCACATCAGTCTACTAATTTTCTGATCTTTTTTGATTGGACTACATATTAAAATTGCCTATTCAAAGTTATTTTTATTAACTGTAAATTTATGCTGAGAATAAAGTAAAATGCCCTCTTGCAGGGATCATATTTTTGGTCATTTAGAAATACATATATGTACACAGTGCAGTGCTTTCAACTTTCATTTCTAGTGTGATGTGAATGAACTGGAAGTAAATACAGCCACAATTTTAACAGCAGTTTTCATGACTCAGTAGTTGATTAGACTGCAAAAAAGGTAATATTTCACCAGGGAAAGCAAGAACTATAAAAATGTGTACCTTAAAAAGACAGTTCACCCAAAAATAAAAATTAGAGGGTAAATGACTCTCATCTTCTGGTCTACTAATTTTCTGATCTTTTTTGATTGGACTATTTATTAAAATTGGCTATTCAATGTTGTTTTTATTAACAGTGAATTTACGCTGAGAATAAAGCAAAATTCACTCATTTTAACATTGCTAAAATGTAGCAGGGATCATATTTTTGACTATTTTAAAGTGTTAGTTCCCTCGTGTATCATTTGCCAATATATATGCATTGTATTGGTGACCTGCTCTCTAGATATTACAAAAAATTGCCGCTATTTAAGCATACATACTGCACAGGATACTGCATCCCATAGTGCAATGCCCTCAGCTTGTACTTTCATTTCTAATGTGATGTGAATGACTTAGAAGTATATACAGCCATGATTTTAGCATCAATTTTCATGACATTGTATTTGTTTTAAAAAAGTTGAGTATTTTCCCAGGGAAAGCAAGAGCTAATAAAAATGTGTACCTTAAAGAGGCAGATCACCAAATTGAAACTTAAAAGGTGAGTAAATGACAGCATTTTCTTTTATTGGGTGAACTATCCCTTTAAATGCAATATAATTAATTTTGGATAAAAGCGTCTTCCAAATGCATTTCTTTACAAAATAAGCTCATTAAGATTATGCATCATGTTGAGCTCATGACATACTACTAACATATAGCATTGCATAATGCACTATTTCTGAAACGTAGTAGGCAGTATACAGTGCATACTGAGTAGTAAGCTAGTGCTTCATTCCCAACAGCCCCGCACACATCCATACCCTCTCTCTCTCTTTCTTTCTCTTTCACTGACTCTTGGTGTGAAAGAGGCGTCTTCCTGTGCGACAGACGCACGCACACATGTAAACACGCTGCTTTCGTAGTGCGCGAGCGCCTGCCGTGACAAACTCGAAGCTGTCGCTGTTGACGACTACAATGTGGTCCTCGCCAAGAAGATGGGGCCCTCGATTCGAGCCAGACGGCAGAGGCAGGAAGGTACGTGGGACGGCACTGTTTCAACAACGTGCAAATTGCAACACTTTATTTATACAGAGCAAATCGACCGAGACTGAACAAGATAGGAAGTCACTGGCTGAAATGTTTCTCCATTACAGTAGAAGGCTGTCGAGAATGTCGAGAATGTGGTCTGGGCAAGTTGCACGCTCGCTTTAACGTGGCGTTTAGACTAAAGCAGAGTTGCACTGGAGTTCAAAAGCTTCTCGTTTAGCAGTCGAAGGTGTTTGCAGGGCGCCATAACTACAGAGAGAGGTGGTGTGCATAAGTGTAAGTGTGCATGGATTTATGCACATGCATGTGCGCTTACATGTTGGCAGGTTGGAGTGTGATATATAGTCGCTCTGATCGCCTGTGGGGGAGGCGAACTCTTTCCTCTTCATTTGTTTTCTCTGCACATTCAGCATGGACAGCTGTACCTTGTCAAGCAGGGCTACTTTACGACTGATTTGTGAGCTGCTTTCCTGTAGGTTTAAAGCTCCTTTAGATTTTGTTAAACATCCTTGCTCTTATAAACCAGCGGTTCTTTACAGATTTTGCTTCTGGACTCAGTTGTTTATCAAGCAGTGTCAACAGAAATGTCCCGAAATTGAAATAACAGTCAAAATGTGAATTAGGTCAAAGGATAAATATTTGTCTTTGTACTTTACAAGTATATCCTACTTTACATACGGTACACTCATGTAAAGCAAGATATACTATATAGCTAATCTCAGCTGCCTGGTTGTTTATAGCGTTGCAAAGTGTAAACTGTATTTTTGCACAGCTCTCTACATGTGACCCTGGACCACAAAACCAGTCGTAAGCAGCACGGGTATATTTGTAGCAATAGCCCACAATACACTGTATGGGTCAAAATGATCTATTTTTCTTTTATGCCAAAAATCATTAGGATATTAGGTGTTATGTTCCATGAAGATGTTTTGTAAATTTCCTACTGTACATATATCAAAACTTAATTTTTGTTTGGTATTATGCATAGCTAAGAACTTCATTTTGACAACTTTATAGGTGATTTTCTTAGTATTTCGATCTTTCAGATGATGTATAAATCATAATAAAGAAAAATTGACCCATATGATTGGTTTGACTGGTTTTGTGGTCCAGGGTCACATATAAATTTAAATATATATGTGAACCTGGACCACAAAACCAGTCTTAAGTAGCACAGGTATATTTGTAGCAATAAACAAAAATACATTGTGTGGGTCAGAATTATTGTTTATCATTAGGATATCAAGGAAAGATCATCTTCCATGAAGATATTTTGTAAATTTCCTACCATAAATATAATGAAACGTAATTTTTGATTGGTAATATGCATTGCTAAGAACTTCATTTGGACAACTTTAAAGGCAATTTTCTCAGTATTTTGATTTTTTTGCACCATCAGATTCCAGATATTCAAATAGTTGTATCTCTGCCAAATATTGTCCTATCCTAACAAACCATAAAATCAATGGAAAGCTGATTTATTCAGCTTTCAGATGATGTATATGTAATCTTAATTTTAAAAAATTGACACGTGACTAGTTGTGGTCCAGGGTCACATATTATATTCAAATTTATCCGCATACATACAGTACACTCACATAAATAACGGAATAAAAAATGTCATTGAGACATTTTCTCTCATAATTCAGACTTTTTTCTTCGCAGTTCTGAGATTTTGTCACAATTCAGACTTTGTTCTAGTAGTTCCTTGAAAGTTAGAATTATGAGATGAAAAATCAAAATGGCAGAATTCTGACCTTTTTCTCAGAATTATGAGCGTATACTATTCTGTTTTTATCTCGCAGTTCTGACCTTTTTGTCTCACAATTTCTCTCAGAATGTCTCTCAAAATACACACTCACAAAAAAGGTGGGAATTGTGAGATGTTAGCTCACAATTTAAAAAAAAAGTCATAATTAAACGAGGGGACAAAAGAGAGAGCAAAGAAGCGTGCATTATATATATATATATATACACACAATAAATAGCTTTCCCAAACTAAATAAAATTGCATATTCACATGCATAAAGTATGAATGCAAATTAATGGCACACCTTTGTTATTTACAACAACTATGAGCAGTTCAGACTTCACAGCTGACTATTACCGAAAATGTAGACTGGAAAGAGGACTGTGAGAGGGAGCCATTTGGGACGGGACCAAAAGTCTAGCACAACCATCTCAAAAGACATATAGATAGAAAGTGAAAATAAGTTCACATAAACCCCGGCACAATATGTAGCGATATTTAGAAATGCCTTGTCAAAAATATTGACTTAAAACACAAATTACTGAACACAAAATCAACTAAAACTCTTTCTATTATTAGCCTTTAACTTGAGACATTTACACTCTTTGCAGGAGCGTTTCCAGATATTTAAATATTGTGAGATGTTAGCTCACAATTGCAAAAAAAAGTCATAATTGTGAGATATAAAGTTACAGTTACCTTTTTTTATTCTTTGCAACAAACATACAAAAAAGCAGAATTGCAATATGTAAACTCAAAATGCAGAAGAGTCAGAATTATGAGATATAAACACAGAACTGCAAGAAAAAAGAAGAAGAAAGAATTCCAAATTTTTTATCAGAATTGCAAGCTTGTATCTTGCAATTCTGTGCTTACATCTTTCAATTCTGACTTTTTTTCCTCATAATTGTTTTCTCGTGTCAGAATTGCAAGAAACAATGTCCAGTATACTTATATAAGTTGCTTATATAAGTATGTCTAACTATCTCTGCATATGTACAGTATATTCACGTAAAGCGACATGTACTATATAGCAAATCTCAACTGCTTGTATTATTGCAAAATGTGAAATATATTATTAATATCTTAAGATATTGAGATATTACAAAAATTTACATCTGGATTTTCTGTAAAGCTGCTTTGAAATTGTGTATTGTGAAAAGCACTATACAAAAAAATTTAACTTGTTAATATTTTATCTAAATATTATATAACTTGTTCTGCCTCTAAAACGACCTTCCAGTTTGGATGATGTCACCAAGACTTTATTTCAGCTCTCAGTACATATATAACACCCATTTTTTGCAATGCAATCACTTCCTGGTGGATAAAATCAATTCCTGCCTTATATTTTTGATTGATGAAAATTCAAATGATGTTGTTTTGACGAATTTTGCTGAAAATCTGTGTTGTCAAGTCAGTGTTTTTTCCGCGGAATTTGGCTACTTTTGCTGTTGCAGCAGGTTTTTTTTTTCATATCCGTAGGTTGAAGAGACCTCAATAATGTGATATTTATCCCCTGCAATGCAAATTTTACCAGGAGAACCTGTCAAAAAACATGTATTTTATCCCCTGATTTTCAACAAGGGACCCCCTCAAAACTCGATTGGGCTGTTTAAGGCTAGTTTTGAGTAGCAATTGAGCAGGTTTTGTTGTGAAAACCTGGTAACCCTGATGAAAATGCCAAATTAATATAGTAAGAATGCTCCTGCGAAGAGTGTAAATGTCTCAAGTTAAAGGCTAATAATAGAAAGAGTTGTTTTAGTTGATTTTGTGTTCAGTAATTTGCGTTTTAAGTCAATATTTTTGACAAGGCATTTCTAAATATCGCTACATATTGTGCCAGGGTTTATGTGAACTTACTTTCACTTTCTATCTATATGTCTTTTGAGATGGTTGTGCTAGACTTTTGGTCCCGTCCCAAATGGCTCCCTCTCACAGTCCTCTTTCCAGTCTACATTTTCGGTAATAGTCAGCTGTGAAGTCTGAACTGGCTCATAGTTATTGTAAATGACAAAGGTGTGCCATTAATTTGCATTCATACTTTATGCATGTGAATACATGCAATTTTATTTAGTTTAGGAAAGCTACTCATTGCAAGTATATACGTAATGCACGCTTCTTTGCTCTCTCTTTTGTCCCCTCGTTTAATTTTGCACTCTGACCCTCTGCTTTTGCTGAATCAGGCCTTTCTGCTACCTCATTTGCCTGCTGACATGCTGCCATTATTCATACAAACACGTACACGGCAGAACGAAAGGTGCCAGCAGGTCACTGTTATGACCCTGAGTGTCCTCTGAGTGCCGAAAAAGCGTATTATTCCACCTCTCTGCTTATGTAACAATTTAAAACGCATCTGTATCACTTTTGAAAATGTCTGAATGCTTAATCTAAGGGTCAGTAATGCACAAGGTAGCAGAACGCAATAAATGCTCTACTAGAATACATATTTGATTCAAAAATTGCCGTAAAATCAGTAATATTGTGAAATATTATTACAATTTAAAATAAGCATTTTGTATTTTAATATTTGTTAAAATATAATTTATTTCTGTGATGGAAAGCTGAATTTTTAACATCATTACTGCGGTCATCGGTGTCACATGACCTTCAGAAATCATTCTAATATGCTGATTTGCTGCTCAAGAAACATTTCTTGTATTATCAATGTTGAAAACAGTTGTGATGCTTCATATAAAATCATTAAAAGTCATAAAAGTATTAATTAAATTTAGAAACTGTAATGCTTTTGTTTCTTCAAATGACTACAGTGACATTTTTGCCCTGATATTTGGAACGTCTTGGGTGTTTTTATGTCTCTTTCTGTGATGTTTTTACTCTAAATGCTGGTTCATTTCTGACGCCGCTTGGATAGAAGCTAATTTATGTGTAACTGAGCCAAATCTTTGATGCCCGACTGCTTTGTTTCTCATCTGATCTGTGGCTGGTGTTGACGCACTCATGTTACTCTGTTTTGATTAGCAGATGTTTTCCAGTCTGATTTTTTTTTGGTCACAAACAGGAAAAGGAAAGGATCCAAGGGCAAAGATCTTACTCCTGCTCTCTATAGGATTGTAAATGACCTATTTACATCCTAACTATCCGATGTAAACTGCTGTCTAAGCACGATCGGCAGAGCTGGGGATTATTGATACCACAAGGTGTTTTCGGTGCTCCTAAGATCAAATTTATATTCAAAACAGCAGAGTGAAATCGAAAACTGATGAGCTCAGGGGAAGTTATTTAAGAAGACAACAGGAAATGCAGTGTTTAGGTGTGAGGACGTGCCTTACATTCATCACAGCCTCAGAGAGAGGGCGAGAGCGGCGGAGAAACATAAGACGTGCTGTGTGTATTGAGAGAATTACATTTTTCGTCCTGTTTGTGTATAAATTGATGAGCTGCAGCAGATAGGGAAGGAAAAGCATCATTAAGTGTTTATCATGCATGTTCCTACTTCACTGATGCACTTGATGAAGCTGGTTGACTGAGCAGAGCTGAAGTCTAGATGAAGAAGAAGCACACATTTCTCATGTTTTGGTCACTAAATCATTCTCTGACTTACTTTTAACCGTTATCTCATAGTTTTAATATAGTTTCTGGTGTGTGTTGAGTCTGATCTCCACTTTAAATGAAGTATATCAGAGTCAGATATCAATATTCAGATATCAAAGTCTTGATGTGAGTAATACAGAAACATCAACTTCTTCATTGTATTTTTTGGAAACAGATATGATTTTTATGCTGTGAACTTTTAATGTCATCTTTGCATGTTGATGCAGATTTAGCCAAATCTGTTTAAATAGAATATTTAATCATTTAAAAATAATATTTAAAATAAAAACTCTGTATAAAAAAAAAATAATAACAACAATAATAATAATAATAATAACTATTATTATTATTATAAAAATAATAATATTCATAATCATCATAATAATGTTTTATTAAATTAAATTACTTAATATATATATATATACACACATTATATTATATTATAATATATTATATGTAGATACATATTATTTAGCTTTTAATAAAAATAACACAAATATAATATAATATAACATAATATAATAATAATAATGTTTTATTTAAATATGTAGTTCGTTTAAAAGACGATTAATCACTATTAA
The DNA here is from genome assembly GCA_012976165.1 of Labeo catla. Lineage (NCBI taxonomy): Eukaryota > Metazoa > Chordata > Actinopteri > Cypriniformes > Cyprinidae > Labeo > Labeo catla. The sequence continues at coordinate 382,210 of VONZ01000401.1, read as the reverse complement.
TTGTATACAAAATAAAAGTTTGCCTAATATATGTGTGTGTGTACTGTTGTGTAATTATTATGTATATATATATACAAACACATTCATATATTTAAGAAATATTTACAAGCATATGTATTCATTATTTTTTTATATAATTTATTATATATAAATAAAAATATTTAGTACATAACATTTCTCTTAAATATATACATTAATTTGTGTATTTACATATACATAATAATTACACACACATATTAGGCAAACTCAAACTTTCGTTTTGTATGTGATAATATTGTATTTTAACATTTTATGTAACTACATAATATAATATTATATAATATGTATGTAGATATGTTACATAAATTTATGTTAATAATAACATATAAAATTTAATATAATATAATATAATATAATATAATATAAAATAAGCTTGCTTGTATTTCCCCCACCATTTTATTACATTGCATTTAATTAATTATATAAAATAAATGTAATGTAATAAATGTAAATAAATGTAATGTAATATGCTTATTTGTATTATTTATTTTTAAATCTCATTTAATAAAATCACTTTAATTACAAATAAATGTGAAAAAGTAAAGAACTCTTAAGGTCACCTTTTTTTATTCTCATGAAAATTCTGTCACGATGCAAAAAAGCTGCTTTTACAGTACAATATGCTTCATTTCCTTTATGCAAAATATAATTTCTGGCTCCTTCCTTCCTTTTAACAAGGTTAAGCGTGACCTAAACATGTTTTCAAGAAATTTACCCTAACTACACAGCCAGCCAGATCATTCACCCGTAGAGGAGAGTCAGTTTACATACCAGCTCTTCCTGCAGTTAGATAACACCCAATAGCTATAAATTCACCTTTTTTGGAATATATCTTTATTTCATTGCCATTGATTTTTATGTCTTTTACACTCAGCTTGGCTTCTCGTTCTAAACGCAGTGTTAAATCAGTCCATATAGCACATATGAAATTGTAAAACCACAAAACCTGATGGCCTCACTCAGGAATGTGAAGTATGCGGGCCAAAGGAAACCAAAAGGAGCCAAAGGGGGGTCGATAAAATGTCATAACCTCTCGCTTAAAAACCAGAGGTTTGTGCATGCCACAAAGTGCATGTAAATGCGTGCATGCATGCTTTGCATGCAGTATGCATTAGTATTTGAGTGAAGAGCCTGTTTTGTAACGTTTTTAAGTGTTGTTTGTATGCACGTCCCCCCTCTAAACAGAGCGCAGTGGTTTCTTCCATAGTGGGAGGTGTAGTTCTGTGGAGAAGTCACCGCAGATCAATGAACTGAGCGAAACAGACGGGCTGGGCAAGCCGACTACAGCGAGCGTCCGTGGGATATATGCTGCTCACCCTTCCGCAACACCTATTATTTCTCCCCCGCAACGATTCGATCTTATAGATCTGTCAAAGTGAGACTCTATGACAGCACTGCTTGGTCTCTATGGTTTATAGAGCCACAGATACAACTTTACCCTTCTGGATACACGAGAACGTACGAGATAGAAACATTTGGTAGAATTTTATTCATCCGTCGGTGGATATTCAATTGTTAAGGATGATTTTTGCAAATTCCGGGCACACATTGAGGACGTCGCATAATCGCAAACAGGTAAAATCTTCTTTGACTCTAATTGTGGCCCTCACGGTTATTTGTTGTTTAAAGTGGGGTTTTAAAGTCACAATTCAAAATGATCTGTGCTAATGTGTTTGTGGAAGCTGTTCTTTGCACTTTCTTGTAATAATAAAAACAAATGGAACGTTCCCAGTGATGATTGACGGATGAAAGACTACTTGTGTCCGAAAGCAGCACTTCCATGAAACTAATCCATGAAGAATAGCTGTCATTGGTTCCCTTCCAATCAAGTGCTCCCCTCCGATGGGTGTGTTTTTGTTGTGCTAGCGTTTCATTTTGTTGTGTTACGACACCGGCTCTCATTCACAATTTTATCACACCTTTCCCCCCTCCCAATCAAACCCGTCCCACCAGTTTAAAAATAGGCCTCTATTTGATCAAGTTTTTACGTGTCTCATGCACGTCACTGCATTTTCTTCTGATAGGAATATACATTCACAGCCCTGCCTGTCTGCTCTTCTGATGGAGTGTTTGGTTTCAGTGGTTAATCTACTTTGCCATCCTGTAATGGTCAAAAGTCACAGCACTGAATTAATGCAGCCTCTCATATGACACAGCCTTCTCTAATCGCGCCCCATGCGTGCATTTCACATGCACTTCCTGCATTGAACATGTCCAAGTCTTATTTTAGCCTTATTTTTAGTTTTTGCTTTAATAAAAGACAAACTTTCATGACTAGAATGCACGTTTGATGGAAATGTATTCATTCTGGCCACACAGTGAGGACGTTGCGTAATTGCGACCAGGTGAAAATCATATTTGACTGTAATTGTGGCCCTCATGCTTATTTGCTCTTTAAAGTGCAGTAATGCAGTCTTTTGGGTGAAATCCATTAAAAGAACATGTCCAAGTCATATTATTTTTAGATTTTGCATTAAGAAAATTATACATTTTAGTAATGAGAAGGTGGAACTGTATTTATGCATTGATTGCAGATGATTTTTGCAAATTCTGGCCACGCAGTGAGGGAGTTGCATAATTGTAAAAAGGTAAAAATCTTGACTTTAATTGTGGTTATAAAGTCTTTTGTGCGAAACCTATAAAAAAAGAACATGTTCAAAGTCATTTTTTTAGCCGTATTTGTAGATTTTGCATAAAGAAAGTTACAGATTTTAATGAGGAGAATGTTGAAAATGAATTATTTATTTATCCTTCGGTTGTTAAGGATGATTTTTGTGAATTTTATGCACACAGTGAGAATGTTGCATGATCATAAACAGGTAAAAATCTTATTTGACTAATTTTGGCCCCCTATGTTCTTTAAAGTGAATGTCTAGCGTCTTTTGGGTGAAACTAGCATGCTCAAGTCATGTTTCTGTCATAGTTTTAGATTATGCATGATTTTTAGATTTTGCATAAAGAAAATTACATATTTTAATGATGAGAATATCCAAGATAGAAACATTTATTCATCCATTAGTTCATCTGGCCATGCAGTGAGAATGTTGCATGATCATAAACAGGTAAAAATCTTATTTGACTTAAATTGTGGCCCTCATGTTCTTTAAGATGCAGTTACGAAATCTTTTGGGTGAAACTAACATTTTCAAGTTATATTTCAGTCTTATTATTTAGATTATGCATACAGAAAAAGACTTTTTTGTGATTTTTGCGAATTGTGCCACACAGGGAGGAGGTTGCATGATTGTAAATGGGTAAAATGGGTAAAAATCATCATTTGACTTTGTGGCCTTCCTGGTTGCATTCGTTTTTAAAGTCTTTTTGGTGAAACCCAGTACAGCCATATTTTTAGATTTTGCATAAAAAAGACACATTTTCATGTCAATTAAGCACATTTCCCTCTCAAAATCTCATTATTTTAAGACTAATATTTGTGGTAACTAATTTGAATGATTTTTTTCCCACTAATGCATTAAAACATTAATGCATAATTAATATATCACAGTAACCACATGTAAGAACACTTACATGCATTACAATAATGTCAGTTTAGGCTATGTGTGTTTAATTGTCATGAAAATAAAATTAATGCCTTTAATTCAGTATTATTTTTAATAAGATTTTGGGTTCAGATATGACGTGCACATGTTTCCATGTGATTCACTCTTTTACGGTAACTCTGAGCTTGGTTTAGACAGGTTTAGGTGACCTTGTCATATCAGCATGTCATGATGGGATTAGATAGTGTTGCTGTTTCAACCCGCAGCATCTGCGAAAGCCTTGATGAGCCGCGTGTTGCGAACGGCACGCTTATAGTGCGTCGCCTAATGATGAAATTTGATTTATCTGCAGCATGCTAAGAGATTGACTTCTTGATAGAAGAGGAAGGCGAGGGGGGTGGAAGAGGAAGAGGAAGGGTTTGGTAGTCACTCAAGAGGATTATGCATATATTCATAGGCCGTTTAGCAGCAGAGCGGGATCTCTCACAGGGTAAGGGCGTTTACTGGAAGTTCAGCGTATTTCCAGCACGGATATGATGGGCTGACTAGGTCTGCGGTGCTCTGATAAGAAGCCAGTCTCTCCCCGCAGAGCTGAATAGTCAAGCAGATGTGAGATACAAACAGGCTTTGAGTTCCTAAGAAAAGCCCGTTCCACTCTGGGAATGTGTGGGTTTCAGTCGGGGCAGAGGACCTTCGAGGGGAAACACTGGCTTCTCGTCCTCAAAGATGTTCTTTGTCCACTCGCAGACCATGTTTGTGCCTCATTTCCTGTTTGCACGGCCGTTCCTCCAGTGCAAAGATCAGATGAGCTGTCTTGTTTTGTTTTTGAGGTCTGTCCTGAAGTCGGAAAACAGACGTGGTGTTTTCTTGGAAAGTGCATGTTGTTGAATATGTTTTTTTTAGTCAAAGTGAAGAGAAATGTGTCACAGCTTTCGTTCTGATAGGAGCATTTTGACAAAAAAAATCTCAAACTACTATGTGAGGTGAATTGCAGTTTGGGATGTCTAAACGTGATGCTGTTAAACTATTCATCCTGTGAGCGTTTAAAGAGATTAGCACGCTTCAAGGACTTCTCGCTTGACCGGCAACGTGACTAACTGTGCCGTTTTCCAGCGTATCCTCTCAGAACACTTGACTAATAGCATAAAGTCATTGTGCTTTACAGGATGACGAGTTTATTTTCATCTAAAATAGAAACCTAGGGCGTTTTCTCCGAGGCCAGGGAGGCAGTGCCTTCTCAGAAAAAAATAGGATGAGAATGTGATCTCCAAAATGATGAAAGGGAAATCATCATTAGACAATCAACAAGCAACCCACTGCTCTGCATTATTAATGTTTATATTAACATACTAATTATTAAAACCAAGTCATGTCAAAGTTAATCAAGTTTAAACTCAAGTTCTTTGAACATTTTTACAAAAAGTAGTACAAGAACAAAACAAAACCAGTGTTTTAATGACTCATTTTTCACTCTCCAGTAATAACACTAACAAGTAAATCATCTCCCTTGCCTTCCCTCAGCTCGTTATGTTCACATTAACTTGAGCTAATGTAATTACCGTGGTGTGAATGGAGGAATACAGTCTAAAAGTGACAGAATGTGCTTTTTGCTGCATTATTGTATTCAATTATTTCGAAAGCAATGTAAGAAATGCTTAAAAACTTTGATTTTAGCAAACAGGGAATGTTCTCAGAACATTCTGGCAAGGTTCTCTGAAAGTTATAAAGAAACATTCTTCAGTAACATGAATAGAATGTTTCTTTAAAGGTCTTTAATGATGTTCTTAAAACATTAGCGCAAATCGTTTTTACGTATCACTAATAGAATATTTTTGTATTTTTGAAATGTTGCAACTTGTTTCAGAACATTCCGAGGACATTTAAAAGTAACATCAGCAAAATGATACAATAGAATGCTTTTGTACACAGAACCTTGAACAAACATATTTAAAATGTTAAAAAAGGAAAACAGACATTTTGAATGTTCAGGGAAACAGCTGGGATGTGACTTACTTATGCATTAAAATGCATAGTATTGGTTGTTTACTAAATGTGTAAAGTTGTTATGCCTTTAAACCAGAAACCATGTAAAGCCAAGCCTAATTTCAGAAGTCACAACAAGCCACTGATAGTGGCTTTTATCACCCTGATAAATGTTTAGTATCAGCAGTGTTGGAGGAATCCATATCAAGGCAGATTTAATGCTGCTTTTGACCTTTAATAATCCACCACTGCCTTTTTAAACTCAAGCTTGTCTTATTTATCCAGTCTTGTGTTCACGTCTTTACGCAGCTGCGTTAGACAATAGCAGAAAGAGCAGCCAAAGGGTTGCCAGGCCATTTCAATAGGACATTGACTCCGTCCTGACCCATAAATGCTGTCTTTGTTGTGAAGACCTTTAATGAAATGATATTTTGTTCAGCACTACTAGATTTCATGGAGATCAGGTCTGTGGTTTTCAGCACCTTCCAATCTTGGGCATATTTATTGCTGTCACCGCTTTTGTGTGGGAATTAAAGTGATAGTTCAGGCTAAAATTAAAAGTAGTCATCATTTATTGACCCTCATGTCCATCTAAACCTGTAGGACTGTCTTCCATAATGATGAAAATCAATGGTAATGTATGTTGTCACATTTAAAAAAAAGTCTAAAAACTACAAACAATAGCTTGGATGTTCATCTTCACGCAAAGCTAACACATGAGTTCAGAAAGCATAAAATGTTGCACATGAATCATATAAACTACTTTTATCATGTAAGAAAAAAAATAATACAGAGTCCAAGGAAGCTGGAGGTGAGTTAATTATAATAATATTGTCATTTTGAGGTAAATTGTTCTTTTAAATGTGAGTCACATGTATTAGATGTAAACAGCAGTGCTCAGTGACTGCATAAAGTAAAATAATATTCATCTAAATAAACCCATGGCACTATTCCCAATATTTAATTTGACTTACACGCTTCATATGCAGTACAAACAATGTTAATAAGCTATTATATGAGTGTTGAACTCGATTTAGAGTCCTTTGCTCTCAAATGAAAATCTTGCATTTGCATATAAATTGCATAATGCAGAACATTTTTTAAAACTGGTTTCTCAAATGACTTTCTTCTGCTGAGCCAAGCCATGTTACATGTTAATGTTTTTGACTGAATTGCTTATGCACTATATTTTAAATCAGAATTATGCATATATAACATAGCATGCTAAGATTGCCTCTTTATTGCACTAAATTTAATAATGGATATATAAATACACTATTTCACAATTCAATGTATTATGTGCCAGTTCTTTGTAATTATTTGTGAAGTTTACTAACAATGAGTGAAAACCGTTTACAGAGGAAGTCCAAAATCAGATTTTCAATGCACAGGGTTGTGAGTAAAAACCAGCCTTCAGATTAGCTCCTCATTAAGGTGTTTTGGCCTCTTGTTGATGGAAATGTAATGACTCCATGTGATATGTCAAATAATATCATGTGCACTATCATATAAAACAAATGGAATGTGTTTTCACAATGAACTTTCTGTTAGTTTTATGGTGGATCAGAAGTTGCGTAAAAAGGCAGGACGGGAACACTGGAGGACAGTTCTCCTCTTTCTGGATCTCGTCCAGTGAACTGTGTCACTGCTGCATACCAGAGATTCCGAACGCTTCCTCCTCCTTGTTACTTCCACAAAAGAGTGAGCGGGATAATCACAGTTGAACTGCGAGGGCACTTGAGCAGGAAGACCTCCGCAGCTCAGAACATCTGTGTCCATACAAACAGGACGGAAGTGATGTCTTTACCACACAAGAACTCTTTTATAACGTGGAGAATGAAGCCAGCAAAGCATTGACCTCAACAGATCCGCAGCCCGTTCAGAAATTCCCAGCGATTTTCAGTGCCGCAGGCCTTGCATTTTGGGTTGAAGCTGTTCTAATTAGACGAAAGTTTGGTATGGATCGGCGTGACATTTACTACATTTACTAGCAGTGGAGCACTGGTGATTCTGTTTGAGAAATCAGTCCTAATATCAGTCCGTTCATAGCTGATAAAGCTTTAGTATTTTGTGACTATTGTTTCAGTTCATATTCCTTTTGCCCTGAGAAAATACTGGATTTAGTGCATGTGTGCAAAACATGCACAATAAATCACACAATATCTTTATTGCTGTGAGAAATCGATACAAAGTGCCACTTTTCATTGTACAACGATTCAACCTTCATACCTGTTTAAGCTTGAGGATTTTGTATAGTAGACTTTTGTTTTAGTTGATTTTCCTTCTCTTTTGCTCAGACTTGCATGCTTGATAAACCAGAACACTTTCAGTACTATTATGACTGAAAATATCTTTATTGCATCTGTGAGAAATTGATCAAAAAATCCAGTTCTCACTAAACAACAATTACTCAAACACTTCCTGATAGGGCTTGTGTATTTCGTGTTGACTTTTGTTTTAGTTCCTATTCCTTCCATTTTTCTTTTCTGTCTGCTGAATTTTGCATACAAAATATGTATTATAAACCACACTTTCACCACTGTTATGATCAAAAATATATTTTTTGCATCTGTGAGAAATTAGTCCAAAGTTCCAGTTTTCACTGTGCAATGATTTATCATTGAATATAAAATATTTCATGTAGTAGGCTTTTGTTTTACTTGGCTCTAACTTCTTCCTTTTCTAGAAATTGCCGGATTTTGCACGTGCACAAACATGCATGACAACCACAACACTTTCACAACTATTTTGAACAAAAATATCTTAATTGCATCCCTGAGAAAAAATGGAAATGCAAAAGTGTAACTCTTTAAAGTAAAATGTAATATTAGAGCCTAAGGAGTTGCATTGACAACCTTTGATTTTAATGTCTGCATCCATGAAATCTCAACAAATCTATTGAAATAGATTCAAAAATATCTTTCTTGCATTTCTGAGAACCAAAAATGCAAATGCAAAAGTATATGGCATCCTGTTTGTGTTCTTTGTTTCCTTAAAGTAAAATATAATATTAGAGTTTAAGGAGTTGCATTGACAATCTTTGGTTTTAATGTCTGCATCCATGAAATCTCAACAAATCTATTAAAATATAATATAAAAATAAAATAAAATATTTACAAAGCTTTAATATAATTAGGATATTTGTATCAATACATTTTTATCACTTTATCGATAAGTGGTTTAGATTTTTAGACCACTTAACCTACCCCAAACCTAAACCTACCAATTTTATAGGGAATATAAAAAGATATAAAACGTAATTGACCTAAATATGCAGGGAATTTTAGTAACAATATAGTGTTAAAAAGCTTTTTTTATAGTCACTAATCCCACTCTGACCTCTAGACCTAACTATAACTATTTCTGTACAATATAAAGAAAAACAGATAAGTGCAATCACAATATTTTTATTGCAAAAGCAGTACCAAAGATAATCCAAATGACAACGCGTTGCAGCCACAGTCCTCTCTGGTGGAATACAGAATTTAAGTTGTTAACCGCTGAAAATATTGTCCAGATTATTATTCGATCCACCCCGTTAAGACACACATTCCTCATTCAAATACACCTCACCAGAAACACAGCAGATGAGAGCCAATGAGCATTCGATTATCCTGCCGTAAAACATGTGTGTAAATCTGTAAGTAAAGGTATGTTTTGTAGAACCACGTTTTACATAAAATTCATACGCATTATCATGAGATCACATTGCAGCATTCATGAAATCTCAACAAATCCATTTAAATAGTTTAAAAATATCTTTATTGCATTTCTGAGAACCAAAAACTGTAAATGCGAAAGTATTTGATAACCAGTTTGTGTTCTTTGTTTTAAATTGTGATAAAAAAACTTTGATTGGGGCATCATAGTTTCCTTAAAGTAACACATAATATTGCAGTCTATAGAGTTGCATTGACGATCTTTGATTTTAATTTCTAGATACATGAAATCTCAACAAATCTATTCGAATAGATTCAAAAATATCTTTATTGCATCTGTGAAAACCCCCAAAAAAGTAAATGCAGAAGTATATGGCTTCCCACTTGTGCTCTTTTTCTTAACTTTTGGTGAAAAAAATACTCAAGTAATATTCTTAAATTAATTCTTATATATTAAATATATTCTTAACAGTTAAAATTACAGTCTGTGTAGTTGCATTGATGGATGTGTGACATATATCAATATATCACTATGTCAAGTTTGTCTTTTGCAACTTGTCGTTAGCACTTAAAAACTATTGTAGACTTTATTTTGAATCACAGCAGCCAAATTCACACTGATATTGCTGTATTACATTGCTTTAATCAGAAATGATCTTTTGTTATTGCATCAAAGTTATTTAAATTCATGATTGAGTTTAAATGGTTGACGGTACTGTAGAGAAAGTGGATGATCTCAGGTTTTTTCAGGTGGTCATACCTTCAGAAAAGGGTTATGATTTGTTTCTCATTGCAGTTGCTGTTTGGTTCTTGTTCAAATGATATTCATATGATGTTTCTCAACAAATCTGTTTATAATGTGCATAAAAGTTGTATTCAGCAATGATGTGTAAAGAATCTCAGATCCACTGGCTGAGTGGAAAACACTATTTTAGAAAACAGTAATGTGAAATACCGAAAACATTTTGATTTCATAACACACGGGTCAAATTCGTTTCCCGTGAGAAGTGGGACTTTCTTGTGAAATTGCAAGTCTGTAGCTCAAACTGTGTAGCGGGCGGACGTTTTGAATATTGCAAATCCAACCCATCCCAAAATGACATCAAACGCAGTTAGGCTCTTAGTGCGTGCAAAATATTATGAGTTTTTACTGTAGGAATAACAATTCCTAATAATCCTGATGACCTACATAGATGTTCTTTTATTTCTATAAAACAAGCAGGATTCACCTGCGTTGAGATAAGACGAATGGCTTAAACTCTGTTGCATCAAGCTCGTTTAAAAACAAAGCTTTAACAAAAGGGTTCAGCGCACAGAAATGTTCAGCGCTCACCCTTCGGCCTCCCATGCCGCATTCACTTCCTTTAGATTCTCGACGCGTCCTCTCCGTCAACTGTGCTCCTAGGTCAGAGCTTCCAGCCCCTGTGGACCCACTTTATGCTGACAACTGCTTTCTGAAGAAGAAGAGACTGCACTGCAGATATGGATCACAGCGCTGCCAGATACTCATCCTCGCACTGACAAACGTGAGCAGTGTAGCATTAGAGCTGAGGAGGTTCAGGAAACAGATCCTGCACACTGTAGGGGTGGAGAGAAAGATCGATTCATCGATTCATCTCTTCTTAAATAATTCTTGTTTACAATTGTTACAATGTTTGTGCATGAGATATATTAACGATTTGCATGCATGCACGATTGCCGAAACTTTGCCGAAATCCTGTTGTGAGGAGCCTATAAATTCCCAACACTACTGTAAACACACTTCCTTTACGTCCAGATTTAGCAGAGCTACCACAGTGCTTTCCTGTTTTGCTCTCATTACCATTTCTGTACAAGTTCTAAGATAAAGTTGATGTTTGGTGTTTGTTCTTGAAGATTAGACTTGAGTTGCTCTTTGATAGGGTTGTAGCACTTAAAAGCTGTTTTGGACAGCATTAAGAGTGATGCACAAAAACGAATCAATAAATAAAATGAAAAATGGAGTTTCAGCAACTAAATTTGAGTAATTATATGTTATTGCCGTTTATGCTTAAAGGAGAAGTCCACTTCCAGAACAACAATTTACAAATAATTTACTCACCCCCTTGTCATCCAAGATGTTCATGTCTTTCTGTCTTCAGTCGTTAAGAAATGATGGTTTTTGAGGAAAGCATTTCAGGATTTTTCTCCATATAATGGACTTCATTGGTGCCCTGATTTTGAACTTCCAAAATGTAGTTTAAATGCAGCTACAAAGAGCTCTGAACGATCCCAGCGAGGAAGAAGGGTCTTATCTAGCGAAACAATCTGTAATTTTTTTTTCGGAAAATAAAAATTTGTACACTTTTTAAGCACAAAAGCTTGTGTAGCACAGGCTTTGGGATTTGCGTTCACGACGCTACGCACTATTGAACCAAGTCGAAAGGTCATGTACGTAGGCAGAACTACAGACCCAGTGTTTACAAAGCGTTCGCGCAAAGACTAAGAAGAGCAAGTAAGTTTGTAAACGCTGTTTACAAACAAAAAGGTACAATGATGTCCTCCTCTCAAGTTGTCGGAGAACATAAGATAGAATTTTTCGCCATACTCAGTACACAGATGATGAACTTACACGTGATTCGTAGTGGTGATGGGAAGTTCGGATCATTTTACCGACTCGGACCTTTGAGTCTCGTTGAGCAAAATGACTGAATCTTTTTTCGAGTCATTTCGTTCATTTTAGCAAAATATAATTCAAATGTTACATGTTACTTCCCTAACACATCTACTGCTTACACAAGCAGAATGAAAGAATCGTTCAAGAACGACCCATTACTAATTCGTAGCATCGTGGACGCGCATCCCAGAGCCTGTGATACACGAGCTTTTGTGCTTAAAAAGTATACAAATTTTTATAAGACCCTTCTTCCTCGGCTGGGATCGTTTAGAGCCCTTTGAAGCTGCATTTAAACTACACTTTGGAAGTTCAAAATCAGGGCACCAATGAAGTCCATTATATGGAGAAAAATCCTAAAATGCTTTCCTCAAAAACCATACTTTCTTTATGACTGACATGAACATCTTGGATGACAAGGAGGGGAGTAAATTATTTGTAAATTGTTGAAGTGGAGTTCTCCTGTAAGTGCTAATTAAAAGTCAATAATTGCAGCCCTTCAAAATTTGCCTACACTGGAAACATTTTACATTTTCTATAAATGTGTAGGATTTAAACATGGTAAAATGTGTTCAGAGATTTGAGTATTACACTTGCATTAATATCTGAAATCATCATCAAAATAGCTCAAGGTGTAATTGAAAAGTATGAGTAATATTTAAATAACATCATACAGGTGTGGATCAATAGGTCATGAGTAAATAATGACATAATTTTCGTATTAGGCTGGAGTAATGTAATGTATAAACAAAGGTTAATTACAGGTTGTTTAACTCCCTTGTTAGTCTGTGTAATGAACGCTGTAATGTGAGGAAGGTTTGGTCGGCTTTTGACACTCTTGTTCATCTGATAGCTCATAATCTCATCTCATAATAGGGTAACCAAACGTCCCGGTTTACTTGGGACAATCCCAGTTTCACAAGGTGTGTCAGCAATTCATTAACAAATGTAAATGAGTCTCTGGGCTCAGCTGGACTCATAGGTGTGCACTGATGCTGAGGGAATCATTTGGGGATCTCAATATGAATAGCTGAGAAAGTATTTCATCATCAAATTATTACGCATTATATATGTGTGTGTTACACATTTTATTTCTAATTTGATTGTGTTCAATAAAAGTAGGCATATTTTTAATTTAAAAGCAAAACATGCATGTAGTATTCTGATTTATGTTAAGATCTGTTCAAAATTTGGGTAAATTTTTAATAAAATAAGGCATATTTGTCATTGAATTTCAAGCAAATCATGTATGTGATTATATAGGAAATATTTTAGCATTAAATAATTACACATTGTCTGATTCTGTTTAAAATTTAGGAAAACTAAATAAAGCTTTTTTTATTGAATTTCAAGCAAAACGTATTTTGTGATTTATATTGTGATCTGTTCAAAATATGAGTAAAGCTGAAATAAAATGAGCATACATTTAATTTAATGTCAAATTACTTAGGAAGTATTTTAACATCAAATAATTACACATTTCAGCTATTTTACACTTTTGTTATTTTGTGTTGACTGTTCAAAATCGAGGAAATTGTTTAATAAAATTAGGTATATTTTTAGATATGATCTGTTCAAAATATGAGTAAAGTTGTAATAAAATGACGCACATTTGCCACTGAATTTCAAGCAAAACATGTATTTGATTATATATGTTTAATGTGATGTAAAATTACTTAGAAAGTATTCTAAGTAAGTCATTTTGCGTTTGACTCGATATTTAGGAAATTGTTGATTTAATATGAGGCATATTTTTGCTGAATTTCAAGTAAAAAAGTTAAAAAAGTAAAAGTAAAAAAGTTATTGTGATGTAAAATAGCATATTTCAGCTGTTCTATTCATTTTGTTATTTTGCATTTGATTTTCTGCAAAATTGTTTAATATTAGCCATGTTTTTAGATTTGATTTCAATAAAAATGTGTATTTTGTGATTAATATTGTGATCAAATTATTACACATTTATGCATTTTTCATAGTTTGCTATTTTGCATTTGATTTTCATCTTATTCTGGCAAATATTTATGAAAATAAGGCTTTTTTTCACTGAATTTCAAGCAAGGCATATATTGCAATCTGTTTAAAATTGAAGGAAATGTTTAATAAATTGAGGCATGCACTTTCTTTAAATTTTAAGCAAAACACGTTACTGTGATTTATGCACATTTAATTTACTGTAATGTGAAATTACTCATAATTGATCTTGGTCAACCCAGCCATTGTTACTGCCGAAGAGTCATCCACTTGCTGGATTAGTATTCTTGGGTTTTTTCTGTCCAGTATAATTATTTATGACTTCTTTAGCCACTGTTTACTTTTTGCTTCCCTGTTTTCTTTGACCTTGTTCCAATCTGACCACAGTTTGTTTTGTGTCCTTCCCTCCAGCCCCCTGTTGGCCCCACCTCCCACCCGATGGCTCCGCCCAGTCCTGGAACCAACAGCAGCACCAATCACAGCAGCAGCAGCAGCAGCACAGCCGGCTGGGAGCAGCTCAGTAAAACGAACCTCTACATTCGTGGTTTACCGCCAACCACCACCGACCATGACCTGGTCAAGCTCTGCCAGCCGTGAGTACCACCCTATGTTGACCTTCAGACGTAATTATTGAGATTGAATGTTGTTAATCAGTATTCTGACGGCACCCATTCGGATCCACTGGTGAACAAGTGTTTTAATGCTAAATTTCTCCAAATTCATTTTAATGAAGAAACAAATTCATCTACATTTTGAATGACCTGAGAGTGTGTACATTTTCAGGAAATGTTCATTTTTTGGTGTACTATTCCTTTAAGAAACCCAGCTTTGAGAGGTGTTTTATTTGCTGTAGTAGAAGATAAGATGAAGAGTGTGGCCTCCAGCGCCCCGGTTTGTCCGGATGTGTCTCATTAAGCCCGGTTTCACTGCGAGACGGCGGCTCCTCGAAATGGAGATCGATTGCTGTGGCCGCTGGATCAACAATCCAATCGTTGCTTACAGGGTCATAGTTGTAGTCGATTCTCAGTTCTTTCTGAAACAATGTGCAGTTATTGCTTGATGAATGCTTCAACATGTGGTTGAATGGCTCAGAGGTCAGTCTATCGATCAGAGACTCACCGTTCAGAAATGGAGGCACATTATTGAGTGTAATTGCTTTGCTTGAGATCTGAGGACTGTTTTGCGCTCAGTGCAAGTTCAGCATCTGTGGCATGATGGCGAGTATCACAAAAAATAATTTCTTAAAAAAACAAAAAGGCAAAATTTGTGGTTACAGTGAAGTAGTATAGACAATATAAGTCTATGGAGCACCTTTTGGTTTGTGAAAGCAGAAATATGGAAGCTTGTGTGTATTTTGTGTTAATGTTTATAGTATCTTTTTATATACTATAGTTTACTTTTTGAGATAATACAAGCAATCACGCAATTGAATATTCAAGTATATCCAACTTTAAAAGCAGTTATGTGAATTATTCAGTGATAATGTATTCAAGCTGTAAACTTGTAAATAATCTTTATGAAGTGGGAGAGTTTTCTAGGGTGATGTTCTGATAATTATTGGTGTAATTTTTTTTAAGTTTGTGCAGTCTTTTTCTGGTATCTTTGCATTGAAGTAAGCCACATTAGCTATGCACTTTTGAAGTTCATATTATAAGATTGGATAAAACTTTACACATTTTCACTGATTCTCTCATACTAGTCTCATGTTAGATATATTGGAATTGCATGATATATTGAAATCATTTTGGTTATCAGCTAATATGAAAGATTATTTTTAAATAATAAATCATTATCGGTCAATATTTTACATATATTTTCCAAATATTGTCCAGTTATGCATGCTAATTTCTCCTACTTTTATATTTAGATTACTTTCTAATGCTCTCTTAGATAAAAATAGTTTAATTTTAAAACGTAGTTACATTAATAATTTAATTAAACTGTTAAACGTAATCGATAGCAAATCTAAAAAATTTAATTCATCCATAACTTTCATAATTCATACTTTTTAATGTTTTATTTTTAATTTATTTACATGTATAAATGTATTTATTAATATAATTTTAATATGAGACATTAATTGATTATTGGATTATTGGTTATCAGATTATTTTTATTAGGTAATGAATGAAAGATTGTTTTTCATGTGTATTGTTATCAGTCTATTTTTTACGTATATTGCCCAATATTTAATTGTGCATGCTAATTTCTCCTACTTTTATTTTAGCAAATCTAAAAAATAATAATATTCATCCATAAATTCACTTGCAGAATCCAAGTAATTTAGTAATGTTTTAGCTAGTAATTTTAAATGTTTTAGTTTTAATTTATTTACATTTATAAATGTTTTTATTAATAGACTTTTATTATGGGCTATTAATTTATTATAGGCCATCAGATAAATGATTATTGGTTATCAGCTTATTGGTTATCAGGTAATATAAAAGATTGTTTTTAAAATGTATCATTATCAGCATATTGCCCAATATTTAATTGTGCATGCTAATTTCTCCTACTTTTATATTTAGATTACTATAGGCAGCATCTAATGCTCATTTAAAGTAAATCTTTAAATATATTTTTACATTTTTTATTTTAAAAAGTTAGTTACAATAAAAATTTAAAGTAAATAATAAAATAAAAATATTGATTTTTTTTTTTTTTTTTTCCCCTCCGTACTTTAGGCTGTAATATTGTAATGCATTTTACAGCATGTAAAGCATTTAAAACAAGTGTTTTTGAAAGTATTATTTTTAATTTATTTGCATTTCTAAATGTATTTATTAATAGAATTTTATTATGGGCTGTTAACTGATTATTGGTTATCAGATTATTAATTATTAGGTAATATGAAGGGTGTTTTTAAAATGTATCATTATCAGTGTATATTTTACATATATTGCCCAATATTTAATTGTGCATATTGATTTCTCCTAGTTTTATTCCCTTCTTCATTTAAAGTAAATTTTTAAACATACGGTTTTATTTTCACAAGTTGGTTATTTGTAATTTAAAATAAATAATAAAATAAAATATAGATTTTTTTCATACTTCAGACTGTAACTTTATAATGCATTAATTCACTTGAAGCATTTGAAACAAGTGTTTTAAAATGTTTTATTTTTAATATATTTACATTTATAAATGTATTTATTAACAGAATTTTAATATGGGCCATTAGTTGATTATTAGCCATAAGTATTGACTGATCAGCCAGAATATATCAGTGCATCCTTTAGCGTTTTTGTGCGCTTTCATAAGTGCATTAATGCTGTTTTATAAACGAAAGCATTATGCAACAAATAATTATGCCACAAATGCTGTCGATAGTCCTTCACATTGACTGAACCCGAAACATCCGTCACATGCAGGATTTTCTAGGAGCATCTGGGACGGTGTTGGATAAAGAAAGCGCCATAGGCCGCTCTTTGGTCTTAGCATTGTAATCTCACTCAGCCTGGCACTGCGGCTCAATGAACTCTCATATTTCGGTCATTGTGTGTCAAGGGCTGCAGGGTGACTTTCCCCTCTAAGAGGTCTGGGATGAATGCCATCAATAAAAGATGAGGCATATGCTGTGTCGCTTTGAGTCTATTGGATGATTTGAAGTGATTTTCGAGCAGAATCAGAGGACCGGTCCTCAGAGGACTCCTGTGAGTGAAGGCGCTAAGAAGATTGACAGATAGACCATACTGCACTGCTGCAGACTGAAATGACACTCAGGAACAGAACAATCTAATGTGAGAAAGAACATGCTGTGAGTCTGTGTTAGGGTGGGTGGGATGACCAAACGCTATGAGTAATGATTATATATCATGGATCATACTAGCTAGTTGTGTTTGCTGCAATGCAAAATTATTAAATATTAAATATATATTAATAAATCATTTAATCATTTAATTCAATTGACTATCCTACAAAAAGTCATTAACGCATGGTTATATATATATATATATATATATATATATATATATATATATATACTAACTGTTTGCATTTACTTACACTCACTAGCTTCAGTACTTTTTTTAATTCTATCTATTTATCTATTCTTTTTCTGTTCTATTTATTTTCTTTTAATTTATTATATAATAAAAAAAAAACCTTGCTATGTGTACTATGTTAGGCTAACTGAGACTTGTCATAGCACTTGCATATCATTGCTTTTTTGATTTTGATTTTGATTGCTTCCATTGTCTTCATTTGTAAGTCACTTTGGATAAATGACATCTGTTAAATGACTAAATGTAAATGTAAATATCATTTACAAATGAAAATTCCTTAAATTAGTGCAAAAACAGATTTACATTATGAAACACTTGACTTCAGAACCAAATTACTCAAAACAGTAAAAGTAATATTATAAACAGGGGTGCACATAAGTTTTTTTAGCCTCGTTCTCATAAGAGTACCTGGAGATTTGGTTTGGTCTTCACATTACACATAGTGTGATTCATTAAATATAAATCAAATAAATGAATGATTAATAGTGGTAATAATATTATTCGACTTAATTTGTTTAGTTTTTTTTTATAAAATAAACAAAATAATAAAGTGTGGTAATACTACTATATTTTAAAATAAAAAGGGAGTATTAAATAAAAATATTATTATTTTATAGTAAACGTCAGTCATAATATTTACTTTTTTTTTAAATATGAATTTTCATAATTTTCAAACCTAAAATTAGCAAGCTTTTATTTTGGCAGGTTGCTGGCAAGTAAGTACATGCACTGCCAATTGCAGAGTGTCAGTGAAGCGCGTCAGTGAATGAAATGTCACTTTTTTGCATTATTCTTTGAAAACAGCAGTGAATTATGGAAGCCCGATTCTGCCACTGAATAAAAAAATAAAAAAAGGTTATTGCAACTTATCTCACAGTTCTGATATTTTTTCTCAGAATTGTGAGATATAAACTCGCAATTCTGAGAAATAAAGGTGCAATTGTGTGAGATATAAACTCACAGTGGTGAGGTATAAAGTCAGAATTCCAAGATATAAACCTGCAATTCTGAGAAATGAAGTCAGAATTGTGTGATATAAACTCGCAATTCTGTGAACATATCAGTCTTTCTTTTCTCCTCAGAACTGGACTTTATAACTCGCAATTGCAAGTTTATATCTCACAATTCTGAGAAAAAAAGTCAGAACTGTGAGATAAAAAGTCTTACCTTTTTTATTTTTTATTCAGTGGCAGAAACAGGCTTCCATAGTGAATAGCCTAGAACAGTGGTTTTCAAACCCTGGGTCGGGGTCTCGAGACTTAAAGGAGAAGTCCACTTCCAAAACAAAGATTCACATATAATGTACTCACCCCCTTGTCTTCCAAGATGTTCATGTCTTTCTTTCTTCAGTCTTAAAGAAATAGTTTTTTTTTTTAAGAAAATATTTCAGGATTTTTCTCCATATAATGGACTGATATGGTGCCGCGAGTTTGAACTTCCAAAATGCAGTTTAAATGCGGCTTCAAACGATCCCAAACGATTGTAAGCCAAGCCGAGGAAGAAGGGTCTTATCTAGTGAAACAATCAGTTTTTTTTCATAAGAGTAATACAATTTATATACTTTTTGATCTCTGCCTGGACTGTTTTTTTCCAGTTCGTGACAGTTAGGGTATGTCGAAAAACTCCCATCTCATGTTCTCCCGCAACTTCAAAATTGTCCTATATCGCTGTTTTACCTTTTTTGTTAAGGGTAACAAAAAAAATGTTCCCTTTGCAAAGACTGGGTCTTGGATGACAAGGGGATGAGTACATTGCGGGAACTGCGCAAACTTTAATAACTAACTGAAAAAACAAACAACAAATGGACAGTAAGCGGCAGCCGCCTCACGGCAGGATCCAACAAGATTAATTAAGAGATTCACTGTGTCGTGTAGAGAGAGTCACTGATCATAGCAGAATTTTTTTAAGATCGTGATAAACTGAAATGAGTGACAGCTTTTTAGTGATTAAGTGAGCGCTCTCTGCACGCTTTCTTGTCTATATATAGTCCATTTCAAATTTGAATAAAAGGTGTTTTTGATGCTGCTAAGATGACCAATGTGGCGTACATGCTGCAAGTTTCAGTGACATCTATATATAAATAGGGGATTCTCTCGAAATCGCAGTGACTGGCAATATACTGATAGGTCGCGTTAAACCGAAAATTGTCCATCATTGGCAGATTTTTTTTTTATCAATGACGGAGAAATCTGAAGGCCTTATTATATATATAGCTTAATCACAAATTCATACATACTATAATTATACCATTACTCCTGTAATAAAATTCAGTGTGAATATCCCACATTGCTGCCACAATACCATGGTGCAGTGTTACTTGTACAGTAAATTCATGGTAAATGATGGCGACGTATAGATTGAAAAGCCTTCTGACTGTCTCGTTGCACACAGCTTTAAATTAGTTTGAATCACATTTGTGTTCATCGCTGAATTGAAGTGTTTCACACTGGATCTCACAGTGCTGTTTAGTGCTCGCGTGACGGAACCGTTCACAGATCGCGTCTTTGGCGCGTTCAGGTTCATTATTTCAAATGTAGGCACGCAGCAGGTGCACTCATAACGGAAGCGACACAGTCGCAACGCACATGCGGTGCGACACGTTCGGTTTTTCCAGGTGCGTCCGCGCCACGTCGACAAAATAAATGCGTCTTCTCTAGTGAGCTCGCGCAGCAGTTCGAACTTTGGTCAGAGCGGATAAACGACACGATGGAAACTACAAATGAGTTGCACTGTTTATGCTTTTGGCACATAAAAATTATATCAGACATTTATCGAACTCTTCGTATCATTTTATCGAGGAAAATTATATCGCGATAATTATCGTTATCGAATTATCACCCAACCCTAATTTATATATATATATATATATAATGTATATGTGTGTATATATATATATATGTATATGTATAGGTGGGTCGCATCAATTTAAAAAGGAAAAAATACGGTCGCTCTCAAAAAGTTTGAAAACCACTGGCCTATACTTCTGCTTTTAGTTTGAATAGAAATCTTATACAAGATAGTTTGTCCATCTACAATGGAAATTGTGCATTAACAGCTGTCAACCATGTCGGTACATCAGTGCACGCTCTGAACTTATTTACACAGTGCATTTTTTATTTTGGTCACACATGCAGACCTGCTTACCACTTACGCGCCCCTTATGTGATTATAAAACAGAAAGTTCAGACTGTAAATTCTGGTCTACATTGGAAACAGCTGTGAAGCACATCAGTTGAATTCTTTATTAATGCGACACGTTGCAACTGTGAACAACTTAACACTCTTTTTTGTTGTGCCAAACAATCCTCAATAAACAATTCTTCCTTTTGATTTATTTAGGACATGTCCCGATCTGAATTTTTGCAGTACTTTGTATTTATCCTTTGCTGTCACATGTAAATTACATAAGGCAGTCCAGTCAACTAATCATGGTGTGGTCGCGTTTGTATCGTTTTCCCACCCAGCTCAAACTCTAAGAACAAACGTAAGATGTTAAGAGGTGGATTGTTTCCAAGGACCACAAGGTTTGTTTTGGTGCATCGCTGTAGCAGAAGCACAAAACGATCCAGTAACTGAATCACGGATGGAGACTGGATGAAAGACCACTGATGTGACTTTGAAGTCTAATTTTCCTCCTCCGAGTCCTTCATCAAACTTGCTCCCACTTTATGTGCGCACACACACACACACACACACACACACACACACACACACACACACACACAGACATCTTAGAAAAACATGGCCATTGTGTTTCCTAACTAGGATCTGATTATGAAGGAATGAAAGCAGGACAAAACTATACGCGTGTGTTTGTGTGTGAGTACATATTTGTGCAGATTTGGCAGATTTGTGCTTTCCCTGTCAATATATATGTTTACCTGTGTATTTGTATTCTAATTAATTAATTAATTAATTTTCCTAAATAAATAAGAAATAAGTAGTAATAAGTAAAGTAGTAATAAAATAATAAATATATAAATATTAAGTAGCTAACATTTGAATATAAATATTATACTAATTATAATAAACACAGTTTTTTTACCATAAAATATTGGTGTATATTAATATTGTTACATGCATATTTATGTATTGACATTTATTTATATATATATATATATATATATATATATATATATATTACTTAACGTTTGTTTAATAAATACATACATTTTAAATTAAAATTAAATAAATACATATAATACATATTTTTTTGTTTTTTATATTACCTAAAATATGTTGCTTGCCTGTGAAAATGCTGATAAATATTAATATTAATATATGATTTATATCACATCATGTATATTTATTGATTGATTTTCATGTTTTATTGCATTTAATTATATATTTTAATTAAAATGCTAAATGAATACATTTTAATTTAAATATTATACAAATTATAATTAATATTGTTTTTATGACAGCTGACAAATATATGATGCTGACAAATATTGATATTGATATATGATTTATATCACATCATGTTTATTTATTGATTTTCATTTAATATATATATAAATTTTTTTATTTATTTATTTTACGTAAAACCTATTTGCTAAATATTTTTTATTAAAATTTTATTTACTTGCTTATTTTATATATATATATATATATATATATATATATATGTGTAAAAATATGTTGCTCAGCGGTCAAAATATTGATATTTATATTAATAACGATATATGATATATTACGTCATGCATATTTTTTTTATTTATTTATTTTATTTATTTATTTTACCTTTACCTGCATTCATGTACTCATGACCTTATTTTTCAGCCTTGACATGTCTAAACTGCTTCTTCACGGCTCACTGTAAGCCTCTGGTCTTTCTTTGGAGTAATTAGTAATGACCTAAACTGTCCTGCTCTTGCCTCACAAGCATCTCCAGAAAAGAGAGTCAATACTATTGAATGTGGAGGTCAATGTCACTTTGCTTCATTGAGAAATCAGCTTTTGATATTTGCGTCACTGCAAATCACATTTTAACATCCCATACTGTATGTGTTGTGATGTTCACAGGTTTGTCCTCAAAGGAATTGAATCTTGAATTGAACTTTAATTAAAAAGCTGCTGTGGTGTAAAGCAAACGGCTCAGTTCATGTATGGCCGTGATTGCGGTTCTGGATTAGTGCTGGGCTTTTCACGGGCGGTTCACTGGTGTGATCGTCTAACCCTTAGCTGTATTTAGTTTAATCTCATTTTGATGCCTAAAGCAATTGGTCCTTTGACCTTTCAGATGTAACCTTTTCCAGGTCACTTCCCTGGGAATGATATGAGGTTAGGTAGACTCAAAGGTGTCGATGTCATAACACAAGGAGAATCAAATAATATGTTGGACCCTGAAATATCACATCAGTATATTGATTCAATCCTCCATGCCTTTGTCTTAGATGACTGCTGATATGATTCAGTGAGGGATACTTGGCAATATAATCATGATTTAATATTTTCCAGCCTTTTGATGATATTCTGCATCTCGATATTGATGCATTTTCTCTAAAGCTACATGCATAAAAAGATTATTTATTTATTTATTTATTTATTTCAGCCATGATTAGTCACTATTGCCAAATAGATTGAAAATAAAATGACGAATATCAGCAAAATTCAGCCAATATACTTGAATAATGAATAAGATATTTTTAATATGATATTTATAATAATAAAAATATTACTAAAACTTTATTTTTAATGGATAATAAAAAAATAAAAATAAAAACACATGTCCTTGTTGTTGTAAAAATAAAAGTGTTTGATTAGTAACATGTATTAAATCATTTTAACTGTAATTAAACCATTGAAAAACACAAAATTTGATGAAAAATAAAACAGAATTTGGGAAAAAATAAAATTTATGTAGGGCCCTAAAAATTTGATTTTTTTTTTAAAAACATTTAATAAATTAATGTTAACTTAAATATGTTTTATGATTTTAATTATTAGACTTGTTTTTTGATTCATAAAATTTAACTTAACCATTAAAACGGAATCAAATGAAATAAAAAAAGGGAAATAAATTGGAATTAAAAAAAAAAAGAAATTTGTGGGAAAAAATAAATCAGATTTTCTATAAACTGAGTAAAGTTATCTCTATTATGTCAAATATAAATATATATTTTATATATTTATAAAGAAATATAAAATATGTATTAATGTAATATTCATACTAATCAAATTAAAATTATTAAAACTTCATTTTCAAAGAATAATAAATAAAACCCACACATGGCCCTGTTGTGGTAAAAAATAAAGGTTTTGATTATTAAAATTTTTAAAATAATTTAAAATGTAATTATACCATTCAAATGGAATAAAAATCAATAACAAATTAAAATAAAAAACACAGAATTTGATTAAAAAATAAAACAAAATTTGATGTGTATTCAAACAAAAATTGTAAAACAAAAATTGTATTTAAAAAATGTTTAATAAATTGATGTTAACTTAATTATGTTTTATGATTTCAATTAATTAGACTTGTTTTTTTTTTATTAATACATTTTAATGTAACTATTAAAACAGAGTCCAGAAAAAAAATAAATAAATTGGGAAAATAAATAATAAAATTTGGAGGAAAAAATAAATCAAATTTCCTATAATTCAATAAAGTTATCTCTATTATGTCAAATATCAGCAAAATCTAGCCAATATACAATATAGTAAAATATAATAAATACATATATTATTCAAATACAATAGTATATTAAATATTATATAATGCATCTATCTATCTATCTATCTATCTATCTATCTGTCTGTCTATCTATCATTCTATATTTACACTTAGAGTTTTTCTTTAGGTTCTTTTGTTAGCATAGGTTTTAGTTGCAACACCTTAGAAGGTGCCAAAATCAAGAGGGGCTGATGCATCTCTTTGCACATGATGCTATATATGCTGAATATGTATGTTTTGGCAGCCTGGAAACTGGCGCCTCAAAACACACATAGTGTGAAGATGATCTGTTACTGGAATCAGTCCAGTCTGCTTTGTGTTGCTGGGGAATTTCTTGAGAATCTTGGGATATTGTCTTCATTAATATCCTCTAAAACCCAAGTGCATAGTAATGTTTGTTTCGTTATATTCAGCTTCTCTGTATGTTTTAAAAAGCATACTGGGTTGTAAAATAAGTTTTCATTTTTCATTCTATCCTGTATGTTATTGAAGATAAGCAAAAAAAGCATGAGAACTATGCTTGTGAATTGTCACTGAGAGGATTTTACTCTTTCTCCAAAAAAAGAAGAAATCCACTTATCGTAAGCGCCTGTAAGTCGCATTTTTATGCAAATCAGAGGATATGGCTTTCAAGACCCTTTCACCTTTGCATATATCCAGACTAGAGCAGATTAAAGAGCCTCTCCTTAAGGAAACGCTGTCTAGCTGGAAATGAACCAAAACCAGAAAGAAATATTTCTCAAACATTTCCAGGGGTCACTTTACACTGCATCCTAACCAGACATGGTGCAATAACGTGACCAAATAAAAGCAAAAAGTTATTTTCCTGGTTGCTTTGTTTCTATTTCTGCAACATCATTTTACCAAAACTGAATATTAAACATCAGATATGGTCTGTCTGGACAATTTAATGATTTTTTTATGCGCTTACACACTAGAGAAAGCTCTGGCAGAGCATTTAATAAATAATAATGTTTAAAATGTGTTTTGAGGGTGTGAAAAGAGCCAGGTCAGATTGAAAACAAGTGGGAATAAAATTAGATTTTTTTAAAAGCACAAATGCATTCACATCTCAGAAAATCTCATTGGTGAAAGATGCTGCAGCCAGACTTTTCACAGTTTTCTCACTTTTTGTTCATGATGTAGTGTCACTTTATTCCACATCCTTGTGATGCAACATAAAAATAATTGGATTTGTAGTGACATTAAAGTCACCTTTGGAGTTTATTTTGGTAATGATGTCATCTCCGTCCTGAAAAAACAGATGAAAGAAGAGCTAGTTGTACTTTTCAAACCTGTCAGTTGTATTTGTAAACATGGAAATTTACAAAATCTTTAAAAACATGGAAATTTCTTAAGTCAATGCCAGCGTTTCTAGTTATGCTCAAATTGAAGATGACTAGATAATCAATTAATAAATATATTTATGTATGTAATATAATATATTTCTGTATATATCTTTAAATATAAATGTGTATGTATATACTTTGCATTACTTTTGAGACTATTTGAGCTCCATACTTTTTCAAAATGTTAATGCAGTATTCACAAATAACTGGAAAAGTGATAGAAATTCCATTAGTAGTATATATATATATATATATATATATATATATGTATATGTGTGTGTGTGTGTGTGTGTGTGTGTATGTATAGTTAGTAATAATAATTAATATTATTTGTTGATGGAATTCCATGGATTCTATGACTTCTCCAGTCATTTGTGAATACTGCATAAACATTTTTAAAAAGTATGGAGCTCAAATAGTCTCAAATGTAATGCATTCACAAAATATAGATCCATGCACAACAATTTGCAAATGCAGATTCAACAATCAATTCAGATTATGAAACTAATCAAATGACAGTCTTTAGGAAAAAGAATGATAAAACACAAAATTGCAGACTCCTCAACAGTTAAACTGCCTGCTGTTCTTTAGAAAAATCCTTCAGTTCCTGCAATTTTTTTGTTTTTCAGCATTTTTGTGTATTTGAACCCTTTCCAACAACTGTATGATTTTGAGATCCATCTTTTAACACTGAGGACTCATATGCAACTATTACAGAAGGTTCAAACACTCACTGATGCTCCAGAAGGAAAAAACATGCATTACGAGCCGGGGGGTGAAAACGTTTTAACGAATTTAAAGATCAAGGTAAATTTAACTTATTTTGTCGTCCGGGAAACATGTAAATATATTCTGTAGCCTCTAAACTGCAGTACTAAATGAGAAAAGTATGATATTTAGGCAAAATAAGAAAAATGTACACATCTCCATTTTGTTCAAAAGTTTTCACCCCCCGGTTCTTAATGCATGGTTTTCCTTCTGGGGCATTGGTGAGCATTTGAACCTTCTGTAATAGTTGCATATGAGTCCCTCAATTGTCCTCAGTGTGAAAAGATGGATTTCAAAATCATAGTCAATGTTGGACAGCATTCAAATACACAAAAATGCTGGAAAACCAAAGAATTTGTGGGACCTGAAGGATTTTTCCTAAAGACTTTGAATAGTTTCATAATCTGAATTAACTGTTGAATTTTGTGCATGGATCTATATTTTGTGAATGCATTACTTTTGAGACTATTTGAGCTCCATACTTTTTTAAAATCCTTATTTACGACTTTATGTATTTACGAATGAATGAAATTCAGTTTGGTTTATAAATCTTTATTGTTTTTTTAACGTACCAATACCGTTATGGTCACCAAATATTGTGTATCTCTTTTTAATATCAACATCATTTTACATGACCAGTACGAAAGCTGTATTCACAGAGCAGAACAGGCCGCTGATGTTTGCTTAAGCTGAGTTATGAAACACAGCCCTGAGCTCTTACTATGGAGATCAATATGCTTCTGGTGGAGGGAAACTGGAGCTCTATAATGGGATCAAGACTGGGGTTGAAATGGCAGGTGAAACACCAGTCACATTGTTCCTCCTCTCAGGAACGACATTCTATCCGTCTCTCGGCCTCTCCTCCACCGTCTGGCCGCTGCAATTCAATTGTAATAGATTTTCAGCGGAAGCTAATGGAGAGACGGCCTATTAGGACGGGTTTTTCCTCCTGATGGCCTCGTTGTTTTCCGGTAAACCGGGGCGATGAAGCACATAAAAAGGCCCATAAACGCTGTTGTGCTGTCTCAATCGACAACGAGATTAATGAACGACATTTGTCAACTTTTCATAACGTTTTCGCTTGGTTACGAAACCAAGTGAGCTGTCTACGTGGGCAGCACAAACCATCAAAAGATGCCTCCTTTGGCTGATTCCTAAAGCAGGATCACTTACATTTGTTTAGAATGATTGGAAAAAGAATTTATTCAGTGTTTGTGTATGCTGTATATTTTTGTGCTTATAGAGCGCAACAGTCGGGTTCTGGAAGTAAAAATCCCATTCATTTTCTCCGCAGGAAAATTGATTTTGAACAGTAACGTATAAATCATTAAGACAGACCTACTGTGAGCTATGAGGTTGTAATCAATGGTATATGCTTTTGTTAAAGCCATCAGCTGCATTATTTAACTTGTTTTTAAAATAATTGTGTACAACAGCAGAATTTGTGATAAAACATTGCATTATCTATGATTCTGCAGAGAAATCTCCACCAATCAGAGAATCAGACAATATACATGAATGTATGCATGTGCAGTACATATGTTTATGTGTATATTTTGTAAATGAACATAAAATGTTTATTCTGTATGCATAATTAATGTCTTTACTTGAATCTTATATATATAATTTTTTAATATATATACAATTTTTATATAATTTTTTTATATATACTTTTTTTTAGGATATTTAAATGATATCAAATAATGAAAAATGTAAAAATTAAAATTTCTGTCATTTTATATATCTTTTTTTAGGATTTTGAAATATTTCAAAAATATTTCAAAATATTTTTGAAATAAATTGTCACAAGTTTTTGGACAGTAAGATTTTTAATGTTTTTTTTTTAAAACATGTCTCTTCTGCTTACCAAGCTTGCATTTATTTGATCCAAAATATAGCAAAATCAGTAGTGTGAAATATTTTTACTATTTAAAATAAGTGCTTTCAATTTGAAAATATTTTAAAACGCAATTTATTCCTGTGATCAAAGCTACATTTTCAACATCGTCTTCTCCAGTCTTCAGTGTCACATGATCCTTCAGAAATCGTTCTAATATGCTGATTTGCTGTTCAAGAAGCATTTATTGGGAAATAAATTATAGAAATGAATATTTTTATTTAGCAAGGATGCTTTAAATTGATAAAAAAGTGATGATAAAGACATTTATTATGTTTCAAAAGATTTCTATTTCATATAAAAGCTCTTCTTTCGAACTTTCTATTCATCAAAGAAACCTGAAAAAATTCTGTTTTCAAGCTGTTTTCAACATAATAATAATAAATGTTTTTGAGCAGGAAACCAGAATATTAGAATGGTTTCTGAAGGATCATGTGTCTGGAGTAATGATGCTAAAAATTCAGCTTTGAAATCATAGGAATAAATGACACTTTAAAATATATTCAAATAGAAAACGGTTATTTTAAATAGTAAAAATATTTCAAAATTTTACTGTTTTTTGCTGTACTTTGGATCAAGGCTTCAAAAATCTTAGTGTTCAAAAACTTTTGACAGGTAGTGGATATAAAATGTGAAAACATATCTATAAAACATACATTTATAAAACACTCTGACATTAAAAATAACAATGTGTAGTAAGTTAAAAGATAACCATTTGAAAATTTTGCATGTATAATGTTTTTTGCTTCAAATCAAAGTTTGTAATATGATTCTCCTTGTAGTTGGTTGGTTGGATCACGACTAGTAAAACTCTTTAACAAATTGTTTAAAAATCCCAGTGGGCAAATTACTTGTGCAACCATGACGTTGAAAAAGTCCTCAGAGTCTGAAAGCAGTCTCCAAGCTTTTGATTGAAGCACGGCTTCCTTAAGCAGCTCAAGAAGGGACGAGGAAGATGCGAGATCTTCGTAATTGATTAATATTAGGTCAATGGGTGCAAACCCTTTATCCCCCAGGAGAATCAGAGCACGAGGTCACCGCGGCCCCGGAGAAACCGGCACAGGCTTTAAGAGTCATCTGTTGTAATTGGATTTCAAATCTCATGAAGTCTTTCCTATTCGGTTATTAATTGAAAGTGCTTGATGATGCTTTCTTCTTTTCTCGCCGTCGGTGGCTGTGACTCGTGAGGTCGTATTGGTGCCCGAGGTCAAAGGTCATGTTTTCACTCACATGTGCCTTACAGCATTCCGCTGCAGTTTTTATAACCTCCTCATAAATCAATCACATTTTCCCCCCAAGGACTCCTTCGCCCGCTCTGTTCTCCTCCAGAGACGCCTCCTCCTGCAGAGCTCGTTTCTGGCTTAGAAGTGTACAGAATATACCAGAATATAACAAAGCGTTGTTAAAGATTTACTTCTTTTCCATATTTTACATAGAGAAACCCAAAAAAGGAAATTCGGTCATTTGCTGTGTCAAATATTGTTGCAGATCTTTTGTATGTTCATTTACCAACTGTGATACAGAAATGTATCATAAAAGTGACATATTAAATATATTCACAATATATTTTGCACATTTTATTTTATAGTCCTGTTTTTTTATTCTTTAGTATTCGTATACAAGTGCACATCAGTGTTATTTTTATGTAATATATTAATAAATACAATATCATAATATTCCATGTTCAATTTAATTTTAAAGTTTTGGGATTTTTTTTATTTGTATTATTTATAATATAAAATTATTTTATATTATATATAAATATTTATATATAATCTAAAATATTTATAATATAAATATAATATAAATAATATAAATATTATTTATAATTTATTTTTAAATAATGTCTAGTTTTTATAATTTTATTAAGTTTATTTTTTGGATTGTTTTAATTAATTTATTTACTACTGAATGAAATTATTTATTTTTATGTTTATTTATTTATTTATTTTTTATTTTAGTTCTCATTTAGTTTTAGTTCTTTAGCTTAAAATAGGCAAAAATGAGAAATGCTACATTTGGCAACTAGCCAAAATCTTTTTTTATATTTTATTGTATTTCCAATAATGTTTCTTTTATTTCAAGTCATGAAAATGTTTTTTTATGGCTTTTAGTTAGATAACAGCCATGGTACATATATGGTAACGTGTTCAAACTGAGATATTTATATCTGTTAATGTTTAAAAATGCTTATCCTATCTCTCTTTGTTCTTGTTGTAGATATGGAAAAATTGTATCAACCAAGGCCATCTTAGACAAAACCACAAACAAATGCAAAGGTACGTACATTTATGTTCTGCCGTCTGGTTTATGCGGCTCAAAATCTGTGCAGTTATTTGTTTTTGCACTAAGATGTGATGTCGTATTCCTCTGAGAGCTGCTTAACTCTGTAAATTCAGCATCATCATATTGTATAGATGTGCACACTGACTTTTAATTAAAACAGATGCTGAAAATGGCTTTTATGGCTGAGATAATGAAAGAACACAGCTGATTTTGCAGTAAAGTACTGGGTATAAATAATGTGCCTGTTATCTGTACATGAATTAAAAATGTATAAATAAATAAAAATATGATTGCTTGCCGCATTTCGAAAAATTACTATGGAGAAAAAAAATTAATTGGAAAAATACTCTTGAACCAAGCTGGCCAATCAGTTGCCTTTCAAAATAGTGCACATTCAGATTTTATTCATTTGATTCTCTTAAGGTCTTATTCATGAAACGTGACATTGTTTTCCAGCCATAAATAAATATATTGTTCAGCTCATGGTGTATGGTCTTGCATTAACATTGCATAAAGTGTTTTTTGACTGGGTTGCATCTTATGCTGTGATTTTATCCAACAACAGCGTGTTTTATCTGGTCCTCTGCTTGTATCAGTAATGCTTTTCATCAAAGTCACATCGTGATTTATGATCACTGAGCTGCAGCCTTGACTCTGTATGTATGGGTAGATCTAAAATATATATATTTAAAAAATATTGACCCATTTGATAATCTTCAATATATCTCAGTATTTATTTATTTTCTCTTAAATGGCCAAACAGCCATTGCAGCCAGTTAGATTCAAGATGTTTACTGCAAGAACTAAAATACATTAAGGTGTTTTCTCTAAACTTTAATAACCAAATAAAAACACATTAATAACATAATATATTGCACAATATATTACATTCTAATGTTGCCTTGTTTTATATTTATGGAAGCTTGTTTCCACCACAGGATAAAAAAATGGTAATCTTGCAATTCTAAATTTTTGAATTGCGAGATATAACTCAAAATTCTGAGAGGAAAAGTTAAAAATTGTGAAATAGAAATGTAAAATCTGAGAAGAAAAGTCATAATTGTGAGATTTAAACTCAGAATTACGAGAATCAAAGTCAGAATTTCGAGATTTAGACTCAAAATAGCCTGATAGCAGTTAAAATGTTCAACAGCCCAGATAGGAAAACTGTGTGGTGCAGCACACACGCCATCTTCTCGTCTCAAGATGAGAAGATGCCGTATTTTCCCCGAGTTTAATAAAACGCCTCACGCGTGGACACACTTGTCCACGTACATGGGGATTGCGTGAGGAAAAATGTACACAAGCATGCATCCAATTCAGGTCACAAACAAAAAGGAAATAAATAAAATAAACAGAGACAGATGTCGGTAGAGCGAGTCACCTCTTCACCTTTCCAGAACGTACAGACACAGTACAGTTGTCAGTCAGCCACGAAACTACCATAAATGCTCTAGTGGCCATTACAACATTATATGTAATGAACCGTAAGAACACTTTATAGTGCAGTTAGTAAAAGTATTACAATACCATGAAGGAAGATCAGGTTGTTGACGTTTTTCTGCCATTCGCGCTCTGTCTGCAAAGCGTTTGTGAACGCGTCGATGACGTATGCTGTCTGCGCAAACAGGGTGCACAGAGGAATGCAGATACATATGTTGACAGGCAGGTACGACAGCCTATCGTAATGTTCGGACTGAGCATTTTGATTAGACGAACATTTCTTGGTCCTACACCTTCCACAGAATATATAAATACATATAAATACATTTAAACCACTTAACTTAATGATTGCTATCGGGATGTGAAGAGACTATCAACCAGCATAACAAAAAATGTTTCTGAAGGCAATCACCTAATGCACCTTTAAACTCAGAATTATGAGAATCAAAGTCAGAATTGCGAGATTTAATCTCAGAATTAATAGAATCAAAATCAGAACTGTGAGATTTAAGATCAGAATTACTAGAATCAACATCAGAATTGTGAGATTTAAACTCAGAATTACGAGAATCAAAGTAAGAAGTGCAAGATTTAAATTCAGAATTACAAGAATCAAAGTCAGAATTTTGAGATTTAAACTTAGAATTAAGAGAATCAAAAGCAGAATTGTGAGATTTAAACTCAGAATTACAAGAATCAAAGTCAGAATTGCGAGATTTAAGTTCAGAATTACGAGAATCAACATCAGGATTGTGAGATTTGAACTCAGAATTACGAGAAAGTAAGAAGTGCAAGATTTAAACTCAGAATTACGAGAATCAAAGTAAGAATTTTGAGATTTAAACTCAGAATTAAGAGAATCAGAAGCAGAATTGCGAGATTTAAGATCAGAATTACAAGAATCAAAATCAGGATTGTGAGATTTGAACTCAGAATTAAGAGAATCAACGTCAGAATTGTGAGTTTTAAACAGAATTATGAGGGGAAAAAGTCAGAATTGTGAGATTTAATTTCAGAATTATGAGTATCAAAATGAGAATTGCAAGATTTAAACTCATAATTGCAGGAATCTAAGTCAAAATTGTGAGATTTAAATTCAGAATTATGAGAATAAATGCCAGAATTGTGAGAATGAAGATCAGAATTGCGAGATAAATTTATAATTTTTTTTTTATCATGTGGCAGAAACAGGCTTCCATATATTGCCATCAAAAGCATTGCAATATATTCTGTAAGTGTGTGCAAGTACGAGTTTCTCATCTGTAAGCAAACGTATGTAATTTGCGAGTGTTTATGCATGCACTGGTGTGTGTGTGTGTGTGTGTGTGTTTGCACGCCCTGCTTTGCGTCATTGTGCAGCTATGCTGGCGTGGGTGTATCAGGAAACAGATACCCAGTCAGTCTGTCGCTGCTTCCCAGACCCCTCGCTGTTATTCCTGTCCTGGCCTTGCTGTCTTGACTGAGGCCTCTGGGGTTTGTTCCAGTCCGCTGTAGTCCAGGAGCTGGCTCCGTTCCTGGTTTTGGCACCTCAGGGGCACGACTGCCCCGGAGCTTGTGGCTTAGTCACAGCGCTGTGGATTATTTATGTGCTGAGTAATTTCAGTCAGCCCCGAGGAGGAGGGTGTCGATGGAGGCTCCCAACCCTGCCAAATTTAAAGAAGCCGGATGGAAAATATTAACCCAGAGTATCACAGTGCTAATCATATTTTATTTTATTATATTTAATTTATTTTTTTAATTAATCATATTTAATTTAATTTTATTTTATTTTAGGCTGAAATGCTGCGTGGGTATGTTTTGTTAAGATTGTGTGCAACATTTTCACAGCATAGTTAATCTTATTTTATTTTATTTTATTTTATTTTATTTTATTTTACTTTACTTTATTTTATTTTTAGTTAATCATATTTTATTTTATTTTATTTTATTTTAGGCTGAAATG
Organism: Labeo catla; assembly: GCA_012976165.1. NCBI lineage: Eukaryota > Metazoa > Chordata > Actinopteri > Cypriniformes > Cyprinidae > Labeo > Labeo catla. Next base: position 348,058 of record VONZ01000401.1, on the reverse strand, counting down.
CTGTGTGGGTATGTTTTGTTAAGATTGTGTGCAACATTTTCCCAGCATAGTCAATCATATTTTATTTTATTTTATTTTATTTTATTTTATTTTATTTTAGGCTGAAATGCTGCATGGGTGTTTTTTTTGTCGAGATTGTGTGCAACATTTTCTCAGCATAGTTAATCATATTTTATTTTATTTTATTTTATTTTATTTTATTTTATTTTAGGCTGAAATGCTGCATGGGTGTTTTTTTGTCGAGATTGCGTGTAACATTTTTCCAGCATAATTAACAATTTTGATTATTTAGAAGAAATTCATATTAAAGTAAACATAGGGTTAATTTCTATGAATCAGTTCAAAGTGTCTGTTCTAATGACTCAATTTAAAACTAATTCAATAAATCATTCAGCAGTGCTCACAGTAGACTCTCCATTTTTCATATATTGAAATGTTTTGGTAAAAGTATGTGTAGGAAAATGTTTATTTCTGTATATTGTTATATATATTTTACTTCCCGCATTTTGAATCTACTACATTGACTACAGTGACAGTTTGGTTGAAATGATGCTTCCTCTCTTTTATGAAGAGCATATACAATATATTATCAAAAGACTGTCATTTTGAGTTTAAACCAGCCTTAATATTTTCTCTTCTGATATCTCAACAGTGTTGTTCTCACAGCGAGCGTTTCTTGTCACATATATTTGCGCTGTTAGCCAGGATGTTCTGCGTTTGTGGTTTGTCCTGTTGGCTAATTAAATATAGCAGCAGAGGAGCGTGAAGGGAGGAGCTGAACGTAAGGACTTATCTTGGATCGGCTTCCTCGTGTCCATTTAATTGTTCTCATTAGGGGAAGCAAACACTGATAGTGCAGCGCTTCTCACACTCCGGGCTCTTTGATATATGACTCACAGCACACTTACTGAGATAAGATGCTCTCTACAAGCAGAGCTTTCCTTCCTCGTGCCCTTAAAGTGTTTTTTTTTTTTTTTTACCCAATGCACACTTTATAATTGCAACACTCTCATGGGAGGTTCTGTGTCTGATGGTGATTTGCGCCAGTATCCATGTACCCATTAGATGCTGTCATTTACGATCGTTTGAGTTTTGCATCTTTAATTTCTCGTAAGTTGTGTGTTTTTCCGTAAATGACATCATTTCTTGTTACGTGAAGTTCCTTCATATTTTCAGTAACTGAGTTTCAGTTTTCATTAACCTTTTGCAGAATGTTTGCATGGATAAATGTGCACTAATCAATTTATGATGAATGCAGCATTACACAAAAGTTTTTGGTTATCAGTGCTTTTGTAGAAATACTCAGTTTGTGAGTGTATTTGTTGCGCACTATTCATTTATTCCACATTCAAAATTAAATAGTATTTGAACTATTCATGTGAGATCCCATGAGCAGGGACCATCCATCCATTTTATTTTATTTTATTTTATTTTATTATTATTTTTATTATGTTTTTTTAGGAAAAATAATAAATGAAAATAAATATATATATATATATATATATATAACTATCAATACTTATTAATTAATTAATAATTATTATTATTACATTATTTATAAAATGTTTATTTTATTTAAATAATAATAATAATAATAATAATTATTATTATTATTATTATTATTATTGCCATTTATTTATTAACTGCTTATAAAATTAATTGGTCCTAAAAATATTCTTCATTTTCATTTTCATTTTACTTTCCCTTTTATTTTATTTTATTTTATTTTATTTTATTTTATTTAGGAAAATAAATGAATGAATGAAGGGAAAGGGAAAATGTGCAAAACAGAAAATGTAATGTGAAAAATATCAATAAAACTATGAATATTTAAATATTATTAAATTATTTAGAACGTGTTTATAGATATTTCATTAATAATAATAATAATAATTATAATTGTTATTTTTATTATTATTACATTATTTCTCAAATGTTTCTTTTATTTAAATAATAATAATAATAATAATAATAATGTTGTTATTATTATTATTATTATTATTATTATTATTATTATTATTATTAAATTGTTTAGAATGTGTTTATAGGTATTTAATTCATAATAATAATTATTATTATTATTATTATTATTTTTATTATTACTACATTATTTATGAAATGTTTCTTTTATTTTAATAATAATAAAAAAATATTATATTTATTATTGTAATTATTATTATTATTATTATTATTATTAAATTATTTAGAACGTGTTTATAGGTATTTAATTAATAATAATAATTATATTTTTTATTATTACTACATTATTTATCAAATGTTTCTTTTATTTAAATAATAATAATTATTATTATATTTATTATTGAAATTATTATTATTACTATTATTACCATTTAGTTAGTAATTGTTTATAAAATAATTAATTGGTCCTACAAATATTATTATTTAATAATAATAATAATCATCATCATCATTTATTATTATTATTATTATTATTATTATTGTTATTATTTATAATTGTTTCTAACATAATTTATTGGTATTTTATTTCACTTTATTTTATTTTTGCTGAAATGCTGCATAAGTATTTTTTGTCATGAGCTTCACCCTGTTACTGTCGTACACCTTCATTTTGTTCAGGTCAAAACTGTGTGTTGTCCTTCGCCAGTTATGTCTGCTTTCTCTTTGGAGGTGTATCTAAGCTGATGTTATGCTTGTCATTCTCTCAGGCTATGGCTTTGTGGACTTTGACAGCCCGGCTGCTGCTCAGAAAGCCGTCAGCGCTCTGAAGACCAGCGGAGTTCAGGCTCAGATGGCAAAGGTAAGAACACACCTGCACACACCTGTTCCTCCTTTCACCTGCAGCCAGATCCGTCTGACACGCTTCACTGAATCACGTGACGTCGGCAGACTGTGATGTCAGAGGCAGATGCTTGAGAGTGTGAGTGTGAAAGCAAGACACACCCGTACAGGTGCAGCATCCAGACGAGCCGGCTCAATGGCTGAAAGACAAACATGAGCCAGTCAGGATTACATTTCACCACTAAATTCAATAGAAAACAAATCATATTAGAAATTATAGTTTCCAAAAAGTAAATAAAGACTGCCTTCTAGATGTTTTGCATTTTGACATTGACATTTTCATGACTGTTAAACATATTTTATACCAAATTCTCATTATTGTAAACCATTATATATATGTTGATGAAACACTTTATTCTCGAAACATTTTAACTTTATTCTCGAAATATTTTGACTTTGTTCTTGAAATATTTCGAATGTATTCTTGAAACACTGACTTTTGACTTATTTTTCTTTCACTTTTCTTCTTCTATGTCTTATTTCTTAAAAATAATAATATTCTTAAATATTATTAATTAAGTAATATTTATAATAAAAATATTTATTGGTCCAAAAAATGCTCTTTGTTTTTTATTTTATTTTATTTTGACTTGACTTTATTCTGGTAATTTTGATTTTATTCTCAAAACATTTTGATTTTATTCTCAAAACATTTTGATTTTATTCTCGTAATTTCAGCTTTATTCTAAAAATATTTTGACTTTATTTTCGCAATATTTACACTTTATTCACGTAATATTTCAACTTCTTGTAATTTCGACTTTATTCTCGTAATTTTTACTTTATTCTTGGAATATTTCTTGTAATATTTCGATTTATTATCAAAATATTTCAACTTAATTATAAAAACATTTTGGCTTTATTCTCATAATTTCGACTTTATTCTCGTAATCTTATTTTTTGTTTCTCACACTCACATATATATATATTATAATTATATAAAAATTTGTTGTTGTTATTATTATCATCATCATCATCATTTGTAAAATCTTTATTGGTATTTAAGTAATAATAATAATAAAAATAATATATTATAATTATATAATATAATAATTATTGTTATATTATCATATATATATATATATGATCATGCTAATAATAGGAATAAAAAAAGATTTTTTAAAAATGGGAACATCTGGATTTATTTTGGTTGAATTTAGGATAAAATGCACTCAAATGTAATAAAAATAATATCATAATGCACAATTATGATTTTCTTCTGGCATTACAAATTATATTAAAAAGTGTCTGTTCTAAAAAAAAAAAAAACTAAATAAAAAAAATAACTGTCAGTAATGCACATTTTCAACCAAATTTATCATTATTCTAATGCAAATAAAAAAAAACAATGATGCATTATATATTATTTGTTGTTTAGCCATTCATTTATGCTGGTTTACATAACAAAAAAAAAAAAAAAAACACAGAAACATTTTATTACCTGGAATTGTTTTTAAAAAATTACATTATTATTATTTAGCTCATTATTATTATCACTATTATTATTATTATTAAAAACTTATCAATAATAGGAAAAATAGAAAAAAAAAATCTTTAAAAATTTGCATTTGTTTGGTAGAATTTGAAATAAAATGCGCTTAGTTTTAATAAAATAATAATATAATAATGCACAACGTATGTATAAAAGGCAGAGTGTTGCAATTTTGTTGCGCTTGTGTGGTTTGCATTCCTGTGCTGAAGAAAAGGAAGTAAATAATTGGAGGTCGTTATGGTGACGGCTTGTCTGAAGCCTTGACGATCAGGCCCTATAAAGCCTCGGTCAGGGTGTGTCTCATTGCACTCGCTAGTTCACGTGAACCAGGGACTCTCTAATCTAGTGAGCTACCTGCATACACAGCATTTTAAGACTCTTCACGCCTTCTTGCCCTAGTTTTACTTCCAATTAAATTTAAGATGCTTTGTTAGACGTGCTTGGAGTTTAAACCTGGAGTTTTTTGCAAAGACAACTTATATTGACTTTAGAGTTCGAGATTTAAGGTTATTGCTATAGTGTTATAGTTAAAACCAAAACCATAAAAATACAATTTTGTTACCTGAAGGAAAAAAAATATATATATATATATATATATATATATATATATACACACATATATATATATATATATATATATATATATATATATATATATACATACGTATATATATCGTATGTATATATATATATATATATATATATATATAATTTCAAGTGCCAAGGCAAGATTTCTTTTTTTTTAGTTTAACTTGAAGTGCTAAAATAACTGAAACTAAATAAACTAAAATTAATAAATAAAAATTCATAAAAATAAACCAAAAAATAATACAAAATGACCAAAAAAACACACAACAAAATTACTAAAGCTAACTAAAAATAAAGAAAAATATACAAATAAAATTAAAATATAAAATAAAATACATAAAACATATTAACAAAAATTATAATAGTATATAAATGTTACTAAAATAACATCAGAGCATCAGATTTTGCATGCATAATTATTTAAATAGAAAGTGCATAAATAAAACTCAATTACAGAATTTGTTTGAGCAACGCAACTGGATGGAACATGGTTATCTGAAACTGTATACTGTGTTTTTTATGGCTTAAAAAAATTGTTCATCTAGAAAATGTAAGTTTTGTCTTTCTTTCTCAATGCACATTGCATTAGAAATTGAGTTGCTCGGGCGAGATTCGTGCATTTGTCATGCTCTTGTTCTGCCGCAGACTTCTTGGCTTGTTGTCCTTGGATGTATCTTCCTTTCACCTTGTTTATGATATAAACAGATGGTTAGACATTAATATCTCAGACAGGAAGCCCCTGGAGTAACCTGGTGACATGGCACTGTGTCTGAACCCTGCACTCTGGCTTTATTTGCAATGGAAAAACTTACTATTTTTATTTGAGTATGTACTTTATACTTCCTACTGTGCTTTAAAAGTATAGCAATGTGACACACAGGACACATTATGCAACGATAAACCTTTCAAACAGTGTTATACTATATTGCTGTCATATGATTTCATTGTTTTTTAGATTCACTTTTGTTGAAAAATAGTAATTTTTTGGCATTTTATATTTAAATACTAAAATTTGCCTAAAACGTACTCCCCTTCAGGTCATCCAAAATGTAGATGAGTTTGTTTCTTCATCATATTTGGAGAAATGTAGCATTGCATCACTTGCTCACCAGTGGATCCTGTGCAGTGAATGGGTGCCGTCAGAATGAGTCCAAACAGCTGATAAAAACATCACAATAATCCACAAGCAATCCACACCACTCCAGTCCATCAATTAACAATTTGAGAAGTGAAAAGGTGTGTGTTTGTAAGAAACAAATTTATCATTTAAACATTTTTAAATCATTTAAAATCACTTATGGCGAAAATACAAGTTCTCTATCCTTAATATTGCTTTCTCCGGTGAAAAAGTGGTCTGGTCTGAATCAGGAGAGAAATATGCACAGATTAAGAACCGTTTACAAGACAAAACAGTTTTGAATGAATATGAAAAATGTTGGTGGATGTTGATATTAGGGCAGCAAATGATGGACTTTTTAACTGGAGGAAGCGTTATTATGGATTATGGACACATGTTTTGGCTTTTAAAGTTAAATAAGCTTTAATTATGGATTTTTTTTACTACAAACACAGCTTTTGGCCTCACAAGACATTAGTTGACATTACTAGAGTGGTATGGAGTGCTGTGGATTATTGTGATGTTTTTAATCAGCTGTTTGGACTCTCATTCTGACGGCACCCATTCAATGCAGTGGATCCATTGGTGAGCAAGGGATGTAATGCTACATTTCTCAAATTTGATGAAGAAGCAAACTCATCTACATTTTGGATGACCTGAGAGGGAGTACATTTTAAGATGTTTGGACTCTCATTCTGACGGCACCCATTCACTGCAGAGGATCATTTTTTGATGTACTGTTTCTTTAAAGATAAAGTATTGTTGTGAACTGCACATTTTGTTATAGTAGGTCAGCTAGATGTTCTATGCATATTTTGAAATTGAGGTTTATACATAAAAGCTGAATAAATAAGCTTTCCATTGACGTATGGTTGTTAGGATAGGACAATATTTGGCCGAGATACAACTATTTGAAAATGTGTAATCTGAGGGTGCAAAAAAATAAAAATATCGAGAAAATCGCCTTTAAAGTTGTACAAATGAAGATCTTAGCCTATTATCTTATGCCTATTACTAATCAAAAATTAAGTTTCAGTATATTGACGGCAGGAAATTTACAAAATATGTTCTTGGAACATGATCTTTACTTAATATCCTAATCGTTTTTGGCATAAAAGAAAAATTGATCATTTTGACCCATACAATGTATTTTTGGCTATTGCTACAAATATACCCGTGCTGCTTAAGACTGGTTTTGTGGTCCAGGGTCACATATATACTGCAGGAATAGTTCTCCAAAAGATTTGGATGCTATTCTGAACACAGTCTTCTTACACTCTCACATATGCCCATGCATTCTCCTTCACACATATGCACTTAGTTTTTTTCTCTCACTTTCTCTCGTACCATCTGTGTCTGACACACACTTACTCCACACACATATTGTATGCTTTTTCTGTCGAAGTCACATGGTTCGTGTTGAGTAAATTGTTAGCAGGTGACACGCATGCAAGCCCACACACAGATACCGATATTTGCTGCACTGCTCCTCTAGTTCATACTAGTCTAGTGCAATATTTCAGACTTGTTTTACTGAAGATTCACTGATTAATATTGTATTTTTGTGCTGGGAATTGGTATTTGCTTTCTATTGTGATCAGCTGATAGGGATGTGCATGTGTGAAATTGCTGTAAAGGGAAGAGCTCCGCTTTTCTCAGCATCTGTACACTGATATCAGCAGTAAAGCTCTTAATGCCTGACCTGAGAGATGTAATTCAGCATTGCGTGCCTGAAGCGGCTCAGTGTCAGAACGTTCCAGCGCTGAGCTGATTTCCATGTCTGCGCAGGCTCGCTCTGTCCGGTAATCTGAGGCCAGATGCACCAGCCTGGCGTAACTTAGCCTAGGTGTAGCATGTATATTGTTTTAGTTGTGACCCTGGACCACAAAACCAGTCCTAAGTAGCACGGGTATATTTGTAGCAATTGCCAACAATACTAAAAATGATCGATTTTTCTTTTATGCCAGATATCATTAGGAAATTAAGTAAAGATCATGTTCCATGACGATATTTTGTAAAGTTCCTACCGTAAATATATCAAAACTTAATTTTTGATTAGTAATATGCATTGGTAAGAACTTCATTTGCACAACTTTAAAGGCGATTTTCTCAATAGTTGTATCTCAGCTAAATATTGTCCTAATAAACCATACATCAATGGAAAGCTTATTTATTCAGCTTTCAGATGATCTATAAATCTCTTTTTCAAAAAATTTACCCTTTTGACTGGTTTTGTGGTTCAGGGTCACATTTATTCTTTTTTAGAACGCATTTGAATAATAGTCATAAAAATGTCATGAAATAACACAAATGGAATTTTGGAACTGATGTACACTTGGAACAAATAGAACATTGGTACATTTTTGTTACCTGAAAAAAAAAAAATGTATATATATAAATTAGGGCGATTAATCACATACAAAATAAAAGTTTGAGTTTGCCTAATAAATGTGTGTGTACTGTGTACTGTGTAATTATTATGTATATATAAATACAAACAAATTAATGTATGTATTTAAAAGAAATTATTTATGTACAAAATATTTTTATTTATATATAATATAAATTATCTAAAAATTATAATAAATGCCGATACTTGTGAATTTTCTTAAATATATACATGCATATATACATAATGTGTTTGTATTTATATATACATAGTAATTACACACAGTACACACACATTTATTAGGCAAACTCAAACTTTTATTTTGTATGATTAATTGTGATTAATTGTTTGACAGCCCTAAAATAAATGTATTTTATTTTATTGTAATTATAGTTACTTTTTCCAATTCATTTTATTTTAAAATTAATAAACTAAAACTAATACAAAATAAACTATATAGCCCTCTAAATAAAAAATAAATTAATTCAAAATATTAACAATAACTGTAATAGTATATCAATGATACTAAAAAAAAACACTGCAGCTAATCCAGTTTAATTTTATGTAACAAAAATGTAAGTTTTATGAAGAAATTTAAAGAAAATATATATTTGTCTATATATTTTACATATATTTTAAATTTGAATTTGTATATCGCAATAATATATATTTAATATTAATAAATACTATTATAATAAATATATATATTTTATATATTTATATGCATTTGGTTGAATTGAGAAATCTTTTCTGCTCACCAAGGCTGCATTTAATTAATGAAAAACACAGTAAAAATGTGAAATATTATTACAATTTAAAAAAAAAACTCTTTTCTGTGTAAATCTATGTGAAAATGTAATTTATTTCTGTGATCAAGTCTGAATTTTCAGCATCATTACTTCAGTCTTCAGTGTCACATGATCCTTCAGAAATCATTCTAAAATGCTGATTTGCTGTTCAGGAAGCATTTCTGATTATTATCAGTGTTCATAATGCATCCCTGCATTTAATGCATTTTTTAAAATAAATTTCTGCATTGCAACCTTTTAAATAGGACTTCGCCTAAGGCTGCTGTAACCTGAGCGCGATGAGCAGGGGTAGCACCGGTATGTGGCTCTGGTATTAGGTTTCAGTCGGGATAAGTCTGTTTAAAACCAAGCCAGCGTTTTAGTTCTCCCTCTGGAGCAAGCCACGCACATCGTGAATTTATTTGCCGTTCAAAAAACGGCCCATAAAACACCCGCTATTAGCTTCAACGTTCGTCCTTCAGTGTGTAGTTATGGACATTGTCATTCCTAATAGCTAATATTTTTTTAAAACATTGTGTTCGATGACTCTTTAGGATCTCCTGTTCTCTGGGCTCGACAGCTGAGCCCCGGCCTTCTCCCATTGTTCCCTAATGGCGCTATGCTGATTTTTTCTGTCAGCGTATTACTTTAGTAATCCAATCCCGCCTCTCCCTTGTCTTCTCTTTGTTCTGCTCATTTTTCCTCCATCTCTTAGGGGTGGAGATTGAACGCAGTAGGATGTTAATGAATATTAATGTAGCGGCCCTTTTGTCCCCGGGGAGAGTCTCTCTCTCTCGCTCTCTGCCTGTTTCGCTTTCCGTTTCTGCTGATGGAAGGGAAACTACGGCAGGAAATCAGTCGAGGTTTCACCGTTTGGATGGGGGGTGGCCGAGAGCCGCATGCAAATGAGCCACTCATCAATATTAATGCTTACCCTTTATTAGCTGGAGAGTCAGGAGAGGGAGACATGCTTTCACTTTAACCTCTTTTATGAATTTAATTCACCTGTACCATGTAAGTATTTAGATATTGGCCTCATTCACAGTTTTACTCAGACCTAGTGAGTTGTCTAACTAGACAGCATTTTAAGGCATTGACACAAAGCCTGTTCCAAAAGGTAGGCAGCATTGCAGGTATTATTTGCAGAGACTGCAATCCTATAATGCATCAGACAAAATTAGTAAAAAAGTTATTTGTTATTATATTAATGTAATATTGTGCATATGTGTAAATAATATTTGCAATCCCATAATGCACTAGATGAAATTAGTGGAAAAGTTTCCCAAAGAAAAAATAATAAAAAATAATTTGAATAAAAAGAACAGCATTTATCTGAAATAAAACGCTTTTGTAACACTATACCATTCAAAAGCTTGGCACCAGTATAATTATTTATTTATTTATTTATTTTATTTAGCAAAGACGCTTTAAATTGATCAAAAGTGATGATAAAAAAACATTTATAATTTTACAAAAGATTACTGTTTCAGATAAATGCTGTTCTTCTGAACTTTCTATTCATCAAAGAAACCTTTTCAACATAATAATAATAATAAATGTTTTTGAGCAGTAAATCAGAAGGATCACATGACTGGAGTAATGATGCTAAAAATTCAGCTTTGAAATCACAGGAATAAATTACATTTTAAAATATATTCAAATATAAAACAGTTATTTTAAATAGTAAAAATATTTCACATTTTTACTGTTTTTCCTGTCATTTAAATCAAATAAATACTGGTTTAATGAGCAGAACACTATAGTGTAATTAAATAGTATATATTCATTAATATTATAATATTATTAAATATTTACTTTAATCAACTTTATTAAATATTTTATATTAGACTATTACGTATTATTTATATATATATATATGATTAATATTTGTTCAGAAGATAATTTGTAAATTTTCTATCATAAATATATTAAAACCTTTACATTTTTTCATTGGAAAGAACTTTATTTGGACAGGTGATTTTCTCAGTGTTTTTTTTTCACCCTCAGATTCCAGATGTTCAAATAGTTGTTTTTATACCAAATATTGTCCTATCCTAACAAACCATAAATAGATGGAAAGCTTATTTATTCTTTTTTATTTATCTCATTTTTTGGTTTTCATGGTCCAGGGTCACATACATGCATGAATAAAAATGTAGTTTATTGTAACTAAAAAAAAATGCCTAAATTGCCTATTGTACTCTATTATACGTCATTAGGACAGGGAATTTTATTGGCTGCTTGGATTCTATTTATTCTATGTTGCACTTAGTAGCTCCACCAACAGCCAAATCCTATTGGTCCAAAATCTAGTTCTGCATAACTATATATTAAACATCAAATTCTGATTATATTATGTATTTTGCAGACAAGCAGCTTGTCACTTCGAGTTTGTTGGGACATGCAGCACAGTAGGTTTTGTAACAGGCCGATTATTAACTGGCAGGTGTGGATGGTCAGTGATGTCTGTTGTCAGATCCCCAGGTGTTCTTCCGTTAACTGATAAAGTGTGTATAAACTGTGACAAAACTCTGGCAGTGTGTGAATGAACTGAACGATAAGATCTGAGGTGTGTTTACAGGTGTGTGTAACCTACCTGTGCTAAAAATAACAGGAATTATTCTTCTTTACACAAATGTTCCAGGTTCAATACAAGTTAAGCTCATTGTGCTGCTATTGATCAACAGGAAAGCAAAAAGAAATGGCAAAAGTTTCACCGCTTTTGTTTCTTTTTCTCTCTCAACAGCAACAAGAGCAGGACCCCACTAACCTGTACATATCTAACCTGCCGCTGACCATGGACGAACAGGAGTTAGAGGCCATGCTAAAGCCCTTCGGACAGGTCGTTTCCACACGCATCCTACGGGACACCAACGGGGCCAGCCGAGGGGTCGGATTTGCAAGGTGAGGGTCTTATATCTGACCCCGAATCACCACAGCAACTCTTGTTGTCATGCTATAATTCTTTGTGAAATCCCCTTCAATGTACCAGCCATGGTTCAAGACTGCAGCGTCCATCAGGGAATCAGGCGTCCTGGAAAACCCCTGGCGTTCTGCCCGCCGCAACACAAACACTTCAGACCCTCCCATGATTCTTAGTGCCAGTCAGTTCCTTGAAAATATAGCTGTGTATCTGACATATCAGCTCGGCGAAGCCAGGAAAATGAACTCTCTGAACTTCTCTTTGTGAATTTATGACAAGTAAAAACTTGATCGTACTAACCTAAGTGTTATTCTCACGCACTTAAGTGAAAAACCCCCGAAAGAAAGCTGAACTGGTTTATCTAACCGGATGAATGTGTTTCGAGAAGTAGGTTTTCAAATATCAGTGACATACATATAAAATTAAAAAGAGATTTTAATGCTGAACAATAGATGTATTGACAAAATTGCACAAAAAATTCAATTTCTACCCTCGTTTGATGACTCGATTGTACTAACATAAGGGTTATTCCTGCTCATTTGAGTGAAAAAATCCTTAAATAAAACTAAATTAGTTCATTTAAATTTTTGTGGCTCCGCATATGTAAATATTCACGAAAGATTTAATTTCTACCCTCTTCTGATGACTTGATTGTACTAATTCAAGGGTTATTCCTGTTCATTTGAGTGAAAAAACCCTTTAATAAAACTAATTTGTTTAATTAGATAAATATGTTTCAAGATGTCAATTTTCAAATTACAGTGATGATAATTTAAATAATAAAAACTGTTGTTAGTGCTAAACACATAATACATTGGCAAAACTTTGATTTTCATAGCTCTGCATATCTAAACATTCACAAAAAATTTAATTTCTACCCTCTTGATGACTTGATTGTACTAATTCAAGGGTTATTCCTGCTCGTTTGAGTGAAAAACCCCTTAAATAAAACTAAATTAATTCATTTAATTACATAAATATGTTTCAAGATGTCAATTTTCAAATTACAGTGATATAAATATAAATAATAAAAACTGTTTTTAATTATAAGAATGCATTGGCAAAACTTTGATTTTCATAGCTCACATATCTAAACATTCACAAAAAATTTTATTTTCATAGATCCACATATCTAAACATTCACGAAAATTTTAACTTCTACCCTCTTTTGTTGTCTTAGTTGTACAGTCCTGAGGGTTATTTCTACCTACTTCGGTCAAAAACCCCTTAAATAAAACTAAATTAGTTTATTTAATCAGATAAATATGTTTTAAGTAAATTATCCAATTGCAATGATAGAAATATAAATAATGCCAACTGTTTTTAATGATAAACACAGAAAGCATCGGCAGAACTTTGATTTTTATAGCTCACATATCTAAACATTCACAAAAAAAATGTATTTTCAAATAACTGCATATCTTGACATTCACGAAAATATCTAAACTGTAACAAAAATTTTCATTTCTACCCTCTTTTGATGACTCGATTGTGCAAACGTACGGGTTATTCCTGCTCGTTTTGAGTGAAAAACCCCTTAAATAAACTAGTTTATTTAATCACATAAATATATTTCAGGAAGTAAATTTTCAAATTACAATGATAAAAATATAAACAATAAGAACAGTTTTTAATGATAAACACAGAATGGATTGGCAAGACTTTGATTTTCGTAGCTCTGCATATCTAAACATTCACAAAAATTTTAATTTATACCCTCTTTTGATGACTTGATTGTACTAACCTAAGGGTTATTTTTGCTCATTTAAGTCAAAAGCCCCTTTAATAAAACTAAACTAGTTCATTTAATCACATAAATATGTTTCAAGAAGTACATTTTCAAAGTACAATGATAAAAATATAAACAATAAAAACTGTTTTTAATGATAAACACCGAATGCGTTGGCAGAACTTTGATTTTCATAGCTCTGCATGTATAAACAATCACGAAAAATTCAATTTCTAGCCTCTTTTGATGACTTGATTGTACTAACCCAAGTGAAAAACTCCTTAATTTAACTCCTATTCTGATAAATATGTTTCGAGAAGTAACGACAATCTAAACATAAATAATACAAATTGTTTTTAATAATAAACACAAAGTATATTGGCAAAGCTTCTATCATAATGATTTTCCTGGCTCTGCGTTTCTAAACATTTATGAAAATTTCGGCTTAGTACCCCCTTTTGATGATATTCAATACAAATCTCTATTTATTCTGAAGTTGATTACAATGCATTAGTTAGCAGTTAAAATAATCCAAGCATGTTTTCCACTCTAAATGAACTGAAGCAAGATTTATATACACGGATACAACAAAACCTGAAAATAAACAGCAATAAAACATGCATGCGAAACTTTCTCAATGCATAAAAATGTCATGCAGAGACATTTTTAAGTGATGGCATGCATTAACCATTGAATCAGAATTTTGAACTGATTCACTAAAATGAACAGTTTGAAATGATTCACTGAAATGAATCGAACTTACCAACTGAAGTTTAAATGAAAGATGCTATTAAAATATCTTTGTCAGGAAAAGGAAAATAAGAAACTGGATGACCAGCCTTAAAATTAGTGCGTTGTGTTTTATTTTACGCAATGCAAAATCCCCTAGCTATTCTTCATATGACTTTAACATGTTTCTCAACATTGACAGCTGGTGCAGGTGATGGGAATGATGTTTAATACTCAAACCGAGAGTGTAAACCTTTAACCGGTAATATGTTTCTGTAGGATGGAGTCGACAGAGAAATGTGAAGCTGTCATCTCTCACTTCAATGGGAAATTTCTCAAAACACCAGCTGGAGTTATGGGTAAGTGTGTGTCTGTATGCTTCACATCTACTTTAATGGATCAGTTCATGAAAAAAATGAAAATATGACAGCGTTCATTCGCCCTCATGTTGTCTTCAAACCCGTATGACTTCACAAAAGAAGTGGGTAAAATTTCTGAAGGATTGCCACTTTTTCCATATAATAGGAGTAAATAATTGAATTGTCATTTTTGGGTGAACTGCTCCTTTAATGTGTGTTTTGTTTGACACAACGTTGCTGAGTTCGAGCACATTCATTCATTCTCTGGCAATGATTCTCCTCGGATGGGGTCTAAATGGAAACAGGCTTTCGGGCATGTGGCGCAACCGTTCAGCCATACCAAACGGCTTTTCGCACGAATGTAGATTTAGACTCGCTGCACGAAATGCTGAAATTACAGAGCTAGGAGGAGCTACGTGGGCATGATGCAGCTTATTGATTAGCGGAGGCTCGTTTGGGGCTCGAGTGAAAGCAATGTGTGCTAATTTTCTCTTACTGGCCTGCCGTGGCCTCTCTAAGCATTTTAATTGGATTATTAGACTGAAATAGTCTCCACTGACCATGTCAGAAAGGAAGGAAGGGGATTATATGAAGACAGCTTCCAAATTAGATGCCTGTTCTGTGGGAAAGTCATTGCGGATGGAGCCAGGAAGCCTCAGAGGGCCTTGAGATAATGCCATATAACTGGTGGAGATTTAAGCTGCGGTAGATAGAGTAAAACGATAGTGCAACATAGGTTAAAGTTAGAAATCATAAAATGCATAACTTGCAGTTTGCAGCATTAAAAGTTGATGTTTGCATCCCATTTTACCTGCATAATTAGATGCGTTTCTTCATAAAACATTGATATTCAGCGTGGAAAAATACAGGGTTTTATGCATCAGGGATTAGAGATGCTCCATTACTAAAACTGTGGCCGATGCTGTAATTATTTAAATGTTATGGCTGAAAGCCAATAATTAGTAAATATTGCGAGTCTATCTTAAAAAAGAAACATAAAACATAACTTGATCAAACACAATAAAAATGAAATTCTGAAAACCCATTTCTACCACATAAGAAAAAACTACTTTGGTAGTAGTTGAAACTATGAAGTAAAAGTCATAATTACTAGATTAAAAAATCTAAATTGCATTATGACTGCTAACTCATACATGGCTGATATTGTACGTTTGTATTGAATTGTTAAAAAAGCCATTAAATATGAACATAAAACAACATAGTAAAAATACTAATTTGCATAATCATAAATATGGCATAAAATATGACATAAAATAATCAAAATGATGAGATTCTCAGCTCATTATGAGATAAAAAGTTGTAATTCTGTCAAAACAAAATCAAAATTGTGTCATTATAATGTGTGGCTGAATGAACCAATAAATGGAAGACATCTATCTTGAATTAAAAAAAAAAACTTACAATTATTTTGATGTTTATGACATAAAATGTAACTCTTGTGAGATAAGGTTAAAATTATGACAGTCTCATTCTTAGTTTTAGGTTCTGAGATAAAAAAAAAGTCTTAATGTTGTCCAAATTATGATTTATTAATGCTTAATTATGACTTATAAATTATGGATTATGATAACTGGCAAAAGGAAGATTTTGTGAATATATCTTAATTTGTTTAAAAAAGACAAATAACTTAATAAAAACTTAACTTAATTAAACATAATAAAATAACTTAAAATTATTTTGAAGTCCACCACAAAATCAAATCATAAAATCATAATAATGTTATAATAATGAGATAAATGTCATAATTATGAGATAAAAAGTCAAAATTATGCCTTTCTTAGTCAGCTGTGAGATCAATTGTCATAATTCTGTCATAAAATCAAAATTATGACAGTCAAAAAGTCAGAAATTATGACTTATTAATTTTTAATTATGATTTATAAATTCTGGATTATGATAACTGACAAATTAAAGACATATAACCTAATATAAACTGAGCTTAATTAAACATAATAAAATAACTTACATTAAATGTCAATGTTTATGGTATAAAAGGGTGAAATTAGGAGAAATGTCATAATTATGAGATAAAAAGTCAAAATTATGACATTCCTTGTCAGTTATGAGATAAAATGTCATAATTCTGTCGTATGTCATAAATATGTGTCATAAATATGTCATAAAAGGGTGACATTATGAGATGAATGTCATAATTATGAGATAAATAGTCTAAATTATGACATTCTTAGTCAGTTATGAGATAAAATGTCATAATTCTGTCATAAAGTCAAAATTATGACAGTCAAAAAGACACATACCTTAAAATAAACTTAACTTAATTAAACAATAAAATAACAAATAAAAAATAATAAAAACTATATATTAAAAATAAAAAATAATAATTCTATCAAAAAGTCAAAATTATAACTTTATTCATTCTTAATTATGCCTCATAAATTATGGATTATGATAACTGACAAATGGAAGATATTGTAAATATATTTTAATTTGTTTAAAAAAGACACATACCTTAATATAAACTTAACTATATAAACATAATAAAATAACTTAGAATTATTACATAAATGTCAAAATTATGAGATAAAAAGTAAAAATTATGACATTCTTAGTCGGTTATAAGATAAAATGTCATAATTCTGTCAAAAAGTCAGAAATTATGACTGACAAATGTAAGATATTGTAAATATATCGGACACATAACTTAATATAAACTTAACTTAATTCAACATAATAAAATAACATTATTTTGAAGTTTCCACCACAAAAGAAAAAAGTAAACTGGTAAATCATAATTATTACATTAAATGTCTTAATTATGGCATAAAAAGATGAAATTATTAGATAAAAAGTCATAATTATGACTCATATGTAAGACAAAGAGACAAAAAAATAGACAATTTGTCATAATTACACCTTTTTATCTCATAATAATTATAACTTTCTAATCTCATAATTATGATTTTCCAAAGCATTTACCTAAAATCTTCTAAAGGGTTAAATCTTTATCTGTCGTTATCATTTTAACGAATCTCAACTTTTGAAATAGGCAGAAATTAATGAAATCAAACGATGGCCATAGTCAACTGACGTGGTGCTGATATATTTTGTATCTCTAATTGAATTTGATTGGCTTGTGAAAAGTGGGCTGGAGTCAGATGGGGAGGGGCTAAAAATGAGGCAGTTGTGATGTCATCAAAATGGAAAACCGTTTCAGGGTTTGCAAAAATGTCTTGCAACATGTCCTTCTCTGTGTTTTCCCTCCATGTTTAATGCACTAAATAACATCTCAAGCCATTTCTGCTGTCACACTGTGATGGTTTTGGTCGAAGCGGCCGTTCAGCTCTGCTATCTATGTGTGAGCAGTCAACATCACGCTGAGAGTTCATGTGTTTGTCTGCAGCCCCGTCAGAACCCTTGCTGTGCAAGTTTGCGGACGGAGGCCAGAAGAAGCGTCAGAGTCAAAATAAATATGTGCAAAATGGACGAGCCTGGGCCAGAGACGGGGAGACCAGACTTGTGAGTACTGCTCTTTTGCTTTCGCCACCATGTTGTGTGTCCGTATCGCTTTTTGCGCTCATATATCACCTGCTGCAGTTTGTTGGTGAACACATGGACAGCAGGGGTGTGAGGGTGTGGGTGTGTTTATACAAGCTACACCAGTACAGTCATATATTATGTGAACCACAGTAGTGATACTGAAATGTGTGTGTGTGTGTGTAAACTGCTTAGTCACCTGCCATTTCCCATCATGACACTCGCTCTGTTCCAAAACCTAGTGAACTGAAATGTACCCTCATAAGTGGCTGATTTGTGACGGGAGACACAAAGTGATTTCAGAGGATTTTAGTAGTGGTGTGAGACTCTCTAGAATCCCATAGCATGTGCAGAAATTGAATTAATTGTATTTATAATGAACATTTCTTTTACTTTGTCTGACATCTTGAAGTGATTTGACCTGTTTGCCTGTGATTTGATTGTTTTCTTATTTTATTCTTATTTTCTATTTCATTTTATTGATTGATTTATTTATTTTTTTTTGATCCGTGTTCTTTAGGATTTAATTATTGATATTTATTATGTTTCTTTTGCTTTGTCTGCAAAACTAAAATGATTTTGTTGCAGTACATTCTGTCTGAAATGTCTTTCATTTCTGCACACCAGTATTAATATGTATGTATATAAATATAGTAATAAAATATAGTAATTTAATACTAATTAGTTGTTTATTTTGGGACATCCAGTAATTAAATTGTATATTTCCAATTATTAGAAACTCTTGGATTTTATTTTATTTTATTTTATTTTATTTTTATTTATTGTCAAGGCAAAACTTTAAAGGTTTTTTAAAGACTAGGTTTTTCATTTAATTTTTCCAACTCTGTTTTTTTTTTAATCAGTGTTATTTGTTTTTTTTAAATTATTCATATTTATGATCAACATTTCTTTTGCTTTGTCTGCTATCTTTAAGTGATTTTGTTGCAATGCATTCTGTGTCTAAAATGTAATAATTTTTTTTAGTTTTATTTTGGGAACATCCAGTAATTAAATTAAATTAAATTAAACTAAACTCTTAGATTTATTTAATTTAATTTTATTTTATTTTATTTTATTTTATTTTATTTTATTGATAAGACCACCTTTCTAAATTTCATTTACGTTTTTTTTTTATCATTTTATTTTTCCAACCCTGTTTTCTTTTTTTTTGGTATTTTTTTTTTTTTATCAGTGTTATTCGTTTTTGAATTATTCATATTTATAATCAACATTTCTTTTGCTTTGTTTGCTACCTTTAAGTGATTTTGTTGCAATGCATTCTGTCTAAAATGTAAGTAATTTTTGTAGTTTTTCAATGCAACCTTTCTAAATTTTATTTTATTTATTTATTTTTTTTATTATTTTATTTTATTTTATTTTATTTGTCAGTGCAACCTTTCTAAATTTCATTTAAGTTTTTTAAAGATTAGGTTTTTAATTTCATTTTTCCAACTTTTTTCCCAAGTTTTTTTTTTTTTCCAAGAGTTCTTCGTGATTTAATTATTCATATTTACAATCAACATTTCTTTTGCTTTGTCTGCGGGGTCTTTAAGTGATTTTGCCACAATGAATTCTGGGATTGCAATAGATAAAAACAAAGCATTAACAGCATCCACACAAATTTTCCCTTAAAATACTGCCTGTATATTCATCTCATTAGGTTTTGGAACAGAGCGAGGCACGTTCCTGTGCTCAGTGTTCAGTGTCACATGACCTTTCATCAAAAGAAAATCTGAAGGAAAATGTATCACATCACATCACTTAATTGGGTTGATACTGTGTTGTTCCTAACGAAAATTACTTTGAACATTTTCATTTTTTTCTCCTTATCATGCACAAGCCACGCAGAGAGAATGTCGTGGACAGCATATAATTACAGCACGACCGGTTTTCTGTCACGCCAGATAATTTCATTAAACCTTATGCGGGTTTCACGGGTTTTATCCGCGCATGTCGCAGCACTCGACTGGACAGATGTGTCGGATTCTGTCCACAGCGAGAAGAAACATCTTAAAAGCTTTTCCACATGTTAAAAATGGCTGTGACAACATGAAATATTTGGCTACAAACTGAAGGGGAGAGCAGTAATGTCATTTATTTTCAGGCTGATGTTATTTGACATGTACGGTAGCCCCTAAAAGACACTTACGCCACACTAAATGACATAATTTCGTTGCATTAGGTAAAAAAATATCAAAGCAAGTCTGTATCTGTGCTGAAATCCTGCAGGAGCTTTTCTCTTCACTAACACTTTTCTTCGTCATTTTTGCTCAGTGTCTTAGTGGATGTATGAAGTCATTTCTTCTCAAGTTCACCTGATTCACAAGCTAAAAGTGGCGCAACACTTTTTGACTTCATTTTCAACACTTCAAAAGCAGCTAGGAGCTGAACGGTGTAAGAATTATGTTTTATTTCTCTCTCTTTCTCTCTCGTAGGCTGGCATGACACTCACGTACGACCCCACCACAGCTGCTATGCAAAATGGGTACGAGACAACAAGTGCTGAGAAAGAGACGGTGTTATTGTAGTATTATTTATGTACTATTATAGTGTGTATTAATATTTTGAATTAACTTTTATTTTTAATATTTTCTCTTTATATTTTTTTTTTTGTTCACGTTTTAGTAATTTATGTGCTTTTCATGATTTCTTTCATGTATTTTATTTGAGTAGTTTCAGTACTTTAGTACTACTTTAGGTTTAGGTTAACATTTTTTGTTTGATTGTTAATTCAGCTTCGTTTTATTTTTAATTTGAGTAGTTCAGTTAAATTTTTTAATGTAGTTTTAGTAATTTTAGTAATGTAATTAATTTTAGGGATTAGTAATTTTATTAATTTTGGGAACATTCAGTCATTTAACTGCATATTTCCAATTTTCATTGGTTATTTTTCAACACTGTTTCCACCCTTTGAGGGTGTTTCTTCTGTAAAGATTTATTTTATTTTTTTAATTTATTTTATTTTATTTTAAATGTTTTGCTTAATAATTTTCAATTCAATTTCAATGCTATTTTTTCTAGGTATTTTTATGTAAGGGAATTTTATTATTTTATTTTATTTTATTTTATTTTATTTATTTTTTTTTTTTTTCATTTCATTTTACTTTACCAAAGCAATATTTCTAGGTTTCTTTTAGGTTTTTTAAAAGTTATAAATGTTTTGTTTAATACTTTTTTCATATTCTATTTCAATTCTATTTCTTTCTTCAAGGGTATTTTATGTAAGGGAGTTTTTTAAAGTAATAAATGTTTTATTTAATTATTTTCAACTCTATTTTTATATAAGGAAAATTTATTTTATTTTACTTTATTTTGCCAAAGCAGTATTTCTAATTTTTTTCTAATTTGTAAAAGTTATAAATGCTTTGTTTAATTATTTTCAACTCAAAGATCTAAAAAATTTTCTTCAAGGGTAATTTTTATTTAAGATAATTTTTGTTTTATTTGTTTATTAGTTTTATTTTATTTTAGATTTTATTTTAGTTTTTCTTTTTTTTTTTTTTTTTGCCAAAGCAATATTTATAATTTTTTTTTTTTTTTTTTTTTTTGTTTGTTTGTTTGTTTTGTTTTTTAAAAGCTCAACAAGTTTTTTTGTTTGTTTAATTATTTTGTTTAATTAATACTCTATTTTTTTCTTCAATTGTTTTTTTATGTAAGGGGATTTAATTTAATTTTGTTATTTAATTTAATTTATTTTTTTATTATTTTATTGTATTGTATTTTATTTTATTTTATTTTTTCACTTTTAGTTTATTAAAGTTTAAGTTTTTTGTTTTAATCTTTCCAACTCTTTTTTTATTTTATTTTATTTTTATTTTATTGTATTTTATTTATTTTTTTTTTTTTCATTTCATATTTTATTTTATTTTAATGTATATCAGTTAGTTGCTAAGGCAAAACATTTTTTAAAGTTGACATTTTTCATTCAATTTTTTAGATAAGAAGAGCAATGTTAGTTGTAATAGTTTCAGTTTACTTACCAAAACCACACCGTGGAAAGAGCATGCATATCTTCAGATTCATATTGCAAATACTTGAAATGCCTAGTTCACACACATAATGAATAAAATAGTCAGTGTACTTTTCAGTATGAAATGTATGAATCAAATATTTGTATATTAATATAACAAGATATCTTAGAAGTCAGCATAATCATACTCAAGGTCATCCTGCTGCATTCATAATAGGGCTGCAACGATTAATCGAACGATGTCGTGAGGCGAGTTTAGTCAGTGAAGCCGGTACTTTGATTAGTAGTAAAGCTCCATCACGTGCGTTCAGCTGGAGCGGCAAGTAATACACAGAGCCGTAAAGCACTGACAAGCTACGCCAAAATCGCGCTCAAAATCGAATTCGATTTTGAGCGCGATTTTGGCGTAGCTTGTCAGTGCTTTACGGCTCTGTGTATTACTTGCTCTGTGTACTGAACGCACGTGATGGAGCTTTACTACTAATCAAAGTACCGGCTTCATTGACTAAACGCGCCTCACGACATCGTTCGATTAATCGTTGCAGCCCTAATTCATAATAATATTCATAATATTGCACAACCTCTCATACATTATTGCTTAAATATGCTGTTTTCATCTCTCTACAGATTCTATCCGACCGCCTACAGTATTACAAACAGAATGATCACACAGACCCCCATTTCTCCATACATCTCACCTGTGTCCACATACCAGGTAACATTATATCCAACTTTAATGCTTACAGACGGGTCGAGGTCTCAGAAATGGATGTACAGTATCAGAATTCTCTTAAGGGACGCTGATAATCTGTATTTTATTGCTCAGGTACAGAATCCATCCTGGGTCACCCATCAGCCCTACATCATGCAGCATCCGGTGAGTCTTGCCTCTGATTGTCCTGAGCGGTGTTTGTTTGTGTGTTTGTGTGGGAGAAATGCACTTGAACTACATCATGACTGCTCATAGACTGAGAGTGTGGGCGACGGGGACAGACAGAGTCCAAACAAACATACTGAGGCAGAAACCACAGCAGTTTATGAGCAGTCAGAATGAACAAGCTTATGCCGTATAATATTGTTATTAAGCTGATAGGTAGGCACAGCATCAAAGAATGTGCATCCAAGGTATTGCATTGCAGAATAAAGAGTCTGAAGTTTCCATTTGTAAAGAAATGTTTATTTTTATTCAGCATGCCAGTATTATTATATATATAATAACTGGCTATACCAATAAATATAATATGAAATATATATGATATATTATATGATATGATATATATGATTTTACTTTATTTTGTATTTATTTTATTTTATTTAAAAAAATATATATATTTTTATTTTATTTTAGTTTTTTTATTTTAGTTTTTATTTTGTATATTTTATTTATTTGTATTATTTTTGTTTTATTTTAGTAGTAATGTAATAACTGGCCATACTAATAACTACAATATGTTTTATTTTATTTGTCTTTATGTTATTATTAAAATTTTTATTTAACATTTTAAAATTTATTTAATTTATTTTTTATTTTGTTTTGTTTTATTTTAATTTTTATATTTTATTTTGTTTTATTATGTTTATTTTGGTTTATTTATAATATAAAATCACATTTATTTATTTTATTTATTAAAAATACCGTAGGCTTTGTAACATTACTGTGAAGAAGTGAAGAAGACTATAATACTTATTTTATTTTATTTTTTATTGCCATATATATATTATGTAGTTAACTGAAACCTAAACCAAAAAATAACCTGCTATAGTAATAACTAT
Source organism: Labeo catla (assembly GCA_012976165.1). NCBI lineage: Eukaryota > Metazoa > Chordata > Actinopteri > Cypriniformes > Cyprinidae > Labeo > Labeo catla. Next base: position 323,865 of record VONZ01000401.1, on the reverse strand, counting down.
AATAGTATTTTGTTTTTTGTTTTTATTTTGTATATTTCATTTGTTTTTTATTTATTTTTATTTTAGTAGTAATATAATAACTGGCTATACTAATAACTACAATATTTTTTTTATTTTATTTATCTTTATTTTATTGTATTTTTTTATTTTACTATTTTGCTTTGTTTTATTTTTTTATTTTGTTTTATTTTATTGTTTATTTTATCATTTTATTTTGTAACATTACTGTGAAGACGTTAGACTATAATATTTATTTTATTTATTTATTTATTTTGTTATTTTATTATTGTCATATATATATTATGTAGTTAAATGAAACTTAAACCATACAAAATGGCTATACTACAAACAATAACTATGGTATGAATTATTTTATTTTATTTATTTTTTATTTTATTTTTTATTTATTGTATTTATTTTGTTTTATTATTTTTCTTTTATTGTTTTTTATTTCTTATATTTTATTTTGGTTTATTTTAGTAGTAATGTAATAACTTGTTATACTAATAGCTACAATATTTTTGTTTATCTTATTTTTGTTATTTTGTTATTTTATATTTTATTTTGTTTTATTAGTTTTATTTTGATTTATTTATAATATAAAATCTAATGTATTTATTTTATTTAATAAAAATACCATAGGCTTTGTAACATTACTATGTTAGACTATATTTATTTTATTTCATTTTTATTTTTATTTTTTTATTATTGTCATATATATCATGTAGTTAACTGAAACTTAAACCATAAAAAAAAAATTTGTTACTTGAAATAAAATTAAATTTTAAACAGAAATCAAATTCAAAAACGTAATAATAATAAATTAATTATTTAAAAAAATACATTAATTAAAAATAATAAATAAAAACACTTCAGTCTCATTTTTTAGTTTATAAATACTAAAATAACTAAATCTAAATTAAACTAAAACAAATAAATAACAATTAATAAAAACAATAGAGACATATTTTTAAAAACTAATAAAAATAACAAAAACACACAACAAAAGTACTAAAACTTTAACTGAAATTACACTGTAATCAGAAAATATAAAAAATAAAAAATACAATTTAACAAAAACTATCATAGTATATCAATGATACTAAAATAACACTGCTACAAAGAACAGGCACCTTGGTTTTAGTCTGTTATTTCATTCAGTAATTTCATTGTTTGAGAAGCTGCTTTTAAAAGCAGCAGTGCCTATAGCAAACAGTTGACATTTTGTCCTTGAAAAGTCACAGCGGCCGTCACTGTTGTGCAGGAAACACTAGTGCGAGTGTGTGTTTGCATACGTGTACTAACACTGAATCACACCCAGATGCTGGATTACAGTGTGGCTGAAGTGTGTGTTTGTGTGGGAGATCATTGATGGTAATAAGTGAAGCTGCATGAATGACTCTGTCATACAGGGAGAGTCTAAATGAGACTGTGTGTGTGTTTGTTTTTGAGTGGGTGTGTGTAATATATATCAGGAATGGTTGGTGTGAGTCAGTCCGTATAGAGCTGAGTGTTGTTGATCAGAAATGAGGAAATGTGGCATTTAAAGGCCGGTAATGGCACTGATGGCTTAGAGATTTACAGAGTCTGACTCACAGAATAAGAAAGCAGGACTCATCACACACATCCCAGAGAGACCTGGGCCGCTCTAATCACTTGAAAGTGCCCTGACAAGTGGCCTTCATAGGGAGTTCAGCCGTGTTAAGAGAAACAGCACATCATAGGGCATGTGAACTGTTAAATAAATCACCTTTACTTTATACTAAACATCACAACTGTCATTTAATATATATTTCAAAGAAAGAAAGCACAACAGTGAATATAAGCAAAAACAGGAATTTTGAGCGTCCATTTGTTGAGTTGCTTATTTCCTTTTTTTTTCTTTGAGGGCATTTTTTACAGTTAAAGAGTTTTTATTTTATTTTGTTTTATTTTATTTTATTTTATTTTATTTTATTATTTTTCCATTAGTCGCCACAGCATAATTTCTAAATTTTGTTTACTTTTTTTATATTTTATTATTTTATTATTTCAGTTACTTCATAAGTGCATCCAGTTACTGAGTTGCTTATTTCCAGTTTTTTTTTTCTTTGAGGGCATTTTTTCAGCGAACAAATTTTTTTTTTTTTTTCACTTTTAGTTACCAATATTTCAAATTTTCTTTTTTTTATTAACTTTCTTTAAGTTTATTAAAGTTGAAGTTTTTTGTTTTAATATTTCTAACTCTTTATTTTATTTTATTTTATTTTTCCAATAGTCGCTACAGCATAATTTCTAAGTTTTGTTTACTTTTTTTAATATTTTATTATTTCAGTTACTTGATAAGTGATTTATCTAATATTTGTTTTGTTTTATTTTATTTTATTATTTTTCCAGTAGTCGTCACAGCATAATTTATGCATTTTGTTTACTTTTTTTTATATTTTATTATTTTATTATTTTATTATTTCAGTTACTTCATAAGCTAGTTATTGAGTTGCTTATTTCCAGTTTTCTTTGAGGGCATTTTTTCAGTGAACGAATTTTTATTTTATTTTATTTTTTCATTTTATTTATTTTATTTTTCCACTTTTAGTTACCAATATTTTAAATTTTCTTTTTTTATTAACTTTCTTTAAGTTTATTAAAGTTTAAGCTTTTTGTTTTAATCTTTTTAACTCTTTTTTTTTATTATTTTATTTTATTTTTCCATTAGTTGCTAATAATATTTCAGTTAGTTGATATTTTTTAAGTTTAGGTTTTTCGTCTAACATTTCAAATTTATTTTTTTTCAGCTGTATTTTAACAGTTTTAGTTTCATATAACAATTACACTAGAAGGAGCACAAGCAAATTCATACTGCAAATATTTGAAAATGCATACAGAGTAAAATAGTCAAATATTTTATTTTATTTTATTTTATATTTTTATTTATTTATTTATTTTTTGTTACTTGCCAAGGCATAATTTCTTATTTGCATTTAGGTTTTTTAAGTTTAAATTTTTCATCTAATAAAAAAAAATCTAATATTTTTAAATCATTGTTATTCAATTTTATTTTAGTTAATGACAATGAATTTTCATAGTTTTAGTTAACAATACTGGAAAATGCATTTACATAAATTATGAAAGGAAGTGTGTTCATGTGCTTTTCTTGCTTTTTCTTCCTAAATGAATTAATGTACCATAACTGTCCTGTTGTGTTGTAGGGAGCAGTGATATCGCCCTCTATAGATCACTCCATGTCTCTGCAGCCCGCGTCCATGATGGGTCCTCTCACTCAGCAGATGAGTCACCTCTCTCTGGGCAGCGCAGGAACGGTGAGCATAATCAACACTTCCCATGAGCGCTTACATATGTGTTGTTTTGTTTCTTCAAGATCTACAGAATCATTTCCAGCTGTCAAGTCTGCATCAAGTCTCTGGCTGTGTTCTGAATGCAATGGCATTTGCATACTGGAGGATACACTGCATACTGCCTACTATTTGTTTAAAAACAGTGAAACAGTAGGAACTATGCAACAATAAATATATCAAAAATAAGTATGGTAAATTGCTGTCACATGACCTCATCACACTGCATGTAAAAATATATGTTAGAGATATGTTAAAATACACATGTGATATTACTTTTATATAGAAATAGAATTATATTAAATATTGATTATATTACAAATTGAAATATTAAAATTAAATTGTAATAAAAAAAAGTTGTTTTGCAATTTAAAGTTTTCTAAATTCCTAACATCTGGCAACCCAATAAAAATCCAAATGAATAGAAATATAGAAATATTAAAATTCAGTTGTAATAAAGTTATTTTGCATTTTAGTTAAAGTTTTCTAATTTCCTAACATTTGGCAACCCAAATAATGAACAAAAAATAGATATGTTAAATAGATATTACTTCTATATTTTATATTTTGCAATTTCCTAACATTTGGCAACCCAGTAAAAATCCAAATAATGAATAGAAATACAGAAATATTAAAATTCAGTTGTAATAAAACAGTTGATTTGCATTTTAATTAAAGTTTTCTAATTTCCCAACATTTGGCAAGCCAAATAATGAATAAAAACATATATGTTAAATAGATATTACTTGTATATTTATATTTTGCAATTTCCTAACATTTGACAACCCATTAAAATACAACTAATGACTACACTTATAGAAATATTAAAATTCAATTGTAATAAAAAAAACAGTAAAAATCCAAGTATACAGAAATATTACATAGTGAAATAAAATAAAAAAAATATATATATATATATATATATATATATATATATATATATATATATTGAAGTTTTCTAATTTCCTAACATTTGGCAACCCAAATAATGAATCAAAATAGATATATTAAAATACACGTGATATTACTTTTAAATTTTATATTTTGAAATTTCCAACAACCTAATAAAATCCAAATAATAAATAGAAATATAGACATATAAAACCTTGTAATAAAAATAAAAATTTAAATTAAAAAAAAGTTATTTTGGATTTTAATTAAAGTTTTCTAATTTCCTAACATTTGGCAACCCAAATAATGACTCAAAATAGAAATATTAAAAAACAGGTGATATTACTTTTACTTGTCGTTAAATGTTAAAAGATCAATTGCATTGAGTAAAGTGAGTGTGTTGCATTATGGGGTAGTTTTTATGCAGTGTATGCATGGATAGTTTATATTTTACACTTTTAATTAAACTTTCCTAATTTCCTAAATTTGGCAACCCAATAAAACCCAAATAATGACTAGAAATATAGAAATCATTTGTGATATTACTTATTTGTCATCAAACTCAAAAAGGTCAAGTGTGTTGAGTCAAGTAAGTGCATTGCATTATGGGATAGATTTTATGCAATATGCATTGTTTTATTCTGTACATTTTGGCAAATGCATCAGATCCGGATATGCATGCATACAGATTTACAAGCTGTGCACAGTATACATACTCTATACTGCGGAAATAATGTGTTAGTATGCTACTTATAGCAAGCTGCATGGCTAGACTTGAATGCTTCGCCACCTCCTGGTGAATAATCAATTTGCAATTAAAACATAATATGGAAAAACATTTTCTTTGGAAATTGTAGTGCAAAAATATTTGTTTTTTTACAAATCACTGATTTTGCATATACTGGGCAAAGGCTGCAAAAAATGTATATAATTAAACACATGCAGGCAACACGTGACTCATGCACAACTCAGCAGAAATGCACAAAAGCAACCAAATAAAAACTGCTGACGGAATGAGAGCACGAAACACAGTGTGTGTGCAGATTTGCAGCAGCGTATGTTGGTGTGTTCATGTGAAACTCTGTCTCTGTCTGTAGTTTATGCCAGCAAGTCCAGCTCTCCAGGGGCCGTATATCCCTCCATACACCCACATGCAGACCACCGGCGTCTCAGTAGAGGTGGGTTCATGACGAGAAACACTTTCCCAGACACAGATTTAACCTCATCCTGTACTGAAGAACTTCCTGAATTCACAATCACCATAAATGGAAAAAAGTACAGGAACAGACTGGGCTTGTGCAGCTGCGCTGAAATGTTCTCGAGTGAATCGCGCAAAACCTGTTAAAAACATGTCCAGAGAGTATTTCACCCTAAAATTAAACAAAGAATATAAAAGAGGATGCACAGTGAGATTATTTTCATGACAGTTAAGCACATTCTGCCTAAATCTTCATTACTGTGATGCATAATAATAATATAACAATAATAGTAATAATAATAATATTTAAAGTCAAGTATTTATACATCATGGTAATATTTTAAGCATTGCCTAATATATATATATATATATATATACTGTATATATTTGAGTAATAACATAATAAATGGTATATTATTGTATTTTAATAACATTATTTTTACAGTATTTTTACAGAAAATACTGACATCTGGCAGCCCGAATAATGAATCAAAATCGATATATTAAAATACACATGTGATATTACTTTTATATTTAAAATTTTGCAATTTCCTAACATTTGGCAACCCAGTAAAAATCCAAATAATGAATAGAAGTATAGACATATAAAAATTCAATTGTAATTTTAAAAAAAGTTATTTTGCATTTTAAAGTTTTTTAATTTCCTAACATTTGGCAACCCAAATAATGAATCAAAATAGATATATTAAAATACACATGTGATATTACTTTTATATTTTAAATTTAGCAATTTCATAACATTTGGCAACCCAGTAAAAAACTAAATAATGAATAGAAAAATAGAAATATTAAAATTCAGTTGTAATTTTAAAAAAAAGTTATTTTGCATTTTAAAGTTTTCTAATTTCTTAACATTTGGAAACCCAAATAATGAATCAAAATAGATATATTAAAATACACATGTGATATTACTTTTATATTTTGCAATTTCCTAACATTTGGCAGCCCAGTAAAAATCCAAATAATGAATAGAAATATAGACATATTAAAATTCAATTGTAATAAAAAAAAAGTTATTTTGCATTTTAAAGTTTTCTAATTTCCTAACATTTGGCAACCCAAATAATTAATCAAAATAGATATATTAAAATACACATGTGATATTACTTTTATGTTTTAAATTGTGCAATTTACTAACATTTGGCAACCCAGTAAAAATCCAAATAATGAATAGAAGTATAGACATATAAAAATTCAATTGTAATTTTAAAAAAAAGTTATTTTGCATTTTAAAGTTTTTTAATTTCCTAACATTTGGCAACCCAAATAATGAATCAAAATAGATATATTAAAATACACATGTGATATTACTTTTATATTTTAAATTTAGCAATTTCATAACATTTGGCAACCCAGTAAAAAACTAAATAATGAATAGAAAAATAGAAATATTAAAATTCAGTTGTAATTTTAAAAAAAAGTTATTTTGCATTTTAAAGTTTTCTAATTTCTCAACATTTGGAAACCCAAATAATGAATCAAAATAGATATATTAAAATACACATGTGATATTACTTTTATATTTTGCAATTTCCTAACATTTGGCAGCCCAGTAAAAATCCAAATAATGAATAGAAATATAGACATATTAAAATTCAATTGTAATAAAAAAAAAGTTATTTTGCATTTTAAAGTTTTCTAATTTCCTAACATTTGGCAACCCAAATAATTAATCAAAATAGATATATTAAAATACACATGTGATATTACTTTTATGTTTTAAATTGTGCAATTTACTAACATTTGGCAACCCAGTAAAAATCCAAATAATGAATAGAAAAATAGACATATTAAAATTCAGTTGTAATAAAAAAAAGTTACTTTGCATTTAATTTCCTAACATTGTCAACATTTGCATTTTTAATTAAACTTTCCTAATTTCCTAACATTTAGCAACCCAATAAAACCCAAATAATGACTAGAAATATGGAAATATAGAAATTCATTTGTGATATTACTTATTATTTATCATCAAACAAGTGAGTGCATCGCATTGTTGTATTATAATAATATTATTTTTACAGTATTTTTACAGTAAATCTAGTATTATTTTCTTTATTATTACTTTTAAAGATGCAATGCAAACTCCTTTCAGTCATTTATATTCTGACTTACATTACAGTAGTACTGTGGATCTCTGTTCTGATTTGAAATTGCATGATTTGCGCTAGTGTGTTGGCTTGGTGCATAAATGTGAGAAATTAAACCGCATGTTTTGTTGTAGGAGAACAGTCCACAACCTCAGGTGGAATCGTCCAGTGATCATTCACCTTATACTTATCAGCAGGCCAAGTGATGAAGAGGTAAATAAATCACATCTGTCCACACAAAAACAAACATTTGAACATTAATTAAATAAAATTGATAAGGACTAGGGTTATTATAGTTAAACTATTTAAAAACATCATCTTTATTGTTTGAAATAAAATAAAATAAACATTGACAAAAATAAATACAAACCTCTTTAAATTTCAGCTTTTTTATATCATGCCTAATTCTCAATTTCATTTGGTTGACTTGATGTTGTAAAATAACTAAAACTGAAATAAAAAAAACTATAGACATATTTAAAAAATAAATAAAAACAAACAAAAAAACACACACAAAAAAAAATTACTAAAACTTTTATCTAAAATTAAAATAAAAACAGAAACGGTTTGATGCTGAGAAGTGGAATAATACATTAAAAACAGTAATATTGTGTACAATCTTTTCTGTATTTTTTCTTTTCATTTAGTTTAACTTGATGTACAAGAATAAAAATTAAATAGTATATAGACAATAAAAAACAATTACTAGTAAAATGACAAAAACACGTAATAAAATTACTAAACGTCAAAATGAAAATAGAAAATCACATCTAAAATGTGTTTTGTTGTTGAGAAATTGAAAATATATTAAAAACAGTAATATTATGAAATATTATTACAATTTAAAATAACCTATTTCTGTATTTCTCATTGTAATTTAGTTTAACATGGTGTACTAAAATAGCTAAAACTAAAGTAAAAATGTATAAATATTACATAGACATTAAATAACAACTAGTAAAAATGACAAAAAAACTACAAAAGTACTACATATTTAATTCAATTTAAAATCAAAACTAATTCAAAATACTTTAAAAATACATAATATAATCTCAATCATACTGGTCAGGACTAAACTTGATTTTTGGAAATTATTAGCTATTTTTAAAAAACCGAATAGAAGAAGCTGTCAAACACAAATCTGTTTGGTATCTGTGAAAAGCTCAGAATGTCCTGTTTAAGATGTACCAGGACTGTCTGTATATTCTCATAAAAATTCACCAAACAAATGTCCTCTACAGAAGATCAAAATGAAACCTTGTGCACGATTCTTATCTAAATGTTTAGAGGTCATTTCAAGTGTTGCTGCATCATCAGTTTACATCTGTTTGAAATGATTCATCTGACAGTGTAAACGGGTTTAACAGATGCGATATTTGAGCATTTCTGTATCACCTGCTGTCCTGCTTTACTGATCCAGTTTCTGAATTAAAGGGATGGTTCACCAAAAAAAAGGACAGTTCTGTCACCATTTACTCATTCCAGACTAGTTCATTTTTATTATTTTCTCACTTGAAACAGAGAATATCTGAGATTTTTTTTAGTGCAGTGATAATGGGCAGTGACTCATGCTGTTGACCCAAAAAGCATAATAAAAGTAGTCAGTACAACTTATTCGTTAAAATTGAATTTGTCTGTCAGTTGACATGCGTGAATGGAAAAACACTGCTGTGATTCATCCAAAAGCATTCTTCAGTTGAAAACATTTATAAAGGCTGGTAGCGAGAAGAAAAACATATGAGGGTGGAATGATGTGATTAAATGATGGAGAAAAAAAAGGAATTTTAAAATTGTAATTTGCATGCCTGAAATTTCTGTTGCATATAATTATAGTATATGTATAGTAATGTGTTATCATTGAGATACTGTTTATAATTTCCAACTGCAAAATTGCACTTGCCATTCTGAGAAAAACAAATCGGAATTTGAAAAAAGTCAAAATTAAAAAAAACAAAAATTCTAAATTTAAAAAAAAATTCAAGATCTGAAAAAAGTCAAAATAAAAAAAGTCAAAATAAAAAAAAAGCCAAAATTCAAAATTTGAAAAAGTCAAAATAAAAAATTCAAAATTCAAAAGAAGTCAAAATTTAAAAAAAAAAGCCATCATTGAGACACTGTTATAGTTACACAATTACAAATCTATAATTTCCAACTGCAAGATATAAACTTGCCATTCTGAGAAAAATAAATCAGAATTGTGAGATATGAATTTGAAAAAAGTCAAAATAAAAAAGGCCAAAATTTAAAAATAAAAAGTAAAAATAAAAAAATACCAAAATTCGAAAAAAGTCCAATTTCAATATTTAAGTAAAAATGTAAAAAAAAAAAAAAGTAAAAAATCAAAATTCAAAAAAAAGTAAAAAAAAGTCAAAATTAAAAAAAAAAAGTAAAATTTCAAAATTCAAAAAAAGTCAAAATTCTGAGATAAAATGTTACAATTACCTCTTTTATTTTTTATTCTGTGGTGGAAACAAAAACAGAATTGCAAGATGTAAAGTCAGAACTCAGAGGGAAAAAGTCTGCACGCTCATTTTAGTTAAAGTTTTGGTCATTTTGTTGTGTGTTTTTGTCATTTTTATTAGATTTTGTTGTTTTTAAATATGTCTATATAGATTTATTAAATGTTATTTCATTTTTAGTTTTAGTTTGGTACATCAGGTTAAAGTAAACTAAAATGAGAAATGTTGCCTTGAAAACTAGCTGAAATAAGTTTTTCCCCCTGCTTTTTAATATTTTGTTTTATTATAGTTAATGTTTATTTAATTTCAGTTTAATTGTAATTTTATTTCAATTTAATCTAATTTCAAGTAATTTTTTTTTTTTAAGTTTTAATTTTACTTAACTATAATAAACCTGATCAGATCTAAAACATTTTGTGAGAAATTGAATTAAATTGGAAAATGTATTATATTTTACTCTCGCTCTCAATCTGTCAAAAGTTTGGGATCAGTAAAATTGATTCTTCTGCTCACTGAGGCTCCATTTATTTAGTCAAAAATCCAGTAAAAACAATAATATTGTAAAACTGTATTACAATTTAAAATAACTGTTTTCTATGTGAATATATTGTAAAATGTAATTTATTCCTGTAATGCAAATCTGAATTTTCAGCATCATTATTCTAGTCTTCAGTGTCACATGATCATTCAGAAATCATTCTAATATGCTGATTTGCTGCTCAAGAAACATTTCTGATAATTATCAATGTTAAAAACAGTTATGCTGCCCAAAATTTTAATGGAAACCATGATACTTTGATGAATAGAAAGTTCAAAAGAACAGCACTTATTTGAAATACAAATCTTTTTGAACATTATAGATGTCACTTTTGATCATTTTCATGCATCCTTGCTGAATAAATGTTCAAATTTGGACGCTCTTATTGATTTAAAGCATTCTTATTTCTCTTGTAGGGTTGTTGGGGTTTGAGAAAGGAGGAGACGCCTGCTAAATCAATAACAGCTTCCTTTGAAGGACCGGCTCTACCGATGAATCGACATTTTGCACAGGTTCTACGATGAGTTCCTCGGTTTTATAACAAAACTACTTCAACTATTTTGGTATAAGTTCCATTAGGTGCAAATCAAGGATTCATTTCATCAGAGGATGCTAACAAAGAAAAAAAAAAAAAAAACAAGTGGGAAGAAAAAGTTTTATTTTACTAAAGAAACAACGCTTATTTTTTACCAAGGATCGTCACATAGATGCAGGAACTTCGTCATGCGACTCGATGTGCATGGAGATTATTATTTTTATGATTTCGGATTTGTTTTCTCTTTCTCTCTCTCTCTTTTCTTTTGTACTAAAACAGACGTTCGTTTTTAGAGATTTATCAGCCGGACATCCTGAGAAAGATGCGTTTGTGCTTGCGGTGTGAGTGTCGTTGATGTGTTTCTGTTGTGTGCTTCATCTTCGGTCTGACCGATCTGTCCGTCTTATACGATTTGCCTTAAACTCTTTCCCGTACGGTAGCCGAAAGAAAAGACGTCCGGCTGCTGCCTTGTAAATCAGCTGAATAGGGCTTTTTTAGCATCTCGCAAAGGAACATTTCGGCCGCGCTTGGAATTTCGGTGTTTTGCTTTTTTCCGACCTTTTAGAGTACAAACCGTTTCGAGTGACAACGTTGATGGAGTTTTCATAGGATTTAATGTTTTTATAATCAGAGGTGACGATGAGCCTTTGGTTGTTTGAATGTGGTAGAAATTCTGCTGAACGATCACATTTTTGATAATTGCCTTTTCGTTTATAAATCTCGGTGTTGTAGTTTAGCTTTAGATGAACTTGTGCGGGAGGGGGTGGAGCTTTGTCTCGCATTCTAATTAGGGGGCGGGAGGGAGGCGTGGCCTGTCAGTCAGACCGAATATATATATATATCCTTCGGAGTTAAACCTCCCGTGACAACTTTCAGCAGCGGGCTTCTTCGGGAGAGGTGAACGTGTAGATTTCAGTGCTCGTTTTATTCTAGCAGGCAAACAAATCTCGGCACTTTCGAGTTTACTTCACCAAAGACGGTCGGCAAGCGGATCGCGACGGCGTTTTCTCTCGAGGCGGGCCACGCTGAGACTTTATAACAGGCTAGGTTGCAGTTGTGGAGAATGTGCCTTCTTTGTACATATGCATTCAGCTGTCTTTAGTTGGCGAGGTGCGGACACCGATTTGAAGGACGATTTGGATCCAGCAAGTGCCACAAACTAAACGAAAACATCACTACAGAGCAGAGACAACTGAAACTAAAACGCGGAACGAGGACAGGTTGAAACGTCGGCTCCGTCCTAAAACCCTAGTGAGCTGCCTGCATAGGCTGCTGCCTTCTAAGGGAGCATCGTGATTGTTCAATTCTACAAATAGACTTCAGAGGAGTTTTGCATTGGCGTGTTTGCAGTAAAATGACCGTACAAAGCACACAAAAATATTAGTTTTAAATTAGAGTGAACTGTTTTAGCTGCTTTTCTGTGTTAGGTTTTCACTAAATATTTTACTCTAAATGCATTAAGGATTTTTATTTTTCAGTGAAGGATGCATATGATTCTGTATTAGAATTTGGCAAAAGTAGTGCACTTATGCACCATGTTTTGCAATTGTTAAGGGGAGACACTGTAGGCAAAAACGCAGTTTTTTTCATGCACCTGTAAAGTTTTGGTTTTCATAAAGTGTTTTTTCAGACTAGTGGAAAGAAAACATCCAAAAGACACTGTCAAGTGTTTCCTTCATAGCACTTTGTCTACTTCTGTCAATAGATTTCAATTACAACACTGTAAAAAAAATAATTCTTTCAAAAAGTTGTTTCAACTTAATATAATTTGTTACCCCGCTGACTTAAAATGTTCAGTTTAGTCAACTTGAAATTTTAAGTTACTTAATGTTAATTTAAGTGACAACTGGAATATTTTAGTTGACTAAACTAAAAATTTAAGTTAGCGGGTAACAAATCATTTTAAGTTGAAACAACTTTTTTTTTTTTTACAGTGAATACATATTCTAAAAGGCCGTTTTCTGACCCATAAATCTCCACTTCAGTAACACTTACACCAAACGTTTGCTTGATTTTATGCAACATTGTATTCCCTAAAAAATGTAAAAAAAAAATATTGTTTTCTGATTTTCTTCTTAAGTATGGAGTGAAAAAATCAGATACTCAAAAATTCCCTCTGTAAAAACATTTGACTCTAATAGGTCAAAAAAAAATTAAAGAATTTTGAAACTGACTTCATCCAGTGTTTAGATTTTTGTACTAGAAATTAGGGGTTTGACAAGACACTCCCACAAGAGACTGGGTTCACGAGAACGAGACGAGACAAGATTTTTACACTTTTTTTTAAGAATCCTAAATTATGAAATACATAGGGTAAAATAGTATTTTATTCAACTGAAAAACACAAAATGCTAAGCATTTTGATATGAACTTCACTTTATGACTGTACTTCATGAAGTTAAACTTCTATTTTAATGAATTATATGCAGTAATAAACATGTAAACTAACGCTGCATGATTCTGGATAAACTGAAAATCATGATTTTCCTAAAATAAATTATAGATCATGATTCTGAAGAAAAGAAAGATTAGATTAATCTAAACAAAATAACGTAATTACTAGTAGTTCTGACAAAATGTTCATTGCTTAAAAATATATATATTGGAACAAAACTGTAAAAAATGATGATCGCTACTGTAGACAATACGTGTTTATACCCAAACTATAAACTCTTAGCCCAGTACTTCTGTTATTTAAATGTCTGTAAAACAGAAATAATGATCATTATGTGGTTGAAAAGACCATTTGTGTTGCTCTTTTTATAGATAGGCAGCATCTTTTAACGATTAATCATGCAGCTTTAATGTAAAGTGCAAAATGTTTTGTGAGTATATCGTTACGTTCTCGCGAGACCAGTCAGATCTCGTCACATCCCTACGAGAAATGTATGCAAATTAGCGCATATTTCATTAAATAATGCTTAATTTGCATATTTAAACCTAACATTTTACAAAACTTGTAATACAAAAAATGTTTGCAATTACCAATGTATTCAATCAGCTGGGTAAGTAAAGTTATAACTACTAATATTTTTTTTTTTTTTTTTTTTACCCTATTCACCTGCAGTGTATTCACCAGAGAAAAAAAACACTGAAGTCACAATTTTATTACATTCTAAAATAATGTAAAATACAGGTGCATTATGTAATTGCATTATATATAAGTTGTTTTGGTATATATATATATATATATATAAATAAAAGTCACACCGGGTCAAAATTGCAATTTAAAGAAAAACAGGTCAAAATTGCAAATTTAGAAATAATGTACATTCAAATGATGAAAATGCTAATGAACATTATAAACACTATAAACATGTTTTTTTTTCTCCTCACTCCAGAACAAATCCTTTAAATTTAATGGTATTCAGAAAAAGAATGAATATAATGAGAATAAAACAAACAAATTATAGCTGCGCATATATATATATATATATATATATATATATATATATATATATATATATATATGCAACATGTTTCAGGTAATAAAAAACATGATTTTCCAGAAAATACAGTTGGCAGCTCACTAGGTTTTAGGCCGCGGCCTTTGAAACAATAATTGCGTTCATTACAGGAAATGTTTTTTATTTTCTTTTAAACTCACAATATAGTTTATTAAGGCTTTATTCATTAATTTGTCTTCCAAAAGACTGTGTTTTTGACCTGGTGGGTCTTGTTGACCGGTTATCTACCTCAGAGTTTTGTTGTCCTCTGTTTTGATTGGTCGGGCAGCAGGTTCAGCCCGCCCCTCCAGACCAAACGGCCAGCTCAGGAGCGGCCCACATACACTTGATTTCTTTCAGGTTTTTTTTGGTTTTTAAATACTTTAAATCCTCTTCTTCTTCTTCTTCAAACAGAATTTTTTTTTATTATTCTTATCATTATAAGGAAAGTTGTGCGTTGAACGTGTCGTTTTAGTGTCGTTTAGCATTCAGATTCATCGTTTCGAAAGCAAAAAAAAACTGCTGCTTTAAATCACAAGATATTCCAGTAGTCCATAGGAAGTAGACGAGAAAGTGCGCGCGAGAGAGACGGAGCCAATGAGAAACGGCGATGCTGAAAGTTGCGGTTTTCCCGAGACATCACTGTTGTATGGAAGCTTGTTTCTGCCACAGAATTAAAAAAAAAAAAAGTAATTTATCTCACAATTCTGACTTTCTTTCTCACAAATGCAATTTTTTTTTCTCTGAATTCTGAGCTTACATCTTGCAATTCTGTTTTTTTCCACACCTCAGAATAAAAAGGTAATTGCAACTTTTTATCTCACAATTTAAACTTTTTTTCTCACATTTGCAAAGTTGTATCTCACAATTCTGACCTTTTTTTGCAATTCTGTTTTTATTTTTTCCACCCAGGGAATAAAAAAAGTAATTGCAACGTTTTATCTTACAACTTTTTCCCTCTAAATTCTGAGTTTACATCTTGCAATTATGTTTAATAAAAAAGTTTTTTAAATTTGAAATTTGACTTTTTTTGGAATTTTGACTTTTTTCAAATTCATATCTTCACAGTTCATATCTCACTGACTTTTTACCTCAGAATTATGACTTTTCTTTTTCGTAATTGCGAGTTTAATTCTTGTAATTCAAAGTTTTTCTCAAAATTCTGAGTTTGCATCACAAAATTTTTTTTTTTTTTAATTATGAATTTATGACTGTCAAATATTTTGTTTGTTTGTTCTTTTCTTTCTCTTTAATTTTTTTTTTAAATTATATTTGTGTTTTAAAAAATATCTTTATTTTATTTCATTTTACATATTTTTTTGCAGTCTTGAAAGATTCCAAAATGTTGATTTCCAAACCAGGAAACATCATGCAGATGAATAAAATATTTAAAAAGGACATTTCTGTAGAGAATATTTTCTAGGTATTTTTATATCTTTAAAATAAATACAATTTATTCACCAAGATAAAATTATGCATGCTGTCTATGTAAAACAACTTCTAAAATGCAGCTGGAAAGCCATGACACTTATTTCAGTTCATATAGTGTCAAATCTGAAATATTTTTTTATTTTAAATAATGACTTACTTTTAGCATAACATTTTTAAAAATTTGAATTTTGACTTTTATTCTGAGTTTGCATCTCACAATCTTTTTTTTTTTTTTAATTCTGAATTTATGCCTCTCAAATGCTTTGTTTGTTTGTTTAAATAAGGTAATTGCAACTTTTTATTTCATAGTTTTGACTTTTTTCTAAGAATTGCGAGTCTATATATTGCATTTGGGTTTTTTTGGGTTTTTTTCCAGAGTTGCACGTTATATTCTTCTTTCATCATGGAAGTAAAAAAAAAATAAAAAGGCTATTGCAACATTTTATTTCAAAAGTCAGACTTTTCTTCTCAGAATTGCGAGTTTATATTTTGCAATTGCAAGTTAAGATCACATAATTAAGATTTTTTTTCTCAGAATTGTGCAATTATGAATTTAGAACTTGCAATTGCACAATAACTTGCAATTGTGAGGAAGGAAAAGAAATTTAAGATATAAATTAGCAATTGTGAGAAAAACATCTGAATTGTTAGATATAAAGTCAGAATTGTGAGAGAAAGTGGTGCAACTTTCTTTTTTTCTTTTTTTATCCCGTGTCAGAAACAAGTTTCCATACTGTTGCTTTCAGACCGAGTCCAGACAGACTTTTAGCGGCGTAATCCGCGGTGCTCAGCTCACAGCCGAGTCCATTCTTGACGTGCATGCGTGTGTGTAAGTGTGTGTGTGTGTGTGTGTGTGTGTGTGTGTGTGCGCGTGTTTCTGTGGAGTTCTTGTGTGGCTCATGCTGCTAGTAACATCCGAATCCGAAGTGCCAATCTGTGTCTGGGTCAAAGAGTTGGAAAGACTTGTTGTGCAGAGAGAAATTGCTCATGAATATGAAAAATCATGTACTAGACAGCCATTAAGTTATATGAAAAAAGTAATAATTTATGAAGAGAGACGTTTTGTACAGACTGTTTGAAAAAATAAAAACAATAAAAAAGATTTTCATAGAGATGTCTATATGAGAGTTGATTTTGTAATTTCTTTTCTCTCTGTTTTACATGTGCCACACACTTGCCGGTGGTATCTTGTACATTCGGTTTATGAGAAACCTTCCTCTGTATGTGTTTCTTTTATTTTTCGGAGTGTTTGTTTAAGCCAAAAAAAGAAGCTTTTTCTCCCTTTTCCCCTTTGTTTCCAGTAGATTGTTAATGAAGCTTTATTTCTGTTCATTTCTTTGAGAACTTTTGAATAAAAACACATTTTTGTTTTATTCGTGTCGTGTCGTTCATTCGCAGCTAATGCAGACCAAATGTCTTAGGAGCATTCCTATCTGATTAAAAACATCATTTTGCATTAGAAATTATATTATTAGTCAAACTATGACTGAAAAATGAATGCATCAGTGTTTGGTGTGTGTTTTTTTCTTTATTATAGCAGCACTGGAGCTACGTGATCATGATCATGTTCTCCAGCATGATTTAAGATGATCCAGAGAGCATCAAGAACATCTTACTATCTCTACAAAGAGTCACATGACTCTTGTTTACTTGCATAAGTGATCTAGAGATCATGTAGATATTATATAGTATGCACTGTAAATATGTCTTCATTTTAAATGGTAACTTTCTTCTAGTGTTACATTTTTAAAATCATATGGCATTTTTTACATTTTTCCCCCTATTTTATTTAAATGGAAAACTATTATATTTTTTTTTTAAAAAAAGCAAAATCTTTTATTTTATGTTGTTATGTTATGTTATGTTATGTTATGTTATGTTATGTTATGTTATGTGTTATGTGTCATGTCATGTTGATTTCCAAACCAGGAAACATCATGTAGATAAATAAAATATTTTACAATTTATTCGCCTAGATATATTTATGCATGCTGTCTATGTAATACACCTTCAAAAATGCAGCTGGAAAAGCCATGACTCTCATTTACAGTTAGTTAGTGACCTTAATATAGTGTCAAATCTGAAATATTTCTTCATTAAAAATAGTAATTTCTTTTTAGTATTACATTTTAAAAAATATATATATACATTTTAAATCTTTTTTCTATTTTATTTAAATAGAAAAATCTATTATCTATTTTATCTATTAAAATCTATATAAAAAAAGCATTTATTTAATTTTATTTTATTAAAATAAAATTAATTGTGACAAATCTGAAATATTTCTTCATTTAAAATAATTTCCTTTTAGTATTACATTTTTTAAAATATTACACATTATTTCATTTAAATAGAAAAATCTATTAAAAAAACATTTATTTTGTTTTATTTTATTTTACTTTTTTTTTTGCAGTCTTGGAAGAGTCCAAAATGTTGATTTCAAAACCAGGAAATATCATGTAGATTAATACAATATTAATAAGTCAAGGACATTTCTGTAGAGAATATTTTTTTATATAGTTTTAAAATAAATACAATTTATTCAACTAGATAAAATTATGCATGCTGTCTATGTAAAACAACTTCAAAAATGCATCTAGAAAAGCCATGACACTCATTTACAGTTCATATTTCTTTATTTTAAATTATAACTTCCTTTTAGCATTACATTTTAAAAAATCATATTACATATTTTAAATCTTTTTTTCCTATTCTGATCTATGATCTATTTTCAATATATCTGTTTTGTTTTATTTTATTTTATTTTCCATATTTTTGCATTCCAAAACGTTGATTTCCAAACCAGGAAACACTGTATAGATGAATAAAATATTAAAAAGTCATGAACATTATTGTAGAAAATATTTTTAGGTATTTTTATAGCTTTAAAATAAATACAATTTATTCACCTAGACAAATTTATGCATGTTGTCTATGTAAAACAACTTCTAAAATGCAGCTGGAAAAGCCATGACACTTATTTCAGTTCATATAGTGTCAAATCTGAAATATTTTTTCTTTTTACATAATGATATTGTTGTAGCATTACATTTTAAAAAATCTTTGTAAAAATGTTTTAAACCTATTTTTAATAATAATTTCAAGAATATTTAATCATATTTTGGATGCGGTCTCAGACTTTCTCACAATAATATGCTACACGTGAAGTGTTAAACTTCAAGCATGAAAGAACAGATTTACTGAAAGGATGATTGCGTTCAGTCAGAAACTGATTTCTTTGTATTGGTTTTCAGAGGGTGTTTTTCTGGAATGAGTTTTTCTCTGAGCTTTCACTTCTCTCGCAGTCTGTAATGAAGTAAGGCCGGGATTTCCACAGGTTTATTCTGTTTCACTGTTATTAAAAAAATCGAACACTATGATGTCTGCTTTATAGAGCTCAGCAGACGGGTTTCAGAAGTAAAAAGTGCCATTCAACTCTTCTATACAGAAATACATTTTTGACAATAACATACTGTAGAAACCTTTTCTCTGGAGCTGGAATTCTGCTCTATAGAATGAACTTAGAAGATGATAAAAGAGCTTATTTGGGCAATGCAATGTAAATAAATAATGCTATAAAACAAGTTAACCCCGTTCATTGGCATTTACTGAATACAGAAGAATAAATTTAGTCATTTTCGGATGAAGTGAGTTGAAGCTGTCTGCTGTTTGCCTGGTGATCAGCAGTAGCACATCTTGACCAGCAGGTGTCAGTGTTTTAGCAAAAACCTTGAATTTGAGGCTGAACTCTTACAGCATCATTTGTTTTTAGTGTCAGAAATCCCATACAATACATTCACTATAGGTTTACCTGGAGCAACTAACTGCTATATATATATATATATATATATATATGTGTGTGTGTGTGTGTGTGTGTGTGTGTGTGTGTGAATACTTAAAATAATTTAGAAAAATATTTATGTTTTGCACTTGTAGTGTCACTATATATATATATATATATATATATATAAACACACACACACATATGTAATCTAATTACATGTAATCTGGATTACATAATCAGATTCCAAAAATTAAATACCTGTAATTAATTAATAATTAATACATTTTAAAATACCCGTAATCAGACTGTGGTTACTTTTATGCATTACATATTACTTACACAACAGCAATAAATTATTTATAATTTATTGATTCTCTAATTCCTCTTTTTTATCTTTTAAAGGGGTCATCAGATGCCCATTTTCCACAGGTTGATATGATTCTTTAGGGTCTTAATAAAAAGTCTATAACATGCTTTAGTTAAAATTTCTCAATGGTAGGGTAAAAAAACATTGACTGATCAATTTTGCTTTAAATGTTAATGAGCTCTGCTCGCCCCGCCCCTCTCTTCTCTCTGTGGAGTGACGAGTCTGTTTACTTTAGCCGCAGCCGCTAAACTTGTTAACTAGCACGTCATTAGGAAAGGTGATCGCAAAGATTCATAACAATACTCCTTTTACTCACTTCTGCTGTAAGTGAAGCTGGATCACGAATGATTTGCACGAACATAGAGGGATATATGTAGATCGGGAGGCGCATTCCCTTCACAAACAAACGTAATCCACTGCATGTTCAGCGGCTCAGATGTCGGGAGTAAATGACGACCACTGTGTTCATTATTACATCCAGCAACACAACACCTCAATCGCTTAGGAGTCATTCTTGTCTATGTCCCTGTTCCAGCATGGAAACAGTGGTGAATGTACTGTTACTGCTCATTCAAGAGGGGTCTGAGGTAAAACGCTCATGTCAATCAACTATCATGGGAGCCACCTCTGTCGCTGTGTTGTCACACAGACATGATGCTGAGAATGGCTTGATTTGAAATGAAAATTATTTTTACAGATTAAATAAAAACCACTGAGTGAATTTTTGTCATAATAGGGTGGTTGTGTACACACACTGCCAACACACATTAATGTTCAAACAACATGTAAAAGTGAACTTAGCATCCGATGACCCTTTTAAATTTTCCTTTCTAAAGTAGCCAACTGTTTATAAACATTCAGAATGTCTTCAAGTTTTATGGACATTCACACAAAGATCAGTCATTAGTCAGCGGTGACAGCATTTGACCACTGATTTACACAAATCATTTCAGGTTTTGTTTCACAATTGCATCAACTACTGATGAACACACAGATTTGAATTGTAGGTTAAAGAAACACTCCACTTTTTTTGAAAATAGCCTCATTTTCCAACTCCCCTAAAGTTAAACAGATGAATTTTACCGTCTTCGAATCCATTCAGCCGATCTCCGGGTTTGGCGGTAGCACTTTTAGCATATATCATTGAATCCGATTAGACCGAAAAATGACCAAAGAGTTTCGATATTTTTCCTATTTAAAACTTGACTCTTCTGTAGTTACATCGTGTACAAAGACGGACGAAAAATGAAAAGTTGTGATTTTCTAGGTCGATATGAGTAGGAGCTATTCTCTCATTCCGGCGTAATAATCAATGAACTTTGCTGCCGTACCATGGGTGTGTAACCGTAGGACTCTTTAGTCTGCTTTGTGTTGAAATTTTACGAAGAACGACAGGAGAGCGCCGGATTGGGTCTGCATAGAGAATGTATTTTTTTTATATAAACAGGTTGTCACGACAGCTTCAGCTTACACATCAGTAACACTGTTCCGTTCGAGAGAAAGACAGAAAAGAAGAAAGGAACGGAAAGGAGAGACAGAATAGGAAACAAGGCCTCAGTCCATAGGCCTGCACATAAATTTATACAGAGGAGCGTACGAAACGCAACCATATTGGTATTAAAACAACTTAAAAACACAAAAATATGGTTTATCAATGCATAGAGAATGTATTTTTTTATATAAACAGGTTGTCACGACAGCTTCAGCTCACACATCAGTAACACTGTCAATAAAAATAACATTCTCAAGTATAGTTAAACATGTATGTTAAGTATATATAATATGTAAATGGCAAAGTAAAATAACTAAAAACAACTTCAACATTGTGTATTTCTGTGCGTGTATTATTTTTAACCAATGCTAAGTCTGTAGCATGAAACACTGTATACCTGTTCCGTTCGAGAGAAAGACAGAAAAGATCGCTGAAAGAGCAATATGGCAGGTATGGCTGCCTGGGCTGAACCACTTTGATGTAAATGGAGGGGGGGGGGGAACCATCCCCGCCGTACAGCCCCTTTTTAATGTATTTTAACAAACACTAACAATTTTAGAACAGCATTAAATGCTTGTGAACAGAAAAATCTAGTGAAACAAAACCATTTTAACCTTGTTACAGGTGCAGCAGGCGCAATGATATTACACAGCCGTCAACTCTGCGTAATATCATTGCGCCTGCTGCACCCATGGTACGGCAGCAAATTTCCTTGATTATTACGCCGGAATGAGAGAATAGTTCCTAGCCATATCAGCCTAGAAAATCACAACTTTTCATTTTCTGTCAGTCTTAGTACACGATGTAACTACTTAAGAGTCAAGTTTTAAATAGGAAAAATATCGTCATTATATATGGTCATTTTTGAGCGAGATGCTATCGGTCTAATCAGATTCAATGATCTATGCTAAGCTATGCTAAAAGTGCTACCGCCAGACCCGGAGATCGGCTGAATGGATTCAAAAACTGTAAAACTTAATTGTTTAACTCTAGGAGAGTTGGTCAATGAGCCTATTTTAAAAAAAAAAACTGGAGTGTTCCTTTAACCATATTTTTGGAAGGCTTTTTAATTAAAATACACAAATTTACAGACTTATATGTCATCTGATCCTCTTTCACTGAATATCCTTGAAGTATTCACTTGAAGTACCCTTGAGATTTTAAAATAAATATTTTAATAATTAAGTATCACATTTGCATGTTCATTGGAACTCTGAGGTTTATGGTCACATGACATGCAAGTGAAATAATAAAATATTTGTTGTTTAAAAATATAAGTTTTATGTTGATTGCTTTTAAAAATTATTTATTTTAATATTTTTTAAGATTCAATTAATTATTAGCTTTTCATTGAACTCATAAACCCCCTGCAGTTTCTTCACAAACCCCAGTTTGGCAAACCTTGTTGTAATATAATGTTTAAGGCACTTCGTGTTGTTAATAACAATCAATGGAATATATTTTCTTACTCATTTGTATTTTTATGTTAATAAGATTATCCTATTTAAATCAGTGTGATAAATGAGTTATGTCAAAAGTAATCTAAAAGTAGTTAGATTATATTACCTAAAGTGTGTAATTTAATGGGTTACATTACTAACTACAATTTTTGTCATGTAATTTGGAATCGGATTACAATTTGTATATGTTTGTATGTATGTATGTATATAACACTTTACTTAAACCCTTTATATATAATGCATTATGTAAGTTGTTTAATGCATTATTTATGTCTTAATTAATGATGTATTTATAATGCACCTTAAAATGCATTTTATGATCTCATGAATAATTGTAATCGCAGTTATAATACAATATAATCCTTATCTATTTATTGTTACACCTTTAAAAAGTAAAATGCATTAAAACACAAGACAAAAAACTTTCACATATTATGCTTTTTAACTTTGGTTACAATTATTTATGAAAAGATATAATGCATTACATTGTGGATTATGAATACCTTTATAATGCATAAGTGTTCCAGCTGTATGAGTGTCAGTCATGCAGTTGAATTTGTGCAGCTTCACATTCACAGACATACAGTATCAGATCAGATGGTCCCAACTAGGTCCTGGAGGGGTGTCATGTTTGGGTGTGTGGAGGGTTTCGGGGCTCTGTGTGTGTGTGTGATGACGCCCTACGGGAGGCCGAGAGCAGCAGACGTGGAGTGACAGTCGGATGGCAGCTGCCCGCTCTCTGCCACCTGTGTCCAGTACAGAGACACGACCCCATACACACACACACACACACTCCGTATACTCATTTATTTTATTCAGTGATTTATGTGCAGCCAGACACAGCCAGTCACTGCTAGACGTTTATTTAAGTTTTGCAGCTATTTTCAAAATGAGCAGTGCAGTGACTGTAACTAAAATTAAAATAATTTTTTTATATTAAATTATTAATTATTTTTGAAATAAAATAATAAAACGTTGAAATGCTAATATTACTAAAACTTCAACAAAAATAAAATAAAAACTGAAAATTTCAGAAAAATAAAAAAACAATTAAATTTAAATAAAGCTGAAATAAAATAAAATAAAATAAAAATATTGCACACAAAACTTGAGGGGAAATGTTACATTCAAGTTCTAAAATTAATTAAACAAAAATATAAGTATGCAGAAATACTTAAATAAAACAAAAACTAATAAAAATGATAAAAGCACTTAAAAAATTACTAAAACTTAAACTGAAATATGAAAAACTGAAAATCTAAAAAAATAAATCTAGTTCAAAATATTAATAAATACTAACCCTAACCCTAACCAGTTATATGGGTCAGTTTTTTTAAATTTACATTTATACATCATCTGAAAGCTGAATAAATAAGCTTTCCATTGATGTATGGTTTGGTGATAGGACAATATTTGGCCAGGATGCAACTATATGAAAATCTGGAATCTGATGGTGCAAAAAATCAAAATATTGAGAAAATCACCTTTAAAGTTGTCCAAATGAAGTTCTTAACAATGCATTTTTACTAATCAATTAAGTTTTGATATATTTACAGTAGGAGATTTACAAAATGTCTTCATGGAACATGATTTTTACTTAATATCCTAATGATTTTTGGCATAAAAAAAAATCGATAATTTTGACCTATATAATGTATTTTTGGCTATTGCTACAAATATACCCGTGCGCATTGTTAGATGCAAAGTAATGATTATCATAACTATGGAGACAGAAGTAAAGTGTTATTATTAGTAATTATTAGGAGTTTTATCATGAATATTGTTTAGATTTGATGCATCTGAAATCTCTATGTACTTCTTTTGAATAAGTAATTACTTAGTAATCATTAAAAAAAATATATGTTCTATATAGTATGAATGTGTTTAGTTGCCTATAGCTGTGTTTTTCTATCATTAGCAGTGTTTTTTTCTCTATTTATAATTCTCTCATGTCCTGCTGTTTTATTCCTCCTGACATTTTCATTTTCAATCTAGCTATGTTCTTAAGCGTGTTTCTGATGACAGAATTACAGCAGCAGTTCAGATCTGGAGTTGAAACAATTTCTTTTTTCCATTTCCCATTTCCACTTTCAAACACCAAAAGAAACAGAAGCTTAAAACTGTGTGCAAAATCATCAGAAAACAATTGATAACATCATGTAAACTGTTTAATACAGCACTCAACACTCTACAGTATTTCTGCTTCTACTATTTAGGCAGTTGAAGAATAGATAATTGACTGAATCTTCATTTGTCATCTGACGTGTCGTGTGAATTCATGTCTCATGTGTTTGTGTTGTGATGTTCTCATACTGTACATCATGAATAACTCTTGAAAGTGGTTTTTAGTGTTATTTGTTGTGTGTGTGTGTGTGTGTGTGTGGGACAGTCTGGCGTGGTTTGTGAATGTCTGGAGTGACAAACTGACACACAGATCTTCTCTGGATCCAATTCTTGTGTTTCAGGCAGAAAAAAAGTGTGGAGACTTTTGTCTGAATCAGTGGGAAACTCACAATCAGAGGAGGGGTGTGTGTGTGTGTGTGTGTCCATGTGGGGTTATGGAAATACACTCACAGTTTGTATATGAAGTTAAATATAAATACTTTAGACTACACCATACCCTAATTTTTATTTAGGGAATTTTATTTAATAATAAAAAATATTGCTATTTTAATAACATGTATATACATTTATCTAAATATATAAATTATTATATTCATAATAATAGTAATATATATATATATATATATATACATGTTCGAAATATTTAGATACTAGTATATTCTAGTATTTATTAATATTTAGTTAGGTTTTATTTTTGTTTTTATTTTCAATTTTTAAATACATTTTCATTAATTTTAAGTGCTTTTGTAATTTTCATTGTTTTTTTTTGTTAATTTAAAAAGATGTATTAATAAATGTATTAAAAAAATTATTAATTACTCAATGTATTTAATTTATTATTATTAATTTACTATTGTTTGTTTTTTTTTTACTTAAATTATTTCAGTTATTTGCCAAAGCATTATTTGTAATTTTTAATCATAACATTTTTAATATTTTAAAGTTTTAAGTTCTTAATGTAGTATTTAGATTTTATGTAATTTCAGCTTTATTTCAATTACTGAAAATTATTTTTGTCAGTTTTAGTTCTAGTTAACGACATCACTGAAAAAAAAAACTTTTATTTATAAATTCAATCCGGTTTATCGTTTTTTAAATTTAGCTTTTTTTTTTTTATTTATATTCTGATTCTGTTTTAGATTCAGATTGTCCCCAGAAAGAAAGAAAGAAAGAAAGAAAGACAGAAAGAAAAAGAGAAAGAAAGACAGAAAGAAAGATAAAAATAAGAAAGAAAGAATTTATATTAGTATTATATTATATTTGTATTAGTACAACCATTAATGTTTATATAAATATATATGGATGTATTTTATATGTA
Source organism: Labeo catla (assembly GCA_012976165.1). Taxonomy (NCBI): domain Eukaryota; kingdom Metazoa; phylum Chordata; class Actinopteri; order Cypriniformes; family Cyprinidae; genus Labeo; species Labeo catla. Next base: position 297,379 of record VONZ01000401.1, on the reverse strand, counting down.
TTTTGTTTATTTATGGATGTATGTTGCATGTATTTTTGTTTTGTTTTTATTTTGCTATGTACAATGCTTTGGCAATATGTGTATGTCATGTATGTCATGCCAATAAAGCAATAAAAAAAAATTTAATTGAAGGAAAGAAAGAAAGAAAGAAAGAAAGAAAGAAAGAAAGAAAGCCAGAGAAAGAAAGAAAAAAGACAGAAAGAAAGAAAGAAAAAGAAAGAAAGAAAGATAAAAATAAGAAAGAAAGCCGAGAAAGAAAGAAAAAAGACAGAAAGGAAGAAAGAAAGAAAGAAAGAAAGAAAGATAAAAATAAGAAAGCCAGAGAAAGAAAGAAAAAAGACAGAAAGAAAGAAAGACGGAGAAAGAAAGAAAGAAAGAAAGAAAGAAAGAAAACTCTGGAACTGTGGAATAAATTAAAATGTGATCATATGAGCTGACTACACTCTTTTTGGTACGTGAAATCAAATCACATTTGTGACCCTGAACCACAAAACCAGTCACAGGGGTCAGTTTTTTAAAATTAAGATTTATACATCATCTGAAAAATCAGAACTAAAATAAATAAGCTTTCCATTGATGTATGGTTTGGCCGAGATACAACAATTTAAAAATCTGTAATCTGATGGTGCAAAAAAATCAAAATATTGAGAAAATCACCTTTAAAATAATCCATATTACTAATCAAAAAATAAGTTTTGATTTATTTATTTTAAATATTTTCATGGAACACGTTCTTTACTTCATATCCTAATGTCTTTTAGCATAAAAGAAAAATCGGTCATTTTGACCCATACAGTGTATTTTTGGCTATCGCTACAAATATACCCATGCTTTGTGGCCCAGGGTCACATTTGTCTGTATATGTTGAAGCTGCCATGTTTGAAAAACTGGAGAATAAAAAAAGAAAATGAAGAGTGTAATTATATTCTTCTGCTATCAGATTACAGTAGAACAAGAATTGCAAGTATCTTTAATGCAGAATGAGACACAATGATGTGAACTTTGCTTTGTAGGTGTCACTCCTGATGGAAAATAACGGGGTCAACACGGTCCATTTATTGGCCTGATGCTTCAAGGGTTGAAATGAAAAACACCCAGTTCATCTTACAGTCTATACTAATGATCTGCTCAATCAGAGTTGAATCAGGTGATGAACATTTATACTGTTCTGTGATGGACTGCGTCAATCCATGCAGGACAGCGCCATCTACAGAACACATTTGAGTGTCACTTTTAGTGTCTCTTATGAGATTTGAGGTTATTACTGTTTAAAAAAAAAAAAAAGATTTATATTAGAAATATTATATTATATATAAATAAATAAAACAAGAGGGAAAAACCATTAACTGAAATAAAATTAAATCATTTTTTAATAAATAATATTAATATTTAATATTAATTTATTAATATTTAAATTCATGTCCCATTTTTATTTAGTTTAACCTGATGTACGAAAATAACTATATAAAACGTATAAATGAAATAAAATGAATAAAATATAGATATATTTTATTAAATATATTTTATGAAATCACTCTTTTTATTAAAATAAAACAGTACATACAAGCGAAAAAAAAATTCAGAATATAAAAAATATAATGGTATCATTAATTATACTAAAATAACACTGATCTGATGACACTTTTAAAACAAAAACATTATTTTTATTTGCTTTTATAAATGCTTAAAGACACACTCCACCACACTATTCCTTCAAAACATTTTTTCTAAAAATGAAGAATAAGCTCTCAGCAAAATGTTATTTTAGAAATGTTGAGCTGGCAATGATCACACATTTATTTTATTCCTGTTATTATTCTAAAGCCGTCTGGTGAGCGAGAGAGTCTTTCAGTTTGTTTAAACAACTGTAACTCTGTTTATTTCTGCACTATGTGTATCAGATTTGATATATAATATTCATAATATTTCCATGTCTGCTTCGAAATAAAGCATGTCCCTAAACTAGTGTAAAACAGTGTCAAGTACAAACTTTGCTGTTGTTTCAGTTGACCCCAAAACTGGGTTGTAATGTTATAATTAATGCATTACTTTTACATTTTATTACATTTTAATTCAAAATGCAAAACATAGATAAAGCTATTTATTTATTTTTAAGACATGTGTTTGTTTTTTTTGCATTTTTAAAACCTATCAAAGTACCTTTAAAAATTATAAGCAGTCTGATCTCTGACTCTGAGGTCAGTCAGCGTGAGCTCTTGTGTTGTGGAGTGTAATGACGGCATCAGGTTACTGTTGGAAACACGGGTCAGGGCTCACGTATACACATTCCTGTGGGATTTGATGGCTGAAGGGTCTTTAAACTAGTTAACAGAACCAAAATAACATTTAAAAGGTCATCAATCAACTCTCTGTGCTTTAATCTACAGAATTAAAACTCAGTAATGCACAAATTCTCAGATTACATGTGCAGAATATATCACAAAACAAACAACACATCGTATAACCTAAAGAAAAGTAAGCTGGCATGCTAGTCAGGCTGGTTTGTTAGGTGGTTTTACAGGGGTTTTCACCTGGGAGACCAGATAGAACAGCCAAAGACCAACATGGCTCATCATAGAGATCATCTTAAACTAGCTTAAACCAATTAAGACCACCACACCAGTTTAGTCTGGTTTAAGTAGTTTTTTTCTTTGCTTACTCTATAACATCTAATTTCAAGAATTAAAATACTTTATTTATTTATTTATTCATTCATTTTTATTTAGTTTAACTTGATGTACTAAAAGAACTAAAATTTAAAAATAAATAAAAACTTCATACACATATGTAAAAAATAATAATAATAAAATACTATAAAGTACAAAATTACTCAAACTGTCATTAAAATGACAATGAAAACAACAAATAAAAAATAATTCAAAATATTAAATAAATATAGGAATGCCATTAATTATAATAAAATAACACGGTAAAAATATATATTTTTTTATTTTCATTTAGTTTAACTTGATGTACTAAGAAAACTAACACTTAAAAATGAAATAAAAACTATATAGATATTTTTGTTTAAAAAAACAATAAAAACAACAAAATTACTGAAACTTTCATTAAAATGAAAACAAAGAATATAAAACTACAAACTAATTTAAAATATAAAAATATAATAGTATAATTAATTATGTTAAAATAACACTGTATTTATTTATTTATATCCCATTTTATTTAGTTTAAGTTAATGTACTAAAAAAACTAAAACGTAAAAATTAAATAAAATTAACAAAACTTAATAGATGTATTTTTGTTTGAAAAAAAAACAATAAAAACAACAAAATTACCCAAACTTTCATTAAACTGACAATGAATACAAAAAATTGGAAATATAAAAAAAAATAGTACCATTAATTATACTGAAATAACACTGTACAAATATTTAATTATTTGTTTACCCATTTTTACTTTGACATACTACAAAAACTAACATTTAAAAATTTAAATAATATGAATAAAAACTTTATAGACATATTTTTGTTTAAAAAAAAAATAAAAACAACATAATTACTCAAATGTTCATTAAAATGACAATAAAAATAATGAATACAAAAATAAAAACGAATTAAAATATAAAAAATAATAGTATGATTAATTATTCTAAAAAAAAACATTGTAAAAATATTTATTTATTTACCCATTTTAATTTAGTTTAACTTGATGTACTAAAAAACTTAAACTTTAAAATGAAATAAAATGAATAAAAACTTTATAGACATATTTTTGTTTAAAAAACTATAAAAACAACAAAATTACTTAAACCTTCATAAAAAAGACAAGGAAAACAAAATACAGAAATATAATACAAAAGTAAAACTACTTAAAAATATAAAAAGTATAATAGTATAATTGATTATACTAAAATAACCATGTAAAAATAATACTTTATTTATTTATCCAGTTTCTAATAACTACGTTTCTATTTTACATTTTCTCTTTTTTTATTTACTCCTCCATATTTATCTCCTTTATTGTCTATTTCTGTACTATACGCTGTTTATTTGCTTTAAAAATGTCGCCAAGTTATAACAATCGTAAAAAAGAAAACTTTACGGTTGACATTGTGCGTGTGCGTGTGCGTGTGCGCGCACGTTTGTGTGTATGTGACGCGTTCCGCGCGCAGCCATGATAGCTGCATTGTGTTGAAGTCATGGACTCCAGTTCTCGACATTTTACTTTGTTTTACATCGTTTTTCTCACTCTTACGTGCCAGTTCGCGCAAGGAGAGGACACTCTCGGTGAGTAGTTTGCTTTTAGCGAGTGTTTGAGCTGTTAAGCGTTTAACAACAGCTTGTGGCTGTGTTTGTTTTATGGCGATGCAAACAACAGTGAACTTCAGCGCTTACTCGAGAGCACAAGTTCATTTGAGACCATTCTTCTCGCCGTGACAAACTCTTACAGATTGTTTGTTGCATTGTTATTTAAAGGTTCTGAAACTAAATGTCAATTAACTTCTCTATAAGTCAGTAGCTCTTCATCACTGTCACGAGCTGTGACTACTAACTTAGTAAGACTGGGAAAAAAAAACTAGTCAGTGAAAGAGGAAGCTCCACATATAGCCTATTTTGTTTTGGTAATAGGATAATTAGAATTATCAGTAGTGTAAAACCGTAATGAAGAGTCTTTTGAAGTTGTCATGTTGTTTCTGTTTTGGGTGACAGTGACGAAACTTTCTGGAAAAATCAGGGAATTTGGGCTTTCGATAAGTTATGATTTTCGTGCGTGCAAACGTAATTGAAATTAAGCCTTTATTTTAAAAGTAACAGACTGCAGTCTTTAATTCGTTGTATAGTTATATAACAGTGAGAATACTGTTGTTATTTACATAAATTTACCTATGAACACACCTCTGTGGTGCCAAATGACATTTACGCTATAATACAAGTCTTCTGAAGCCATTCGATAACTTTAGTCGTTAATGACATTGTCCAAACATCATTATTTCTTGCATTTCTTGCTAGAAAATGTTATGAAGTGTTATGATGAAAGCTATTTTCTTGTTTCAGAACATTTGGAAAATACTGTTTAAGTCATATGGGCTGCCATGCTTTTGTGAAATATTGAGAAAGTTGTCCAAATGAAGTTCTTAGCAATGCATATTACCAATGTTGGGGAAAGTTACTTTTAAAAGTAATCCATTACAATTTTGCGTTACTCCCTGATTGCGTTACTTTTCATGGAAAGTAATGCGTTACATTACTTTTGCGTTACTTTTTTAAATCTGGGCAGGGCTTGCTTCTTTGTTTTTAATATGAAACAATTATAATGTAAAAGCTCTTTAACACTAAAAGTAAAATTAATTCACCTCAGGCTGAAATAAAAGTACATTTATGCAGGAGATCACATAAAAAATAATTTAAAAAAAAATTGAAGCACAAACGTTAGTTTATCTAAAGTAATTTTTGCTTATTAGTATGGTTAAATTGCACCATCGAAGGTCAGCAGCAAAGACACTAGTTAATAAAATGGGACTAAATACATAAAGGAAATTTGTTTTATTTAACATATTTAATTATTGCAGGGTTGCGTCATATTCTGAGTTTGCATTTCACTGTTTTTATTCATTTTGAGGAATACTGAATCTGTTTTTTGTGAGTGAGATGAATTAATGCAAAAATAATAATGAAAAAAGTAACTGGCGTTACTTATTTGAAAAAGTAATTCAGATATTTTTTTTAGAAATTCAAAAGTAATGCGTTACTTTACTAGTTACTTGAAAAAAGTAATATTATTACATAACTCGCATTACTTGTAATGCGAGTCTTGTTGAGTTACTTAAAAGTCGTGTCTATACAGACTGCCCTGCAGATGGTCGCACGTGGTTGACGTTCAACGGCGACTGCTATCACTTCGTCCATGGAGAAGAGGATGTGGCCAAAAGCTACTCCCTTCAAGATGCAAAAGACATGTGCAGAGGATTTGGTGATTACTTTTTTTTTTTTTTTTTACAATTTGCAAACTTTGTGACACGCTGAAATATCTAAACCTGCATATTGTTTTTATGCACTATATGGTAGAGTTTAACCTTGCCTGTTATGTTTTTAGATCTCTTGACAGTAAAAAGCGCCCAGGAAAATGACTTCATCGTTAAGTACAGTCCTTTTGTATGGAAGGATAAAATGAGAGTCTGGCTTGGAATGTCCTACGACAGCGATGGTAATTTTTACATTTTTTTTTTTTTTAATCTTTTTTTTTTTTTTTTTTAACTTATCTTGTGTCTCAAAACCAAGTAATGTCTGTCTTTAAACTTCTTAATTGAACACATTTTCATATTTTACTTTTAAACCCCTCCCCTTTATTCTGGAAAGTAACACCCACTTTGCAGGAGCCAGTCAATTTCCTTAATAAGTTCCACCTTTGAATATCCTGTTTAATTCAGAAATACATCAGATTATAGAAGTTATATTGGGTTGCGAATACAATATCATATTGATTTTAAAGTTTTATTCTTACAAAGAAAGTAAAATTTTGATGCTTTATAGATTTTATAGATGTATTTTTGTTTGGAGAAAAAAAAACAATAAAAACAACAAAACTACTCAAACTTTAATTAAAATGACAATGAAAACAGCGAATGCTAAAATAAAAACTAAAATATTAAAAAATTATCATTAATGATATAAATCTTTATAGACATATTTTTGTTTAAAAAAACAATAAAAACTACAAAATTACTCAAACCCTGATTAAAATGACAATGAAAACAAAGTATGCAAAATAAAAACTAATTCAAAATATCTACAAATATAATAGTATCAATAATTATACTAAAATAACACTGTAAAAATATTTATTTACTCATTTTCATTTAGTTTAGCTTAATGTACTAAAAAACTAAATTATAAATTGATACAAAATTAATAAAAACATATTTTTGTTAAAAAAATAAAAACTACAAAATTACTCAAACCCCTATTAAAATGAAAATGAAAACAAAGTATGCGAAATAAAAACTAATTAAAATATAAAATATATAACAGTATTGTTAATTACACTAAAATAACACTGTAAAAATACAAAAAAATACAAAAACTATTTTTAAAAAAACAACAAAATTACTCAAACCTCTGCATTTTTGTACTTTTAAACCCCTCCCCTTTATTCTGGAAAGTAACACCCACTTTGCAGGAGCCAATCAGTTTCCTTAATAAATTCAAGCCCCACCTTTGAATATTCTGTTTCAATCAGAACTACAAAGTAAAAAGTAAAATATTGGTGTAAAATTGTGACTAGTAATTTAAATATTAATTAGAAATTATGAGTAAATTTCAGACTTAAAAAAAAATCCATAAAAATGGTTTTTCTAAAGAATTATGTAAAATTTTACATAGAAATGTTTGTTTTTTTTATTGTGTAAATTTGAGCTTTTTTGTTCTTCACTATGTAAATCTTATTTAATTGTTCAGTAAAGATTAACTAAAATAGAACTTGCACATTGATTAAAATAGTAAAATGATATAAGAGTATAAGATATTATTAAAAAACAAAAAACATGCAGTACATGTTTAAGCAGATTATTGGATGTGATCCAGCTTTTCTAAACTGGAATGCAGCTGAACTTGACTAATCTGTTCAAACCAGAGGCCATGGCAGAGAGTTGTTTACCAGACTGTTGCCTAGTCAGTGCTTTTAGTTGAGACTGTTAAAGGAGACGTGCCTTGGAAAATCTTCACCAGTCTGTCTAGTTATTTTTGAACGTTATCTGGTGTTGCTGACAGCTTGTATAACTTCCAAATGAGTGAATCATGCACACTTTAAGTTTTAAAGGGCTGCTTTATGCAAAAATAAACATTTTAGCACTGGTTTCACACTCTCATGTCATTCTTAGCTCTTTTGTACATAAAAAAAGAGAAATGAAATTTGAATGAATGTTCAAGCTGTTCTTTTTGACTTGTTCTCAATTCAAATGGTGCAAATGGTAACACTTTGTGCAGGTTTGACAACATTGACCGGTCTAAATGGTGAGTAAATGATTAGAGTCTTTGTACTGGCCCTTTAAAGTTGCTCTGTATCTTCAGGTTATATCAGTAGTCCATATTTAATGTGCATGTAAACACACATTCAGTTTCCCGAGCTGTCTTCCTCTAGTGCAATTTTCACACGTGTCATCTCACAACACAAGGAAATCCTGTTATTTTAGTGGCTGATCGGGAAGCTTGCGGATTCAAAGAATACATTATCCACACCCAGATCCCAGACGCTTTCAAATGAAAACTATAGAAACATAATCCAAACGCCACTTGTTTGCATCAGTCTGTTTTGGCTTCGTGATGAAAGGCTTTGCTTGGTTATTGAACAATGTACCAGGGGACAATGTGAACTTTGATCGTGTTCATGGATCAGTAAGAGTGACCTGATGTGACAGAGATTCAACAAGCTTTGCAGTCTTCAGTCTTGCAGTTTCATTTATTAGGTGTTTACATGTTTTTATGCCTGTCAAACTTAAACTTTCAGCTTTATGTCATTAAGGTAATGTCATCTAGGTGAGGTTTTGTTGAAAGTGCATGAATGAGTTGGGAGTTTTTGTGAAATATGTCTCATTAAAAGCATATTTCTCTCTATGTGTCTTGCAGAAGATGTCTTTAGGTGGAATGATGATAACAGCGTGTTGGGCTTTAGTAACTGGGAGGACGGCGGCACTGATGACACTGATCTGCCCTTATTGGACACGTGTGTCGTTCTTCACTCCAACACAGGGAGATGGGAAAACGTCAGCTGCGTGGATGAACCTGAGAACGGAGTAGTGTGTAAGACGAGTAAGTTCACAACTCCTTTCATTATAATTTTTGTTGACGTTTTAGTAATGTTATGTGTAGTTATTGCTTGTTTATTTTTTTGGAATGTCTGTTTGTTGGCAGAGGCTATTTATACTAACTCTGCCCATCAATGTGTTCTTGGTCTAGTCAATACTACAAAAGACAGTTTAACATCAGCTCCAGTGGCGTAGATAGTAAAGCGCATGCCGTAGTCATTTTTGACACAGTCGACCCAGGTTAAATTTTTTTTCCTCCCTTTTCAAATTACGTGTCACATCAGAAAGGCATTTATTTTCAAGAAAAATGAAGGAAATAATTGAAAAGTTGCAAACAATGTAGCATCTAGGGTTAGGGTAGGTGTAGGGAGGGCTTATATTATCCCAATATGGTGGCATCCATTTAATAATTTAAATTAAATTTATAATTTGTGCTCAATACATTATTAGGCTATTGCATACTACAATACTGAAGTGCAGATAATTGCCACTATTTGCAGTAAGTAGTATAAATAGCAGAAAATCCTCCTAATGTAACTTAGTGTAAATAGAATCTATAGCTGCACGTAGTTAAATAGCATCTATTGCTAAGAAAATATGCTGTTTTCACTTAGTGTGAATAGCATATATCGCTATTTACACTTAAAAGCAGCAAATAGCCGCTTCCTTTTTTTTATATTTCTGTTTTTTTCTGTATAGTTTTTATTTATTTTTATTTCAATTTTAGTTATTTTAGTACATCAAGTTAAACTAAATGAAAATGAGAAGTGGTGCATTGGCAAATAGCTGAAATAATTAGTTTATTTCTGTTTCAAAAAACCTTTTTTTAAGTAACAAAAATCTTTTTATTTATTTATTTTTTAATAGTTCTAGTTAACTGTAATAACCCTAGTTCTGTGGTTAGTGTTTTTTGTTTTTGAGAACGGAGTAGTGTCAATAGAATCCATTACTATTTGCACTTAGCGTAAATAGCCTCTATCACTACTCACATTTAGTGCAAATAGCCGCTGCCTTTTTTTATTTTATTTTTTTTATTCATTTTTATTTCAGTTTTAGTTATTTTAGTACATCAGGTTAAACTAAATGAAAATGAGAAATGGTGCTTTGGAAAATAGCTGAAATAATTTGTTTATTATTATTTCAGAAAACCTTTTTTTTTACTTAACAAAAATGCTTGGGTTTTTTTTAATAGCCCTAGTGTAATAACCCTAGTTTTATAGTTAGTGTTTTTTTGAGAATAGAGTAGTGTAAATAGCATTCATTACTATTTGCACTTAGTATAAATAGCCTCGATCGCTATTCACACTTAGTGCAAGTAGCATCTATCGCTAAGAAAATATGCTGTTTTCAGTTTGTGTGAATAGCATGTAATTGCTATTTGCACTTAGTATAAATAGCCTCTATCGCTATTCACACTTAGTGCAAATAGCCGCTGCTTTTTATATATATATAATATATATATTTCTGTATAGTTTTTATTTATTTTGATTTATTTATTTATACATATTTTTTTATTTAGTTATTTTAGTACATAGTTAAACTAAGTTAAACTAAATGAAAATGAGAAATGGTGCTTTGGCAAATAGCGGAACTAATTTGTTTATTATTATTTCAGAAAACCTTTTTTTTAAGTAACAAAAATCTTTTTATTTTATTATTATTTTTTTAATAGTTCTGTACTAACCGTAACTGTAATAACCCTAGTTCTATGGTTAGTGTTTTTTTGAGAACGGAGTAGTGTAAACAGAATCCATTTCTATTTGCACTTAGTGTAAATAGCATTTATCGCTAAGAAAATATGTTGTTTTCACTTAGTGTAAGTAGCATCTATCACTATTCACGCTTAGTGCAAATAGCCGCTGCCTTTTTTACATTTCTGTATGGTTTTTATTTTTATTTCAGTTTTAGTTATTTTAGTACATCAAGTTAAACTAAATGAAAATAAGAAATGGTGCTTATAATCAGCTTTTATTTCAGAAAATCTTTTTTTTTTTTTTTTAATAACAAAAATGCTTGTTTGTTTTTTTTAATAATTCTAGTTAACTGTAATAACACTAGTTCTATGGTTAGTGTTTTTTTGGATGCCCAAATTACTCAAAAATCAATGGTTACATACATATTTAAATATATAAATATTATTTAAAATATTAATTATTAAAAAAAACTGAAGTACTTAATAAAACATTTTCAAAATATTTTAAATAATATTTTAAATATTAAATGACCAAACAAATTAATATATTTCTGTTTTATTTCATTTTTGCATTTATTTGCATTAATTTTTCATTTTTATTATTATCTTTGGATTGTTTTTAATTTAAGCACAAGCTCCTGACGTTTCATTTTAATTTACAGGGTCATGGTTGTTGACACGTCACAAAACATTACTGAATGTCACCTTTCGAACTCAATTTCTTTGAACTTTCTAGTTCTTACTTATTCAAATGTTTATTTTAATATGTATTTTTGAGTAATTTGGCCCTCCGTAAGTTCCAGGTGTAGTGATTGATGTAATATCATAATTTTGCTGAAGTATAATCAAATGGTACATTTGTGGAAAGAGCATACTAGTGCATATTTATGGTTTCCAATGTAATTGAAAGTAAAATTTAGTTGTGTTTTGCTCATAAAGGTTTTAAAATGTAATTTGACCTTGAATCTTTCTGGTTTGTTTTTCAGAGGCCGTCTGGATAAGCCCACCAAGTATGCATAATCTTATTTTTTGTTGTTATATACATATTTTTGTTGTTAATGTGATTTTGCTGTTATATCTGTGCACTTTTACCCCCCCTAAGAGACATCATGTCCATAACTATGTTAAAATTTGTTCAAAGCCATCACATTCATTGTAAATCATTCCTTCTCCTCATCTCTAGAGGGCAATCCTCTTCTGTCAGCTCTGGTTATCCTCAGCGTGGTGCTGATCCTGGTCGTTTCTGCAGTGGTTTGGTTCTTTCACCAAAGAAACAACAGTGGTTCATCCCTCCTAAACCTGATCGAGTACCACCCGCCCTTCAGATCCCCTTCCAGCGATCAGGCCTGCTTGGTAGAAGCTGAAGAAATCGAGGTGGTACCTTAGTGATTTTCATCCGTGCCCAGGTTAGATAAGAGATTGTGAACTTTTCCCTTTTCACTGGTTCCTCAGCGACGATCCACGCAGAACAAAACGAGGCAGTCACAACTCAAATGATCTCTTTTTCTGGGGTGGAACTGAGGACTGTTGCAGGGAAATACGGTCTGTCTGAATGCTGTGTGTGAAATAAATGTAAAACAGTTGCTGGGGTTTTATTACACAGGAAAATTAAGCACATTGATCTTTCCTTCTCAAAGACTCAACTGTGTAGTGACACTATTTGCTTTACTAATATTTCCTCTGAGCTGCATCATGACGCTTCTGTGAGATTAGTTTCACTGTGTCCTTAAAGCTAATCATGTCCACAGGCTGAAAAGCTAAAAATCAGAAATTTATCTAAATTTTATTTTCTTTGTATCTCTTTCTCTCTCTCTGTATGTATGTATGTATGTATGTATGTATGTGTGTGTGTGTGTGTGTGTGTGTGTGTGTGTGTTATAATTTGGTTATGTGTTGTTGTGTGTGTGTTTATATATAATCATACTTAGATAAAATTTAGTCAGAAAAATAATAATATATATATTGCTCTGCTCTCATCTTCTGTTATTTTTTCTGAGAAATAATTGATAATTAATTGAAATTGACAATTGATTGCAGCTCTTTTCCATATTTCATAGTGACCACTATCAAGCACCAAAATGCTGTATATGCTGCCATATATTTTTGTGCACTATAATTTGATTTGTATGAAAAACAGACTGAAGTTTTAAGTCCAGTTTTCAAGTCCAGTTCAATCTTGTCCTTATTGTAGCTCCTGAAGCTTTGGGATCATGTGGTAATGTTTTATGTGCCAAATTTGCATCCATTTCTGTTCGGTTGTGAGATTTACAAAAATGGGAAGTTCTGTCAGATTTCTTCCTGTGCATTAGGACCAGTATTTATTTTCTGGCTTTCTTAGCTGAAAGGGTTAAAATTCTGTGTTTGTCACTGCTAGCACTAGCAACTCAAGTTTTTTTTAGCATATGAATAATGAATGATGATTGCCAATCACTATTTTATAAATGTTGTTGTAATTGTTTTTTTGTTTTTCTGTTTGGGTTTGCCACTAACAGTCTTCTGTATCTATATTATGAATGAATCCAATTGTGTAAACATTGATTAAAGCTTTATTATCCATACATGAGCAAGCCATTTCTCAAAGAGAAACTAATCAAGTGTTGGTCTTTCAAAACGAATAAAGATTCGTCAAACATTTCAGTTTTCTGTTGTTTAGACATGCACAAATACATGTATGATCCAAGCAAATTCAGACACCCAAAATGATTAGCAGGCAGTTTCTACACATGCAAACAAACAGAAGATGCTCATTTTGCTGCAGACGTTTGTGTCCAGATGAGCTGCAGATAAATGTGTGTGCTGGCTGTGTAATGAGAGAGCGATCAGGATGAAGTGGGACAGCTAATTGAGGGCAGATGAATTAGCCTCTGGGGTTTTTATAGATCACTGTCATTGTTCTACCCTGAAAGTGTCAGTTTGCCTCTGTATTTCCAGCTGCTTCGCCTACACACATTTGGCCATGTTATGACTGCTACTGCATTAGGATTGCTTGTACATACAAATTTGCATTTAAAGCACAGTGGCACACAATTTGGGGTGGATATTCGATTTTATAGGTTTCTCCTGTGTCCTCAACGTCACTTCCCATCCTGGATTTTGGTACACAGTATAAGCTTCAGTATCAGTATTAGGTTATACCGGCTAAAAAATAAGAATTATTTTTGAAGAACACAGTAACACTCCTCAAAACCTAAAGCTTTCTGAAATTTATTTTACTTTTATTTATGTTTATATATTTTTTACAGTTAAAATATAGTGCAATATTAATGTGTAAATTGTTATAGTATAGTAATATATAGGTATTGTTAGTCTAATTAACATTTTTTATATATATTTGTATTATATCTATTTTTTTAATAAATTATTTTAATGTTCTTTATTAACCTCTGCAAATGGTTGCACTGATGAAAATAATACAAATCCTCATAAAATGTGGCTTGTAAGATTCTTTAGGCTTGCTAAATAAATAAACTAACTTTATTTGTTTAAATGTATTTGTTTAGTAATTTAAATGAAATGCATTTGTTTGCTTATTTATTTATTTAAATGTATTTGTTTATTAATTTTATTATTTATGTTATTTGTTAATTTATTTACATTTGTTTATTTTTAAATTATTTAATTATATATATATATATATATATATATATATTTAATAGTAAGTATACTCTACACTCTAGTGTTAGCAGTAATCAATTTCATTTGCTGTCCTCATCTGATCAGCATATTAAAGGTTATCACTGATGACCACTAGAGGGCGCTGTGAATCATGATATGATTCCTGTTGACAGACTGTGCAGGCCAATGTGTCTTACAGTACACCAATCAGAGAGATTTCGTGCCACTTTTCAAACTTCTTAGAGTTTTCAGATTCTAAAATTAGAAATAATTTTAAAACAAATGTGTTAAAAGGATAGTTTTAACATTAAAAAAAAAATCTGGTATCATCATGATATTTGAAAATGGGGGCTTCACACTACTTGTCTATGTCAGTGTCTGTCTAATTTCAATGGATTCTACCAGAATGAGAATCTTGTGCACAAATTTTATAGAGTTTGACTGGGCGTACAACCTTTGTTTGGTGTTAATATGTGGTTTTTAGGGTGCTGATATGTGGTTCTGAGTGGTTGTTGGTGTGTTGCTAGGGTGCTCTGATGTGGTTGTCACATTGTTGCTAAAGGATACGACGTGGTTGTTGTTGAGTTGCTACGTGGTTACTAGGGTGTTTTGAGTGGTTGTTGGTGTGTCGCTATGTTGTTTTTACAGTGTTCTTGATGGTTGCCAGTGTTGATATGTGGTAGCTAAGGTGTCCTGAGTGGTTGTTGGTGTGTTGCTAGGGTGTTCCAATGTGGTTGTCATGTTGTACGTTGTACAACTTGGTGGTTTCTAGGCTGTTGTTATGTGGTTGCTAAGGTGTTCTGAGTCGTTGCTGCTGTATTGCTAATTGCTATGCTGTTTCTATGGTGTTGTTCTCTGTGGTTCCCAGGGAGTTGATATATGGTTTCTAAGGTGTTCTGAGCAGTTGTTGGTGTGTTGCTAGGGTGCTTCAATGTGTTTGTCATGTTGTTGCTAAAGGTTTCCACGTGGTTGTTGTTGTTGAGTTGCTCTGTGCTACTAGGGTGTTTTGAGTGGTTGCCAGGGCATTGCTATATGGTTTCTAAGGTGTTCTGAGTGGTTGTTTGTGTGTTACTATGGAGATTCTAGGATGTTCTCTGTGGTTTCTACAGTGTTATTGGTGGTTACCAGATTGTTGATATGTGGTAGGTAAGGTGTTCCAATGTGGCTGTCATGTTGTTGTTGTTGTTGAGTTGCTATGTGGTTACTAGGGTCTGTTGGGTGGTTGCCAGGGCATTGCCATGTGGTTTCTAAGGTGTTCTGAGTGCTTCATGGTGTTTTGGTATGTAGATTCTAGGTTTTTCTCTGTGGTTGCCAAAGTATTGTTATGTAGTTGCTGAAGTGCTTTTGTTGTGGTTAGTGTGTTGCTGTGGTGTACCAATGTGGTTGCCATGTTGTTGCTAAAGTGTTCCACATGGTTTTTGTTATGTTGCTATGTGGTTTACTAGGGTGTTCTCAGTGGTTGTCAGAGCATTTCCCAATGGTTTCTAAAGTGTTCTCTGTGGTTGTTCTGTGTTGCTTGGCTGTTCCAGGACTGGTTGTTATTGGTGTGTTGCCATGTGGTTTTTACAGTGTTCTTGGTGGTTGTTGGTGTGTTGTTAGGGTGCTCCGATGTGGTTGCCATGTTGTTGCTAAAGTGTTCAGTGTTGTTTTTGTTGTGCTGCTATGTGGTTTACTAGGGTGTTCTGAGTTGTTGCCAGAGCATTGCGATATAGTTTCTAAGAGGTTTATTGTGGTTGTTGTGTGTTGTTTGGGTATTCCGATATGGTTGCCATGTGATTGCTAAAGTCTTCTGACTGGTTGTTTTTGGCGAATTGTTATGTGGTTTCCACGGTGTTCTCTGTGGTCATGGTCGGGTGTTGATATGTGGTAGCTAAGGTGTTCTGAGTGGTTGTTGGTGTGTTGTTAGGGTGTTCTGATGTGGTTGCCATGTTGTTGCTTAAGTGTTCAATGTGATTTTTGTTGTGTTGCTATGTGGTTAACTAGGGTGTTCTGAGTGTTGTTGGTGTATTGCTAAGGTGTTCCGATTTGGTTGTCATGTTGTTGTTGAGTTGCTATGTAGTTACTAGGGTGTTCTAGTGGTTGCCAGAGCATTGCCATATGGTTTCTAAGGTGTTCTTTGTAGCTGTTGTGTGTGATGCTTGGGTGTTCCGATATGGTTGCCATGTGGTTGCTAAAGGGTTCTGACTGGTTGTTGTTGGTGTGTTGCTTTGTGGTTTTTACAGTGTTTTTGGTGGTGGCCAGGGTGTTGATATGTGGTAGCTAAGGTGTTCTGAGTGGTTGTTGGTGTGTTGCTACAGTGTTCGATGGGGTTGTCATGTAGTTGCTACGTGGTTGTTGTTGAGTTGCTATATGGTTACTAGGGTGTTCTGGTTGGTTGCCAGCACATTGCCATATGATTTCTAAAGTGTTCTCTGTGGTTGTTGTGTGTTGCTTGGCTGTTCCAGTATGGTTGCCATGTGGTTGCTAAAATGTTCTAAATTGTTGTTGCTACAGTGTTCTGGCTGGTTGTTGTTGGTGTGTTGCCATGTGTTTTTACAGTGTTCTTGGTGGTTGCCAGGGTGTTGACATGTGATAGCTAAGGTGTTCCGAGTGGCTGTTGGTGTGTTGTTAGGGTGTTCTGATGTGGTTCTCATGTTGTTGCTAAAGGGTTTCCCATAATTGTTGAGTTGCTATGTGGTTGCTATATGGTTTCTAAGGTGTTCTCTGTGGTTGTTGTGTGTTGCTTGGGTGTTCCAATATGGTTGCCATGTGGATGCTAAAATGTTCTAAATAGTTGTTGTTGGTGTGTTGCTATGTGGTTACTATGGTGTTCTGGGTGCCTGCCAGGATATTCATATGTGGGTTTTCTATGGTGTTCTTCATGGTTGTTTTTGCTTTGTTATGTGGTTGTGAGGCATTATCATATGGTTGCTAAGGTGTCTGAGTAGTTCCTAGTCTGTTGCTGTGTGGTTTTTATGGTGTTCTCAGTGGTTTCCAGTGCATTTCCATGTGGTTTCTAAGGTGTTCTTTGTGGCTGTTGGTGTGTTACTAGGGTGTTCCAATGTGGTTGCTGAAGTGTTCTTTGTGGTTGTTGGTATGTTGCTATGTGGTTTTCAGAGCATTGTCATTTCATAATAAGAATGTGGTTGTTTTCTGTCAAAGTTCATGTCTTTTAGTCATATGTGTCCAGTCTGGATCAGGATATTCAAGAGTCAGGAAGCTGCCAGTGTCATTGTGTCTTTTTTTCTCTTATGTTCTCAGTTCATCATTGCAGGTCATGAGAGTTCAGAAGAAGCCTGTGATATGCCTCTTTCACACAGATTCCAACAGATAAAATGCTCTGCTGTTGACAGGAACTGAAAGTGCTCACCCTGCACATATTTGTAGGGTTTTATGTTTATGTTGGGTGAATTAGTAATGACTTGTAGTCACGTCAACAACACCAAACTCCATCTGCAAGATGGAATGAGGAACTTTGACGCTTGGAAAGACATAAAGTCTGATTTTTATTGCACTTGTGGTAAGTAAGCAAAACATTAATGACTGTAATTAGGCTTTACTCTGCATACAAATCTATTTTCCAAATCCAGTGTTTATGACTGACTCATATTTGTGAGTAATGAACTCAGATTTATCATATTTTGTGCGATATTTTGTTGTTTAGACTACAAACAAATTGATTCAAGCTAACTACACCAAAATCTGGAAGAAAACAACCAAGCATGTCCCGCTGTTTATTATTATTGTATTGTGAACTGAGAAAAACTAAATATCTCACTGTGGCTTTGTGCTGGTGATGGGAAATACGGTTCTTATCTCTTGTGTAGTTTAGTCATTGTGAATCATTTGGCAAGTAACTGTCAGGACAAAGTCCACCTAAAGACACACACTTTAGATTGTGCTTCCTGCGTTTGCCTTCAGTCTTTTGAAACCTTATAAAAAATAGACTTGGTGTTTGCATGTGCAAAACTCACAATGATGCAGAATTTCAGGTTGTTAGTGTGTTTCTATGTGCTTACGAGGGTGTTCTTGGTGGTTGCAAGGGTGTTGCTATGGGGGCTTCTAAGTTGTTCTTTGCGGTTGCTATGTGGTTGCCAGGGTGTTGCTATGTAGTTTCTAAGGTGTTCTTTATGGTTGTTGTTGGTGTGTTGCTAGGGTGTTCTGAGTGGTTTTAGTGTTACACGGCTTTCTAGGGTGTTCTTGGTGGTTGCCAGAGTGTTGCTATGTGGTTTCTAAGGTGTTATTTGAGGTTGCCATGGTGTTACTAACTTGGTATGTTTTTTCTAAAGTCTTCTTCATGGCTGTTATTGTTGGTGTGCTGCTAGGGTGTTCTTGGTGGTTGCCAGGATGTTGTTATGGGGTTTCTAAGGTGTTCTTTGTGGTATTTGGTGTGTTCCTATGTGCTTGATAGAGTGTTGCTATGTACTTTCTAGGATGTTCTTTATGGTTGCTGATGGTGTGTTGCTATGGTGTTCTGAGTGGTTGTTAGTGTGTTGCTATGTGCTGCTATGTGCTTACTAGGGTGTTACTGGTGGTTGCCAGGGTGTTGCTATGGGGTTTCTAAGGTGTACTTTGTATCTGCTTGTGTTGCTGAGTAGTATCCTTTATAGTTGTTGTTGTTGTTGTTATCGCAGGTTTGAGTCTCAGGTCCGGCAGGGATAGTAGGTGGGGGGAGTGAATATCCACCCTCAGTACCACGACTGAGGTGAGACCCTTGAGCAAGGCACCGAACCCCCAACTGCTCCCTGGGTGTGTTTGCAGTGTGTGTGTGTGTGCGTGTGTTTACTACTGTGTGTGCTGTGGGGTTAAATGCAGAGCACAAATTCCGAGTATGAGTCACCATACTTTGCCACAAGCCACCTTCACCTTCTCAGTGGTTGTTAGTGTGTTGCTTTCTGCTTACTAGGGTGTTCTTGGTGGTTGCCAGGGTGTTGCTATGGGGTTTCTAAGGTGTTTTTTGTGGTCAATTATGTTGCTATGCAGTTGCCAGGTTGTTCCTAAGGGTGTTCTGAGTGGTTGCTAGTGTGTTGCTATGTGCTTACTAGGGTGTTCTTGGTGGTGCTATGTGGTTGTTAAGCTCTTCTGAGTGGTTGTTAGTGTGTCGCTATGTGCTTACGAAGGCAGTTCTTGGTGGTTTCCAGGGTGTTGCTATGGCATTTCTGAGGTGTTCTTTGTGGTTACTTGTGTTGCTATATGGTTGCCAGGGTGTCGCTATGAAGTTTCTAAGGTTTTCCGTAAGGTTGTTGCTGGTATGTTGCTAGGGTGTTCTGAGTGGTTTTTAGTGTGGTGCTATATTCTTGCTAGGGTGTTCTTGGTGGTTGCCAGGGTGTTGCTATGTGACTTTTAAGGTGTTCTTTGTGGTTACTTGTGTTGTTATTCAGTTGCCAGGGTGATAAATGTAGTTTCTAAAGTGATCTTTATGGTTTTTGTTAGTGTGTTGCTAGGGTGTTCTTAGTGGTTATTAGTTTGTTGCTATGTGCTTAAAAAGGAGTCCTTGGTGGTTGCCAGGGTGTTGCTATGTGGCTTTTAAGATGTTCTTTATGGTCACTTGTTGCTATGAGGTTGCCAGAGTTCGATAAATGTAGTTTCTAAGGTGATCTTTATGGTTGTTGTTAGTGTGTTGCTAGGGTGTTCTGAGTGGTTGTTACTGTGTTGCTATGTGCCTACAAGGGGTTCTTGGTGGCTGCCAGGGTGTTGCTAGGGACTTTTGGGTGATTGCCAGAAGGTCATTTTGTGGTTGTTTTTGTGTTACTATGTGGTTGCCAGGATGTGGTCGTGTGGTTGCTATGGTGTTCTAAGTGGTCGCTATTGTGCCACTATGTGGTTGCCAGGGCTATGTCATGTTGTTATTAAGATGTTCTCTGTTGTTGTTGGTGTATTGCTCACTAGGCTGTTCTAGATGGTTGTCATGTGGTTGCTAAGGTGTTCTGAGTGGTTGTTCGTGTCTTACTATGCAGTTGCCAGGGCGTTGCCATGTGTTTTCCATGTAGGGTGTTCTGAGTGGTTATTAGTGTGTCGCTATGTGGTTGCTGGAGTGTTCTGTTTGGTTGCCAGGGCATTACCTTGTGGTTGCTAGGGTGTTCTGAGTAGTCATCAATGTGTTTCTATGCTGTTGCTAGGGTTTTGTGGGTGTGATGAGCAGAAATGCTGTCAGACTGCAGGCAGCTGAGGACTGTGTGGTGATTTGTACTGGTTTCTGGTTTTCCCAGGGTTCAGTCTGCTGTCTGGAGCGCTTAGGATACGACAAAAGCCAGGTCAACAAAGCCTAATTTATTAGAGAGGGACACAATAGCTGCTCTCAGGGAGACGGGCAGAGCGGAGGGGAGCCTCCTGCAGAAAGAGACAGAGTCTAATAATAATAATGAAACAATAGACAAACCGAAGTGTTTCCCTTGAGTGACTCGTCCGTTTTTTCTTTCAGATTTCAACTGGACAGCAGTATTGTTACGAGGGTAAATCTCACAAACGGGAATCATATTTTAACCCATAATCAAAGGAAAGAATTAAGAAATTAGATTTTGCTTAAATCCTACAAATTCTAAAATATATTTTTGCTTAAAGAATACAAATAATTTGTAACCCTGCTCTCTTTGTATTGGTATTAAGTTATTTATTATTTGCATAACAAAGCATATTTTACCCCTACAAATTTTTATTATCATAATGCAAAACAATCTAATTCTTATTACTGTAATGTGAAAAAATGATATATTATTCATAATTTAAATAATGTATACATAATGATAGTGTTTGATGTACTAACTTTTATTTATGTATATATTAATATATTGCAATAATTTAATTTTGTAACATACAATTACTGAAAAAGACCCTTATGTTTTAATTGTCATGAAAGTAATGCAAAAATTTAACTGATCTAAAATAGACATCATTTTATTCATGCATTTTTTTTTTTAATTGACTCCTGTATCTATCCTTAGTAAATTGCTGTTTATTTGTAATGATTTAGTGCTCATCTGGTGACCCTTCCACTGTTTGATTAATTTCATTCTATAAAAAAAATGAATCCCTCCTGCTGCTTAAAAAACTATTACAGCATTGGAAATGAATGTATGATGTGTCTCTTGCATTGCATTTCTCAAATTATATGATTTACATGATTAATTGAGTTGTTGGTACAAATGCAGAAAAAGCCAGAGTTCTTTAACATGATGCCACCAGCTTCCACTTTAATTACACAGTGTCGCAGGGTGCTTGATTTTTCAAACAGACCTATGCTTTTGTCTTCCGTCTCCCTTTTTACTTCGCTGTTGTCCAGGAGATGGATGGTTTCACATGAGCATATATTACGGCGAGAGCTGCCACTATTATGATTGTGGCTGTAATAGCCTGTTTTTGATCAAATAACACAGAAGTCATCTCGTTCGCACGTCTCTCACTTTCTCATGCTAAAGCATGAAGGAGGAAAAGGTTAGCGCTGACCTGACACTGCTAATTAAAAGGGACAGCGTTCAGTGTTAATATGACAAAACACAAACTGACAGCTGGCATGGAAATGTGCATGCCAGACGCTGTGTGCACACCACCAGACATGTGCCGCTTTCTCATGCCCTTTGTTAAGACAATATGGTGTTTGCACACAGAATGGCATGACAGATTTTACTTGTCTTGAAAAAGGCAGTTGCTAACAAGTGTCTAAATGGGACTGCAGAGGTTGTTGGGGACATTAAACCTCTGGTGCACTTTGGTCATTTTTGGTGTTACATTTTTTTACTTCATCAGTGCTTTCACTAGTTCACTAATAATTTCACTAATAAACCGGTTACCTCACCTGAATATGTTTGTAGATTTGTGTAGGATGATTCGGTATGGAAAGCAGTTATCTTGGAAATAGATTAATATTTTATTTGTAAACATCATATTTTTTTCGCTTATTTCAGTTAATGTCATAAAACTTGCGAGCTAAGCCAATTATAGTACTGACAGTGTCGTATAAACATGGCTGAAGCCACAAAAAAATGAAGGAACGGACACACCGATTCAATTGAGTGAGTCATTTACGCTGAAAACGATCCAATTGATTCAAACTCAAACTCGATTCACTTCCAAAAACTAGCTCAAAAGAGACATTCATTTTCGAATTTCGTTTGCAACTATTTTATGAAGCACATAGTATAGTAATGGGTGGATCGGAACTTCGGAGCTGGTACGTGAATCATTTGATTCAGATCGGGACTTCAGAGCGCGGATCGCGAGTCATTTGATTTAGATCGGATCTTCGAAGCTGGTTCGTGAATCATTTGATTCAGATCGGGACTTCAGAGCGCAGAGCGCGGATCGCGAGTCATTTGATTTAGATCGGAACTTCGGAGGCGGTTCATGAATCATTATGCAAATCAAGACTTTAAAGCACGTTTTTTTGTTTGTTTTGTTTGTAGTAAAACCATAGGTAATTTTCGCGAGGGATATGTTGCCAGGATAATAAATAAATTCATTCATTCATTCATTATTTTTTTGTTTACCTCAAGAGGACACACAGGATGCAAGTATACTGATCTAGATCAGTAAACAGAGGTTTAAAGCCGGAAATTTAGCAAGCAGGAAACACAAATTAATGTTATATTTTGTTATATTTTGCTGTATTCTCTTCTGAATCATCGAACAATCAAAAGAAAACATAATTAAAACTGCTACTGTAATGTTGTTGATTTTACATAATCAAAATTGTGTAATTACTGTTTTTTAGACACATTTATGGCTTTAGGCCTTAAACACACAGCTAATCAGAGCTAAAATATCATCCAAAGTGAGTTTTCCCTTCACATCTGCTCCTTTTTGTTTTGTTTGGTCAAGCTAAACTTATTATTGCTTAACAATAGTGCTTCTCCTTCCTTTTGTTCTGTTCTCGTGCTCTACCGTCTCCTGCATGGCCTTCATTTGTGAACATGCTCCAATTAACAGAGCCAAAACAAGCAGGACCATTAAGACGGCCGCCCACTGGAGGAGCCACGGAAGGAACCAAGAGGCTGCTGGGTAATACAAGTCCTGTGATCCTACACTCATTTATCTTGTCAAATCAACACTGCTCTCGCTGTTTGCTGGATGATATGTGTTTCCTTAATGGAACATTCCTTTTCAGGTCTTAATGTTGCTTGACAGAAGCTGGGGATTTTCCAGGGTCATATGATAACACTTGATTCTTGCAATGGCTTGATTGTTCTCTTGATTAAATAGATCATTTGGTGTCAGTAATGTTCAGTTTAGTGTGTGTGTGTGTGTGTGTGTGTGTGTGTGTGCTTTGGGTGTGTGTGTTTGTGTTACTGGAAGTTACAAACTTCCAGTAACATTGATAGAATGCTTGTTCAATGTTTGTAACAATGTTTGCAAAATGGAATGTTCCATTAAAAAGGAACCAAGAAAAAACATTTTTAAAATTTTAAAAACTGGACATTGTGAACATTCATAGTGTTCAGAAATAATGTTTTCAGAACAATGGGGAAAAAAAATTGTTAGCTGGCTTGGTTTTTTAATGCAAAATGAAATCAAACACTGGATTACACAATGTGTCCTGGATGATATATCTAGAAATATAACTGTATGCATCTTTGGTTAAATATCATCCACCAGGGATCACTCTGTGCCTAGGTCAAAGGTCAGTTATTATTTTTCATCACTTAAACAAAATACAGCCAAGTGAATCCAACATGTTTTCATTTCGAGATTAACTTCATATACTGTTTCACTCTGTGTTTTTTGTTTCCTCACGTAATAAAAGTAAAAAAGGCCTATTTTTACCTAATTTAACCCATAAAAATTAAGTTAATGTATTTAGGTTGATGCAGTGATGTTAAAGATCATTTTAACTCATGTTGATTGATTTAAGTATTTGTTTAGTGCATTGAGGCCCTGATCAACCTTTTAGTTTCTAATGATGATCGGCTGACTGTACATTCTCTTCAAATCAGTACAATTAGACACAGTTATTAGGCTTGTCTGAGAGGTTGCTGAACTCAACATTTCAGTATCGCAAGGTCAGAATCTGTTTGTCGGTGTGTCACGCAATGTTTTGGGTAATGTATGAGTAATGACTTTATCCATCAAAAAAAAAATCAAATAAAAAACAAAAATCTAACTTATGCTCTTTTTTTCTTTTAATGCTCATCCCTCTCTGATGCACAATCAAAAGGTACTGTTTATTTTCAAATGCATGAATTATTTATATGCATATGTAAATTGTGCAGTGAAATAAAAGAGTATTTTTTATTTATAAATACAAATGCAAAAGCACCACTGAGAGATGAATCGTTTGAATATTTGAATACATTTTCCATGTCAGCAAGCAGCTGAATAGTCACCCATCTAAATGATACGCACTGTACAATCTGACAATAATTAATTCCTGCCGCTGTCAGATTCATCTGCAATAAAAGAGCAATTACTCTATTTAAGAGAACATTTACCAGAGAGACAAAGCCACAATTACACTGTCTTTAATTTAATGCAGGTTAATAGCACAATAGCAAACAAACGGCATGATTGTGGGTTACTTAATTTAGCCTTTTTTAGGTCAAAATTTAACAAATGAAATTAGCGGTTTAAATCCTTGGTCACTGTGCTTAAAAACATTGTATATGGGTATTTTTTAATACTGTATATACTGTAGTGTTTCCAGTATTCCTTCCTTAATTTCTTTTTCCTATCCAAATAATTCCAACAAAAAATGCATTATTGCATGATTTCTTGGGAATCTTGTTTTAACTGATCATTTACAGGTTTTTTCCTGTGACATCTTAAAGGAACAGTTCACCCACAAAATGAAGATTTAGAAAACTGTAGCATTCCATCATTTGCTCACCAATGGATCCTCTGCAGTGAACGGGTGCCGTCAGAATGAGAGTCCAAACAGCTGATAAAAACATCACAATATTCCACAAGAAATCCACATCACCTCAGTCCATTAATTAACGCCCCGTGAAGCCAAAAGCTGTGTGTTTGTAAGTAACAAATTCATCATTAAGACATTTTTTACTTTTAAATCATCACTTGTGGCAAAAATACAAATCCACAATCCATAATATTGCTTACACTGGTGAAAAAGTTGTCTCTTCTACATCAGGAGAGAAATATGCACAGATCAACCAACATTTACATACACAAAGTGTCCAAAATAGTTCTAAACAAATATGTGAGTGGATTTTGTTATGAGAGGACAACAGGAGATGGACTTTTTTCTGGGGCAGTGTTATTATGGATTATTGACTGAGTCAAAAGCAACGTTTTGAAGTTAAAAGTCTTAATGATGGATTTGTTTTTTTACAAACCAGGAGCTTGTCATTTCGCAAGATGTGGAGTGGTGTGGATTACTCATAGATTATTGTAATGTTTTAATCAGCTGTTTGGACTCTCATTCTGACGGAACCCAATCACTGCAAAGGATCTATTGGTGAGCAAGTGATGCAATGTTGCATTTCTCCAGATCTGATGAAGAAACAAACTCATCTACATCTCGGATGGCCTGAGGATGTACATTTTCAGCAAGTTTAATTTTTGGGTGAACTATCATCAAACTCATTTAGGCAGTGACAGCACCATCAGCAGTATTGTCAATGAATTTGATAAATTACATGATATTTGTGGTGTTAGCTGGTTTGTGCCTGTTTGATCAAATGACATTACATTCTAAAGGTTTGGAACATGAATGATACATCTGTGGAATAAAATGTTTTCCCTCAACCTTTCCTTTTGTCTTCCTCCTTTTTAATGTTGGATGGCTCTTGTTTTTGCAGGGAAAAAAAGAGATTACTCTCTGCATTCCCTTGATGTGTCTACAGAAAATCAATAATTCTGGCTGCATGGGCTCTGGTGGACAATGATGACAACTCCTCAGGACGCGGCGCAGACTAATGTAGAAAAATAGGAATTAAAACAAAATAGCTACATTAATTTGTTTTCCATCAGCCTCTGGAGAGATAGTGTGCAGCGTTGCTCTCAGTCTCATTATACTTTCTAATCAAGACTCTTTTAAAAATCCTTTTTAAGGCGACAGGCAGATTTGCCCTTCCCCCCGTTGCGCTGCTGCGCCTTGCCGTCATTGTGCTTCTGCTTATTACTTTACAAATGACCGAGGTGAGGCTGACATTTTCACTGCATGCAGAAAAGCTCGGTATGTACGGCCTCTGCGGTAATGAATTTGCTTTGAGCTTTCGCTTCCCCCTCTGCTTTTCCCAATCAAGATTCCCCAATACAATTAAAATCACAGCATCTCGCCGCTGTGACAAATGCATCTGATGAAACAGGCGAGCTGGTCCCCGACGCCACTCCAAAAGCAACGCGCAAGCCTCACTGAAAAGAAGACGAGGGTAAAATCAATGAGCTCGCAGGACTGTGAACAGCCACGGAAACCTGCTTTAAATTCTGTGAGCTGAATAAGGATTTTTTTCACATCTTTAATTCAGGAGTGACTTTGTCAGTAAATTGGTCTCTTACTGTTAGGAGCGAGGTGTGAAAACACAGGCCCTGTGGATAAAAACGCCATATCAATATTTTAACAGTTAACTTGGTAATTTTCACCTTCTCATAAAAATATATCAACCACATCATTTTGTGCTGGTAAAAAGCAGTCTGAATATATGTGGGTGTGCTTGTGGTCACAAATGATCTTTTCTCTCCAAGCAGTGGTGCGTTTTATTAATCTTCATTTATTCATTCAGTTCAATCCAATTGTTGACTAAAAGTCAGCAGTCTAAAATGCTCAAGAGGAATCTGAGCTTAGCTAAACTGGTTTTAGAGGGGTTTTGGGCACTTGGTCAGGGGTCTGGTCTCACTGCATTTCATGACTTCATGATATGTCACATCTAGTGCTTTTGGCATCTGACGGATACACTTTTGTTTTCTTTCTCAAATACATATGTGACCCTGGACCACAAAACCAGTCATAAGGGTCCATTTTTCAAAACTGATGTATGGTTTGTTAGGATAGGACAATATGTGAAAATCTGGATTCTGAGGGTGCAAAAAATCAAAATATCGCCTTTAAAGTTTTCCAAATTAAGTTCTTAGCAATGCATATTACTAATCAAAATAAGTTTTGATATATTTATGGTAGGAAATTTACAAAATATCTTCATGGAACATGTTTACTTAATATTCTAATGATTTTTGGCATAAAAGAAAATCGATAATTCTGACTAATACAATGTATTGTTGGCTATTGCTACAAATATACCTGTGCTGGTTTTGTGGTCCAGGGTCACATATGTGAACTTAAGTATGTTGCAGTTTTTGTTTTTGCTAACTGAAATGTCTCAGTTTTAGACAAGCAAACAAAACTGGTATGCCACTGTCCCTATAAACTTAAATAAATAATATGTTATATATGTTATATGTGTTATATATGTTATAATAACAAAACTGTTATTTCAGTTTAAATGCATTAGTAGTTGAATAAATTAATTTTAATTTAGTGATAGTACACCAACAATGAAAATTTTGTCATTATTTGCTCACTGTAGGCTGATATTATTCCTTTATTTAAAAAAAAATATGTTTCATACAACAGCTCATCGCGACCACGTTTGTCAAGCTATTAAATAAACAAACAAATATAATGACTGATGATTGACATCATAAATTGTTGCAAAATTTGTTGCAAAAATTGTTTCTGATTGGTTAAAGAAGTTCTATGAAAATAAATAAATAAATAAATAGTTTCTGATTGGCTAAAAAAAGTTAGGACCGCTCCACCCACGCCCCTTTTCACTGATATTTACTATATTTATAAGCATAGATTTTTTTGTTATTTATTTTTTTAAAAGTCTGTTAATATTTTTCATACAACAGTTCATCGTGACCATGTTTGTCAAGCTATAAAAATAAATAAATAAATAATAAATAAACATTATGACTCACGATTGACATATAAAAAAGTCTTTCTGATTGGCTAAAAAAATGCGGGTCGCTCCACCCACTCCCTATTTCAGCGATATCTACTATATTTATAAGCGTGGATTTTTTATTTATTTTTAAAGTCTGTTAATATTTTTCACACAAAAGTTCATCGTGACCACGTTTATCAAGCTATAAAACAAAACAAAAAAATTAAATATTTTCTTATTGGCTAAAAAAGTGCGAGTCGCTCCACCCACTCACTATTTCAGTGATATCTACTATATTCATAAGCGTGGATTTAAAAAAAAAAAAATTAAAATAAAAATATTTTTCATACAAAAGTTCATCGTGACCACGTTTATCAAGATATATAAATAAATAAATAAATAAATAAGCATAATGACTTACAATTGACATGCAAAAAGTGTTTCTGATTGGCTAAAAAAAGTGCGGATCGCTCAACCCACTCCCTATTTCATTGATATCTACAATATTTGTAAGCGTGGATTTATTTTTATTTTTATTTTTTTTAAGTCTTTTTAAATGCTAAAAGCATAAACGAATCAAGATTCATAACAATTATTATTCTTTTTTTTGCCATTCTTGCTTTCGTCGGTTTCTGAAATATAATTAAAAAAAGAATCTAGAAAGAAGCAATTATCTGCTTATTCAGATAAAACAGTAGCAACCTATCAAACCGAAAAAAATTGTGATCCTAGTGGTTTCAGTTTGCTTCTACATGTAGCCTTAAGTGAAAATGACACAAATGAAGCGCTAAAATGTTGAACAAGCGCTTTGGTGACGTCACGCCGCTTCCTTCAAGTGCAATCGAACGTGAACCTTCACTCTGCCGTTGAAGATTCACACGCACTCAGAAGTCACACGGGCAGCGGTGCTTTGCTACTCCTCTCATACCGCTGTCGGACTCTAAGAAACCCGTCGGAAATTACCCGTTTCCTTTTACGAGGTAGCTGGATGATTTATATCACAGTAAAAGCAGAAGGTGAGTGAATTATTTCATTAATCAGACGGAGACCGCGCGTCCTTCAGAAACGCTGGTTTGTGTATACTTGCTGTTTGTTGTTTGCGCACTGAATCAGGTTGATAACGGTCACAAACTCACCAAAAGATGAGTTACTAATCCTAATCTGTTGTTAAAGTCATCGGGTAGAGATTGTGTGTCAAACTTGTCCAAGTATTTTAATTAAAACGAGGCTTTTCAATCTTAAAATCGCGCGTAAAGTAGTTTTCTCTCATGACAGGGACGTCAAGTGCTCCGAGTCTCTTTGTGTACACTAGCATCACCTGGTTAATGGCTGGCTAGTTGACATGTCTATGAGAGTTATCATGTTCAAAACCGAACATATGTTAAAGTGTACATATTTAATAAGGGAAAGTGCTTATCTTAACTGTTCCCTGCTTAATTTTAACTATCAATTTATCTACACTAAATCATTTCAGTGATCTTATACCACTGATTGATATTAAAGTACAAATACTTCGTCAAGGAATTAAAGTGATCTTATAATAAAACAAAATAATTTGGATTGCGGAACTGTAAAGGTGGTTTTTCTAATGACTCTCATCCCTGATGTCACCTGCAGTTAGTAATAGAGAAGAGAGACGTGAATTTGTCATTTTTGCACAGTATTCGATCAGAAAGGTGTTTTACTTAGTGCTAGAGTGCTGATCTTTGGTCTTTTGTGTGTGTTTTCGAGGGATATTTAACGTTAGCCAAATCATTCAAGTCAAAAGGAGAGGAAACAGCTGGGTAGGAGAGGTTTGAGGTTACAGATGTTGTTCAGTGTCTGATGTTACTGCCTTCATGGATGACTTGTGATGTCTTATCTACAATAAATTACTATCCTGTTTGTGACCCTGGACCACAAAACCAGTCATAAGGGTGAATTCAATTTATTTTGCTGAATAAATAAGCTTTCCATTGATGTATGGTTGTTTAGGATAGGACAATATTTGGCCGAGATACAACTATTTAAAAATCTGGAATCTGAGGGTGCAAAAATAAATAAATATTGAGAAAATCACCTTTAAAGTTGTCCAAATGAAGTAGCAATGCATATTACTAATGAGAAATTAAGTTTTGATTTATTTACAGTAGGACATTTACAAAATATCTTCATGGAACATGATCATTACTTAATATCCTAATGATTTTTGGCAGAATTGATCATTTTGACCGATACAGTGTATTTTTGGCTATTGCTACAAATATACCTGTGCTACTTTAGACTAGTTTTGTGGTCCAGGGTCACATTTATTATTAGATAAATTCAACATAGCTGATAAAGATGCTGATGCATAAAGTCTTGATATTGGTATTAATTTCTAATGCACTGAACAGTTTTGAAATCATTTTAGGAGGAAAAAAGCACAAGATTGGGTATCTTAAATTAAAATTTAGTCTTTTGTGATTTCATGATTCATGCATCAGAGAGAGTGGCACTTTTTATGTAACCTGATGCGTTTTAAGTTTTATAAAGCTTTATTGTGATGCCGTTTCTGCTTGTTTTGCTCACTTGTAAGGAATGGTTGTTGAAACAAGTTATCATATTGAGCCAGATCACTTTGATCTGGCTCACTTTGTAACATGCATCCATAATCACTATTTAAATGCTTTGAGATATTGTATTGTTCGTTTGACCTTTTGAACTTATTATGTTTGCTTGTATAGAGATTCACCCAGTAATTAGACCTTGAGACCTCATAAGTTTTGCAAGCCATAGACGTGATTCAGTCTAGTGACTGTGTTGTCATTGGCCATAAAGATAAAAGTGGATGTTTTGTTATTAATAGAACTGAGTTAGAGTAAGGAGAACTCAGTTGAGAATAATAGCAATTAGAAGATCTTACAGTAATGAGAATGTGGTGCTGAATTGTCATAAAAAAATTACAAATTCAGCTTTTTCCTTTTGAATTTGGTTCTTGGGACCAGTTTTTTTTTTAAATCCGTCCTATGAATTTCCCTCCCTCTCTGTTTGTCGCTGCCTTTTCTTCTGCCAATGCTCCGCTCTTTTGGGTGACACCGGCTGAACCGAGATCCGAGCGTCTTCCTAACAGCATGACATTGTGCTGTAAGCCACGAGAGATCCGTGAAATGAGCTTAAATCTCGCCGCATTTGAGCTCTCAATACCAGCTGAGAATGAAGCAAACTGCTGCATAAGATCTCTTTCAACACTGAAGATCTAAAATAATATATGATTCTGTCTAAGCAAACTGATACACTAATGAATGCTGGGAAGCTGGAAAAGAAACTGTTTACACTACTGAAATATGTATTTAAGTTAGCGGCGGCACAACTTTTAGTTAGTCTGAACAGCATACAGGATGGTTGTCATTGATGGTAAGTGCTTTAAAGCACAGTTCTGCATTTGTGTCTTTGAGCTAATGCACGGGAGCAGCTGTATTGCTGAGTGTCTGCTGTTCTTCGCATCTCTACTGGGAATGCGCATCTCCTCTCGTCCTCGCTGATGCATCGACCACGCAGCAGCTGCCTGATTGTGTGAAGATGCTTGGAAGCCATTAGTGGAAATGAATTAAAAGAAACAGAAAGACCCTCCTTTTTTTTCTTTTCTTTTTTCCTCCCCCCGTTTAGACACACACACTCTGAGACATGGATTATACTAATACATTCTCTCGAACTCACATTTTGTAGTGCAAACAAATGTCTATTGTTGGTTTTTTATATAGCTGCAGTTGAACACAAAAGCGGCCTGTGATGTACTTGTTGTATCTCGGCTGCGGGAAGAATCTACAGCTGTCAGGACTTGTTTTGTGGTTGTACCTTTATTTTGCCACTTGAAAGGAAAACACGGTTCACAAACAAAGCCTTCGGTGATAGAGATTCTTATTCTCACTGTTGAAACCGGTTTCTGAGGCATTTCTCAGAATCATTCGTGAAAAACCCTTGCGTTAGTTGTTTTGTATTGTATATTTATTTTGTAAATAATAAAATTAACATGAACTAATGGCAGAACAGGCAAGGTTTATATGGTTTATTCCCGCAACTCAATTTATGTTTCATGGGAATTGCATTTTTCTTGATCTTTTGATATAAAGTTGAAGTGCTTAACAATACATATTGGGTGTTTAGAAACAGTTTAGTCACCGTGAGGTAAAGAGGAAGTAGTACAGATGCTGTTATGCTAGAACTAACAATAGCAAATGAAGTAATAAATAGTAAAGTAAGTCAAAAGTCTTTGCTGCTTGTGTTGGTGTGCTGATCCTTCTGAAACATTAGAAATGGGCTTAAGGTTTTTTTTTAAAGTAAAAGTGAAAAAAAAAAAAAGTAGTTCTATTTTAGTTATATTTAAAAAAAATTATGATTTTTTTTTTATATATATAATTATTTATTTATTATTTTGGCACATTTTGCCCCAAATGCTTATTAACTTTATTTCTCTTATTTATTTATTTTTTTAATGTCTTGATGGTGGTAAATCACAATTTAAATCACTGTGAAGGCAGTACAGTGAGTACCACCAGCCCTATAAGTACTTTACAATATTTTTACATATTATATTAATATCAAATAATATTTGGTTGAGATAATAATAGAGGATTTGCATGACATTGATGAGAATTTGCACATAAAAATGTGGCTCAAGTTTTTTTTTTTATTTTACCAACAAACAAAATTAATTTTTTTCCCCTTTTTTTTAAATAATAAATATTAATATCAAATAATATTTTTTTATATAATTGGTTATTTTTATTACAGTACTGAGAATTTACACATAAAACGGTCAGTGATACATCAACTTTTTTTTTTTTAAATTAATTAATTATTATTGTTTTTAAGATCCTTCGTCATTTCAGGTAAATTATTTTGGCCCAAAAAAATGTTGTATTGTGACATTATTTAGTATTATGACTTTATATTATATTATATTATATTATATTATTTATAAAGTAATAATAGATTATTTGCATTGCAGTTATGAGCACTTGCAGACCTATGTGCCATATATATAATATATAATGGACATGTTCTTAATAGGTTTCACGAGATTCACCCAGACAACCTAATTGACTTGTAAATCTAATTAAATATGTAAAGCACATACACACATACACAGATGGATCCTGCGTTTGAAATGCATTGCTTAAACAGCTGGAAGACCTGGAGAGATTGGGGGAATTCGATTATACTGACAGTTCTGTGAATTCATCTGGCCAGAGACTCAAATAATAAAGCAGAGTTACAGTCAGAAGGTCAACACAGATTTATTCAAAACTGCCATCCTTGAAAGTGCAACAACCACCCATGAATACAAACCGCTCTGCATCATAGTCTGGTATTTAAGGGGATGAAAAATAACACAGTGCCATTTGAATGTGCCGCATGTTATCGGGCTCTGTTCTCCTGGCAGGCAACAGCATTAGCTCAAGGTTACAGTAATAGTGCTTGAAACAGCACTTTTAAATGCTAGCAGAATCACTGCTCATATTCTGATTATTCAAAATGTTACTCACATACTGCACACATGCATTCATTCTGAATGCAGAACAAACATGATGCAGCTTGTGATCGTATTGAACAGAGACTATTAGCCTACTCCATTTGTTTGTTTGTCCGCCTTAGTTTGATATAGTGATAAAGCCAAGAGAGACTTGTGTTGCAATTATTATTTATTTTTGGGTAAGAATGTGTAACCGGTGCTTGGTTTATTGCTTTTATGAAACATCAGAATGTTCATTTTCAATTAAGTGTTACGTTTATTAACAAAAATAATTGGTTTTGATTATTTTATACAGATAGAAATTTGAATTTATTTTTCATATTCCCAGTATATTATTATGGAATAGTCTAGGGCTGCATGATTAGTCAAAATAAAACCGAAATCACATTATGGCTTAGTGTGATTATCAAATCACAAAGCCTGTAATTTAAATAAAAAAATACATGTGCTGTGTGTTGCAGAGTAAAGTGTGGAACTTTTTAAACAAAGTTTAAAAATGAAAAAATTAAGCTAGGAAAAAATTAAGTTAGGATTGTACTTTTACAGTACTGTAAAATACAAAAATACAGTATCATTATTTATCTTCAATATTTTTTTCAGGGCTGTCAAACAACTACTCTCGATTAATCATATACAAAATAAAAGTTTGAGTTTGCTTAAGAAATCTGTGTGTAATTATTATGTATATATAAATACACACAAATGAATGCATATATCTAAGAGAACTGTTATGTACAAAATATTTGTATTTATATAAAATGTAAATGATCTAAAAATAAGTACATATTTCTTAAATGTATACATGAATGTGTTTGTATTTATATATACATTATAATTATACACACATATGTTAGGCAAACTTAAACTTTTATTTGGTATGTGATTTATCGTTTTTTTTTTACTGTGGTCATATTGATATATAATCACAACATTTTGTCCAAATAGTTCATCCTTAAAAACAAGCACAGCATATATAATATATAATATATAATATATAATTTTTTTTTTTTTTTAAATTGAAATAAAATTTTTTATTAGAAAAATCTGTTACATTTTTTTTTTTTTTTTTTTCCCAAAATTGTGCAGCCCTAGTAGTGTGTTTCAAATAAACCTGCCCAGAAACAGCACATGAAAACAAACTTTAATTGTTTTCGTGTTGGCCAGATGGTCTTTTCCAGTTTTAGGGGACTTTTTTTGGCCAGTGTAAGTTGCAAAACTGGACAATACTTTAAGCAGTACTTTTTAATCAATGGCTGCAAAAAGTGGTTAATCTTGAAACATGACCTTTTATTTAACTTCAGCATAGTGCATGCATTTATTTTGTCATGTGTACAGGAATTCTGTGTAGACGTTTTACTGGTTGGGAATGACTAATCGCAGTGCTGTTCAGAATGAGGTCATTAGATGAGTCTGTAGGGGAGATTGTTCTTCCTGGCTAAAAAAAAAAAGAAGGAATATAGTGTGCATTTAAAGCAAATGAACCACAGGGCCGTCGGTAATTAGGGCAGTTTTCCTGATGCGAGTTTGAGTCTGCTCTGCACCATCCATCTTTCACTTCTCGCTCGCTCTTCCACAATCTTACGCTCATTAATCAGGATGCTGGGCTCCTGCAGGGGGATTCTGGAGGTCTGTCTTCTAGGTCTGAAGACAGCAGTTAGACCCCCAGTGCAGCAGAATAAGTGTGACACGGCTTTGAATGCATAATTCAATATCTCCTCTTTGTCTCTGGTTGATGTTTTGGAAGGTTGCAGATGTGACATGAGTCTTTTTGTGAGTTAAGTATAGTCTCAGTCTCAGACGGCACACCCGCGACCGCCCATGATTCGTTCACTGGTGCGTGATGCACACAACTGGAACGCACTTGTTAAAACTGCAAGCTCAGATTGGCTGACATTGAGCAACTTTCAGGAGTTGAGTGCTCTAGTCATTAGCAGGATTACTGGGTTTTGCATGCAAGAGGCTTTTAATCTTTAAAAGATACTTAGTTTTGTTTGAGGTGCTTGGTAGGCATGTGAACACAAAACAAACTGTGTTTGGTCACTTTACCTGTCAGTCAGATGGTCTTTTAATGTGTGGCTGGTTCTTGGCAGGATAAATGGACCAGATGTTAAGGTTGCATGATTTGGGAAACATTTTATTTTATTTTATTTTATTTTTATTTTATTTTATTATTATTAAATTGGATATTTAATTATTATTAAATTTAAGACATTTATTAAGTTTATTAAGATATTTAATTATTAATTATCTTGAATTTTACAACATTTTGAAATTACTGAATATGAATTAGATCATAATGTATTAGGGTAATAAACAGCAATATATACATTATATACATATATATACAATATATACAATAAATATATTGTACTAATGCATTTTAATGTGTGGGGAAAAATGCACCCGAAATTACTGCTTTTTAAAATGTGTTTATTTATTTATTTATTTATTTTTTGTAATACAAATGAGTCATTGAATCAGAGTTTTTATAAAATAGTTAGAATCATTTTAGAATAAGATTTTTAAAAAAATCTAGGTTTGCTATGTTTGATTATAGGGTGATTGTTGTGATTACAGTATATATCAAAACAGAAATAATAATAATAATAATAATAATAGCAAAGGCTTTTATTATTATTATAATATTACTTAATATTAATATTATGTTTATTATTATTATTATTATTGTTATTAATTACTAAATAAAAATAGAAAAATACTAAATACAAAATAATTATTACTATTGTGATATTTCACAGTAAAATAAGTGTAGTAGTAGCATTAATAATGGTAATAATAATAATGATAATAATAACAATAAAAATAAAATAATAATAATAATAATAATAATTATTATTATTATTATTTTACTAAATACAAATAGAAAAAAATACTAAATTACAAAATAAGTATTACTATTGCAATATTTCACTGTAAAATAAATGTAATAAATGATGATGATAATAATAATAATGATAATAATAATCATTAATATTTGTACTAAATAAAAATTTTAAAAAATGCATAAAAAATAAATATTACTATTGCTATATTTCACTGTTTAATAAATGTAATAACTGATGATCATAATCAATGGTTGGTGCATATTACATACCGAAATGCATGTTAAAGCAACTCAAACTCAAAGCAGATGCATAGAGTTTGTGTGAAGCAGTATTTGCTGTGAAACGAGTCGCTATGAGATGCTGAAAACACGGCGAATCAAGAGTTGCTCACGTGTAAACTAACACAGTGCCGTGCTTCGCTCTAAAACACACAGTGCATATATTTATTTAATTAAATCACAGCCCTTGTGATTCAATAATCCCAGTAAGTCATAACATGGTTTCAGTTTTATTTTGACTAATTGTGCAGCCATTCCCAGATGTTACGCTGTTAGTCACAGGTCTAGCAATGTGATACTAGTTGAAGTGTTTCACCACTTTCATGACACATTACAAACATGGTCAGTGACTGTCTGCCTCTCTCACACTTATTTTTTTCCTTCTCTCTTTCTCTCCATCTGTCTGTCACTTAAGGATCTGCTGTAAATGGATGTCACATGTCCTTTACTCAGGGAGGGACCAAGGCTTCCTGTGGTGTTAAGAGCTCATGTTAAAATGCCAGTGCTTTTATCAACTTGATTACTGCTTTGCACTGTTTGTCATAGGCTCAGTTGCAATAATGCCTGGTGAGAAAAATAATTGTGATTTCAAGATAATTCACTCTTAATTGTCTTAATTGTCTTCACTCTTAATATATATATATATATATATTGTTTAATTAAATCATTATCATTATCTTTATTTTATTTTATTTTATTTTTTTTTCCCCCAGTCTTTTAGGTTATCTGAATATATATTATAATATGTAATTTATATTGTAATATATAAAATACATTTCTTGTTGTTGTTATAACTAAATTTATTTATTATTATTATTATTATTATTATTATTATTATTATATCTGAATATTTTAATTTGCCCTCAAATTGGGATTTCAGTGAAGACATTTCACTCTCAATTATAATATACTTTATATTGTAATATATAAAATACATTATTATTATTATTATTATTATTATTTTACTGTATAAAAAATCCTAAATAAATATAAATTAATACAAAATTATTATATAATGCAACATTCCTCTGTAAAATAAATATAATAAATAATAATTATAATAAATTAATAATAATAATAATAATAATAATAATGATAATTGTTGTTCTTTTTTTACTGAATAAAAATAGAAAAACTACATTAATACAATTAGGTTAAATAATTATCTTGAATTTTTCAGCTATTGAAGTGTTCTTGATATTATAGTAATATATCTGCTGATGTGCCATCAGTTTGGGATGTCAGCGAAGTAGGGATGTAACGGTATGAAAATTTCCTATCACGATTATAGTGACCAAAATGATCATGGTTATCAGTATTATCACGGTATTGTTAAAATAAAATGACTTTTTGTTTACCTAATCAGTAAAACAATAACAGTACCAATGATGTCAGGATTTTAAATGACAACATGACTGTCAACCTATATGGCATGTTTAAATATTTAAAGTAAATGATCAAATAAAGCTTTGAAAACGTTTCATAAAAGGCAAACCTCACATATCAGCCTTTAAATAAAGAAAAGAGTTCTTTATCTAAGTCAAAATAACAACTGATTAATAAATGATTATATGTTTTTAATCTGCTCCATAAATCTAGATAACTTATCTGAATTGTTTAAATGTGTAGAATCCACATAAGCTTGTTTTTCATCAACTGGTCAAAATATAGGCTACAGCAAGGGCATGACAATTCGGTCTGTGTTTTGGTCAGACAAAAACTGCACACAAGCTGAATGTAAATGTAAGTCCCTGTACATCCACTATATGTCACTAGATGGCGCTTACGCAAAAAGCTGAATTACAGCTGTTTCCTTAAACTTTGTGGATAAAGCAGCATTGCGATCAAGAACACTACTTTAGATGTTACATGGAGTGAAGATGAAAACAAAATGACATTGAATCTTTTCTGAAGACAATCATAACCTTCAGAGGTACATTCGTATAATTAATTCCTTCATATACTCATTTTATTTGTATAATACCCGATTTATGTTTCTGCCGGTGGGCAACCCCCAATTGCGACAATAGAGTCTGGCTGCAGACATCTGCACCTGCACTCTCAGACAACTGCACTTCCGGAAGTGACGTCACTTGCAGTCGATTTTATTTTTACTTTATTTTATTTTATTTTATTTTTTTTTTTATTGAATCTCTCAACATTTTACAACAGTAGCCAGAGGGTGAAGACAAGAAAAAATAAACTAAATTACAATGTCACTCGCAATCGCCACCTGCACTCTCAGCTACCTGCGACATCACTTGCAATCCACACAAATGGTGCATGTTGCCAATGGAGACAAGACGCTGTGGTCGTTAAACGATTAAAACTAATTTAATAGCATAACGTACAGGGTCCTAACGTCAGCTGCAGGAGATAAAAACAAAACCCCAAATTCGTGGCCACAGAACAGCAGAATATGAACGCAATGCGCAAAGTCTCTCGTTAAGCTTTTTCCTCCTGTAGAAAACCATTAACACTTGAAATGGCTTAATGTATTAAGATACATTAAGTGCCATTAAACGATCAAATTTGTAATATCGTTTATTAATTTAATGTACTTCTATCAAGCATATGGCCATGAATGCGCAAACATTCACTTTAATACTTGCCCTGCAAACGCTTAATGTGGCAAAACGGACTAAGATGATAAAGACCAAATTCACTAAACCTTACTGTTGTCAAACGATATACCAGCAGATATGAACGTGCCATAAGAAAGGGATTATGTGATAAAAGGACCAACTCTGTATAGGCAAGCAGACGTGAACGCAATGCGTTAATAGACATGTTCCTCCCATAGAAAATCAATATAAACAAAAGACAATGATATAAAACAGCTGTAGAGATTATTCTTTATGGGAAAATGCGAATGTACGCGGCGTTGCGTTTATTCTGGGCTCACCTGCTTGTGTGTAGTTGTTTTAATAATAAATAGGAGCATATTGAGTTTAGTCTTTACCATCTTAATCCGTTATGCCACATTATGACACGTTTTGCGAAGGAAAACACTATATAGCCTACATTACATTAATAAACTGTATATCGAATTTGATCTTTTAATTGCATCTTAATACACTGAGCCATATTAAGTGTTAATGTTGTTCTACTGGAGGAAAACACTTAAGGAGAGACTTCATATTCTCTTGTTCATATTCTGCTTCATATTCATATTCGTTTATATTCTGCTGTTCTGTGGCCATGGATTTGCGGGTCTTGTTTTTATCTTCTACAGATGACTTGCAGGACCCTGTATGTTATGCTAAATTAGTTTTAATCGTTTAACGACCACAGCGTCTTGTCTCCATTGGCAACATGCACTATTTGTGTGGATTGCAAGTGACGTGCAGGTAGCTGAGAGTGCAGGTGGCAATTACGAGTGACATTGTAATTTAGTTTCTTTTTTCTTGTCTTCACCACCTGGCTACTGTTGTAAAATGTTGAGAGATTCAATTAAAAATATAAATAAATAACTAAAATAAAGTAAAAATAAAATCGACTGCAAGTGACGTCAATTCCGGAAGTGCAGGCGTCTGAGAGTGCAGGCGTCTGAGAGTGCAGGCGTCTGAGAGTGCAGGTGCAGATGTCTGCAGCCAGACCCTTCTCAATTGCGAAGTGAAACGCATGGACTGCAAATGCATTAGTTACCAAATACATAAATTTTTTCTATGAGGGTTGCGCTTCACTAAATAAAATGATTTAATAAATACCTGTTTACAATAAGCACTTATTCACGCGTACAGAGGACAAAGTTTGAGGGAGCATATGTAATATCTGAGGGAGCGAAGAGCCACGATCACTATATATTTGGGAGAGCAAGCCCGCTGCAATCCGAGAGATTCGTGCTGGCACCCTCTTGTATTACAATAATGCACTCTTTGCATTTGCTAATAAAATAACGTCAAAAATGGCTTCAAATGAAGGATGAAAATGAGAATTGAGTCGTAAAAGCTGCAATACATTTCTTATTGCTTAAAATGAACGGAGACTATCTCGTGTTTTTCCGTGCGTGCTCGATCATTTCCGTGGGGATCGGCGCGTATGCCATTAGCACCCTTTTAAAACATCCCAGCTTTTCCGTCGTCTTTTCACACAAAACGAAACTACTATTTATCTTGAATATTTCAGCCTTTTAATTTATCTGGATGCGCATGAATTGGATTGTAACTGGTATAAAAGGTATATAAAGGTATATAAAGCTCATAGATAAAAATCATTGCAGGCTATTGTTAATGCTAGAAATTGCCCAACGATATAGAGCACATGATAAATCATGTCTGGTATTGTAATTGAGTGTCAGAAAGATGGAGACAGATTTCAGCATTTACGATTTGACTTTGCACCCACAGAAAAATGCATGGAAAAATATCAGAAATTGATTCTACGCATCCTAAGTGAGTTTGATTCAGTATTTTGTATGGCTGTAATTATATTCACACTTTCTCTTACAGAATATAAATTTTTAATACATTATTAGATCAGACTGACATCTTACGACCATTAACGTTTGGAAGGAATGGCAACAGAACAGACCAGCAGAGATAAGATCGCTGCATGCGTGAACATCCCATTATGGAAATTCATGTGAAGGTGACCTGTGTGTGAAATGTGCTGCTCTTGTTTTTTTTTTTTTTTTTTTTCTTTGAAAGCTTGCGGCCCTGTTAATAACCCCTTGCTCACTGCGGATCTATTCTACTCAGTAATTACTGACTTTACACTGCAGATCTCGGTGAGCTGTTTACCTTATCCACACACAAACACAGGTCTTTATCCGTGGATTACAGCAGCATGTTGTCACGTCCATGTCGTCTGATTTATAACTCCCTGAATATTGAGGGATGAGACAACACATGTCCTATAATTTTACCTGCCATTAGTTATTGACAATGGAAATATTTCCAGTCTGAAGTTAATCAAAGATGATGACTTAAAATTTTTTTTTTTGTCAATTTATGTATATTTTTATTTATATATCACTTTAAAAACCACTGAGTAGAAAAAAGCAATGCGCAGTTTCAAAAAATAAAACAAAAAATAATACTTAACTAAGTAAATAATTAAAAAATGAAATACAATAATATGCGAAATTACAAAAATATTTAACTTAAAAAAAGAAAAGAAAAAAAAAATGAACTGGTAATTTACTGCCTGTACTTTATCCATTAATTTTACTGATATTTTCCTTAACTTAACTCTAGAACGCAACGCAATGCAGTGCAAAACTCAAAATACAGATAGAACACCTGTAGAAAAATCAATATGAGAAATTCTCATCAATATGTATTAACATCTAAAATTCATTACTGCGGTACATTGTGCCTTATTTTTGCAGATTTTTTGCAGACTTATTTTGCAGTGTGAATGAGAAAAAAAAGAATAAAAACTACAATACACCTGAAACTACAATAAATCTAAATACATCTGAAATGTAATGGTTATTAAAAATCGTGAAGGCCTTATCAAACAAATGTTTGATTTTTTATACACGTATGATATGCAAAATATTATGTTTGTTAACACAATCATATATTTTGTCTAACTGTGGTGACTTAAATAGATGGAGCTGATGACAGAATGTATTATTTTGCTATCTTATGTGATAACAAGCAAGAAAAAAGTTATATTTTGTAAGAAGATGTAGAACAGAATAATCCAAAATGGCATATAACACATTTTTGCACATCTGTTTTCTCTCAAAAATTGATTATTAGTGTTAATCCAGATGGAAGTAAAGGATGACGCACCGCTCATAACCACCGGCTTCTTCAGTTCATCTGCCAGAAATGTCAGACCGGTCGCCAGATTTCAGCATGTGTGACTGGGGAATGTGTGAAGTGTGGATATCCTCACAACATGATCAGCCCAGTGATGTATGGTG